>OZ038382.1:172500-729402 GCA_964036045.1 Eutreptiella sp. 'Long Island Sound 2002'
CAAAAGGGGGGCTCCACAATAGTTTCACTGGCCGGCCTATGCTCCTAAAGTTTGCCTGAGCAGTGCTTCTTCAGGTCAGGGCTACTTGGTTTGGTACGAGTGTCGCGATCAACCTTAGGGCATGGCCGTTTTTGTGAGTGGGGTTGCGCTCTACGGTTGGCGCCGCGATCGGGAAGTTTGGATTGGTCTGTGCCCCAAATTTCAAGGTCGTTGCTTCCGACGAGGACTTCCTGAATATCATCACTGCTAGAGCTGTCACGGCGTGGGAGAGTGACAAGGGGTGGTGAGGAGCAGCGCGAGAGAGTGGCAGCGGGTGATGCTGCTGCTGCTGCTGCTGCTACTGCTGCTGCTGCTGTGGACACTCTGAGGGGTGCTGCCTTCTGTGCGGTCCACACTTTCTTTTGCGGAAGCCTTGGGGGGATGGTTTGCCTTGGGCGTCCGCCTCCGCCGCCGCCGCTATTGCTGCTGCTGCTGCTGCTGCTGCTGCTGCTGCTGCTGCTGCTTCTGCTGCTGCTGCTGCTACTGCTGCTACTGCTACTGCTGCTACTGCTGCTGCTGCTGCTGCTGCTGCTGCGAACACTTTGAGGGCTACTGCCTTCTGTGAGGTCCGCGGTTTCTTTTGCGGAAGCCTTGGGGGGATCTTTTGCCTTAGGCGTGTGCTTGGGGTTAGGCTGTGGCTGGGAGACGGGCTTAGGTGGTTGTTTGGCAGTTGCTTTTGAGGCAGACTTCGGCCGTCCTTTGGGCTGTGCTTTAGCAGCCGGCTTGTCGCATTGTTTCGCTGGTGCTTTGCACTTGAGCTTGTGTGTTTGTTTGACGGGTGCTTTCAAAGTGGATGGAGTGAAGGGCTCCATGCCGTTCTCGATACTCCAAATGAGCTGTCTTTCTACTCTTTCTGGCCGGGCATTTTCATCTATGTGTGTTAAGCTCTCTTTTGGCGGGCTTGGTTTGGGTTGGGGCTTGGGGGGCAACTTGGGAAGCTCAATGGGGTGTTTCCGGGGACTGCTGGTGTCAAAGAGATGCGACTGCGGCCAGGCCCAACTTGGACCAGGATCCCTCACTTGCTTGCCTGTGTGGCGATCATAGTGCCGCGGAGGAGCTCCGCATAGGGCTCTGTGCACAAGGTTGCCAAACACACAGTCCAACTTCAGTTCCTCAAAGATGAACTTTTTCTTGATGTCCGGGCTCATTGCCCACACCTTCCACATCTCCACCCCGTTGGGCAGAAGACCTTCAAATTCGTTGAGCACGCTCTCCCTTTTTGTCGAGGGGGTTGAGGGTTTGGGCTCTGGGTTAGCAGTGGGGTTTGAGTTGCCATCAAGCGTGACGTGTTGTGGTGAGGGTTGTTTTTGCTCTTGGTGGCGTGTGGGTGATGATGTCGGTGTTGAGGGCTGGAATCTTTGGTGGGGTGCAAAGTTGCTGTTTTGTGCTTTTGGTAGTGGTACTCCCCATTGACATTTTGTGGGGCATGTCCATGGGTCCTTGGCCACCGCCTCATCCAGGAAATCCTTGTGCAGCATCATGCGGCATGCACTGCAACGCATATACTTCCCCTTTTGCTGGAGGAGCCCATGGCTGTTTGGCTTCTGCTCCTCCAAGTCTGCACAATATCCACGTGTCATTTGATAATAAGCCTCTAATAAGGAGTCATCAGGAAGCGTGGCACAGAGCTCTATGAGGTGTATGCAGGGACGCATGGACGCACGGACTTTCTTGCAGCCTTATTTCTCCAAAATTTGGCAGGCGGACGTTTGTAAGCCATAATAAAATGTCACAGTCAGTGTTGCACTCTCCTTGAAAAGATTTAAGACACATTTGACATCACAAAGACATGTCCAGTGCGTACGACAAAGTTGCAAGCGGCTAGGGAGGGTAGGGTACATGCCGGAGAGAAGGGGATGTGTGTTTCAAGTTTTTCCCAAGGTCGATCATCACTATCGGGGCTGCCATGGGGCAGCTGGAGTCAAGTAGTGATCCATACTTTTACCGAACCACTCAACGTCGTGCAACTCCACCAAAATTTAGCTAGAGCCGTTTCGTTTTTGGTGGGTGGATACATGGAGAAAGAAGTTCACCTAACCATGGCTAGCTCAGCCCACTTTGAAACTAGGGCTACGCCACAAGCACCAACATGACATGAATAGGCAGCGAACCGCCCCATGGTTTGCCCCCCCATCCTTTTATCCCATCCAAGACGTAAGCAGCAAACCCCAGCAAACCCCTGCCACTTGTGCCGGCCAAACACCATACCCGGTTTTTACCATGGCTCTAGTGGTAAGTGGTGGACTTTATTGACCCGCCGCGCCTAAACAGACATGTGATTTCACAAATGGTGTTTGGAGGGCTATGCAGCCATCGTCTGTACCTCATGGAGGTAATTGATTGGCAACATCGAAACCATTGGGCATATCCTGCAGTCCAATGTGTGCTTCAGCATGGTGCTATGGAAGACTACTGACCTTGTCCACATAGATGAGTCCCATGGAGAAAGTATTTGGAGGCGGACCCTAACCCTAACCTTGGAGGCCTCATTGGCTCTAGCACCACAACGGATTTGGACCCGTCTGCGAATCCCAAATGCTCTAAGTGGCCTAGCGGGAGGTAAAGGCCAAACTGTTGATGCATTGAAAAGTCAACTTGTCTTATCTCTCGTAGAAATATGTAAGACAAGACGTTCATTGTTCGTAAAATTGGGGAACAAATACAATTTTGCTATCGCCAGCACACGCACAAATATGGCGACTGCTACTGTGAATCGGGAATCTCCTCACATGATGGTCTTGCAAGAAAAGGAAGAAATGCGCGAAGATTGCCCTACACCACTGCCCCAACCGGCACCCAATCAAAATCGCTGAGACGAGGAGGTGGAGGAGAGCAATAAAAAAGATGCTCAGAACACCTAGATTGAACCGATTGGGGGTCCTAATGCATTGTAGAGCTGGAGCTCCAACAAGCAATGCCCGCAACCACTTGCCCCTTGCTGCCAAGGCCCATAGACAACTCAATCCTTGGCCCCCGGGCTGTCTAAGCATTGGAATTGTCTACCACATTGCCAAGACCGACCAACGGACACACACAACCCCAATGGCTACCAGATCGTTATCACAAACAGAACTTTATTATGTTACGCACACACGAGCCTGTACTCGGCGCACTTGATGTACGGCGCGGGGTTGCTGCCGGTGCGCAGAGACAGACTGCCTCTTGCTACCAGAAAAGTTTATAGTGGTTTCAGCACTGTGTTTTTGCTTCTCCTGCTGCTTGCTGTAGGTGTAGGGTTTCCTGCTGCTTGTTTTGGAAGATGAAAACCTTTTGTTTGCAGAAATATAGTCAATCCAGGATAACCCAAGCCGGAAGTGTGCAAGGAGAAGGGAATCAGGATCAAAGCATGAAGGGCTGCAGTGTAAACAGTGAAAGATGAAAGGATATTCACAGAAACTGCAACTCAGGTCAAATCGGAATGCATATTCACAAAGATAGCTGAAACGTTTTGGAAAAGAGTTGGAAAACTGCCCCATGGTCACTCTCTCTCCATAGTGCCATCTCAGGTGATGTGAACTCTTTGTTTTGGGTCCCATATGTGCTGAGGTGGCAGGGCATGTGGCGATGAGGTGACTGCCATATCACTTGGGATCTTCCTACTTAGCTAGGCTGACCAGGAATTGAACCCAGGACCTCTCAAAAAGAGGTGCCCAGCCCCCTAGGGTGCATAGCACTAGGATAGCTAAGAATTCATGGAAAAACATAGATAAATTCATAGGCTCTGCCTTGGATATGTCAGTTCTCAGTCAACCCAGGAAAAGATGATTTGCCTCACTTTGAAAGGGGATTAAGGGGTCCGCTCCATATCCTGATTGGGTGTTTGGTTCCATAGGTCAAAATGTGTTATCACCACTTTTGGTGGGACCAATACTAAGATAGAAATGCATGGATGCTCAGTGCATCTCTAAGCGGAAAGCGGGGTGAAAATGTCCATGGTATGGAAGATGTTTTTGGAAAACGGGGTGGTATGGGGCTTAGATGATGGGGAGGGACGGGTTTGAGCGGTGGGCGTGGCTCTGGGGGGGTTTTGGGGGGCTGATTGTGGGTAAGCGGAAAGCGGGGTGAAAATGTCCATGGTATGGAAGATGTTTTTGGAAAACGGGGTGGCATGGGGCTTAGGGGATGGGGAGGGACGGGTTTGAGCGGTGGGCGTGGCTCTGGGGGGGTTTGGGGGGGCTGATTGTGGGTAAGCGGAAAGCGGGGTGAAAATGTCCATGGTATGGAAGATGTTTTTGGAAAACGGGGTGGCATGGGGCTTAGATGATGGGGAGGGACGGGTTTGAGCGGTGGGCGTGGCTCTGGGGGGGTTTTGGGGGGCTGATTGTGGGTAAGCGGAAAGCGGGGTGAAAATGTCCATGGTATGGAAGATGTTTTTGGAAAACGGGGTGGCATGGGGCTTAGGGGATGGAGAGGGACGGGTTTGAGCGGTGGGCGTGGCTCTGGGGGGGTTTTGGGGGGGCTGATTGTGGGTAAGCGGAAAGCGGGGTGAAAATGTCCATGGTATGGAAGATGTTTTTGGAAAACGGGGTGGCATGGGGCTTAGATGATGGGGAGGGACGGGTTTGAGCGGTGGGCGTGGCTCTGGGGGGGTTTTGGGGGGCTGATTGTGGGTAAGCGGAAAGCGGGGTGAAAATGTCCATGGTATGGAAGATGTTTTTGGAAAACGGGGTGGCATGGGGCTTAGATGATGGGGAGGGACGGGTTTGAGCGGTGGGCGTGGCTCTGGGGGGGTTTTGGGGGGCTGATTGTGGGTAAGCGGAAAGCGGGGTGAAAATGTCCATGGTATGGAAGATGTTTTTGGAAAACGGGGTGGCATGGGGCTTAGGGGATGGAGAGGGACGGGTTTGAGCGGTGGGCGTGGCTCTGGGGGGGTTTTGGGGGGGCTGATTGTGGGTAAGCGGAAAGCGGGGTGAAAATGTCCATGGTATGGAAGATGTTTTTGGAAAACGGGGTGGCATGGGGCTTAGATGATGGGGAGGGACGGGTTTGAGCGGTGGGCGTGGCTCTGGGGGGGTTTTGGGGGGCTGATTGTGGGTAAGCGGAAAGCGGGGTGAAAATGTCCATGGTATGGAAGATGTTTTTGGAAAACGGGGTGGCATGGGGCTTAGATGATGGGGAGGGACGGGTTTGAGCGGTGGGCGTGGCTCTGGGGGGGTTTTGGGGGGCTGATTGTGGGTAAGCGGAAAGCGGGGTGAAAATGTCCATGGTATGGAAGATGTTTTTGGAAAACGGGGTGGCATGGGGCTTAGGGGATGGAGAGGGACGGGTTTGAGCGGTGGGCGTGGCTCTGGGGGGGTTTTGGGGGGGCTGATTGTGGGTAAGCGGAAAGCGGGGTGAAAATGTCCATGGTATGGAAGATGTTTTTGGAAAACGGGGTGGCATGGGGCTTAGATGATGGGGAGGGACGGGTTTGAGCGGTGGGCGTGGCTCTGGGGGGGTTTTGGGGGGCTGATTGTGGGTAAGCGGAAAGCGGGGTGAAAATGTCCATGGTATGGAAGATGTTCTTGGAAAACGGGGTGGCATGGGGCTTAGGGGATGGGGAGGGACGGGTTTGAGCGGTGGGCGTGGCTCTGGGGGGGTTTGGGGGGGCTGATTTTGGGTAAGCGGAAAGCGGGGTGAAAATGTCCATGGTATGGTATGGACGAGTTTGAGAGCTGGAGGCTCCGGTAGGAGGCCGTCCCAGGGCGCGGGGGTGGGGGCGGTGGGTCTAGCCCTCGGGGCTGAATGACTTTGGGTGGCACTGGGTGGTAAGCGGTATTTTGAATTACATTTAGCAAGGTTCGAATCATTGGGAGTCCCACTCCGTTGGAGTCAGTAGCTTATTTGATTGCCTTGAATGGCATTGAATGACAATGAAAAACCATGTCAATAGCTTTGTACGCGATTACGCAGCAATATGTCGCTATTGAATGTTTGATGTACACAGCATGGCACTGCATGCGAACTTAGGCACTCCTAGTTACAGAAGCACATAAAATCGCTTTTTTGGGGGGCTGATTGTGGGTAAGCGGAAAGCGGGGTGAAAATGTCCATGGTATGGAAGATGTTTTTGGAAAACGGGGTGGCATGGGGCTTAGGGGATGGGGAGAGCCTTGAAAAGCATTGAACCGCATTGAAAACGCAGTTGAATGGCATTGGAGAGCAATTGGTCGCAAGTGGTGGCCATTGACTGTAAGGGCCGGTACAGTCCCATTATCAGATCGGGCTAATTGCAGGGCTAATACATGATTCTGATGTTTTGTAGCTAACTCATGATCTAGCGTTTTTAGAGTTAATCCAAGATTCCAAATGATCTAGTGTTTTTATAAGTCGCGCATTCATCAGTGATCTTTCGGACAATGACATGCAGTGTGGTGTGCAGCATCTAGTATTTAAATTTTTCTGCATTGTTTTGTCGTTGCAACCAATTGCGTTTATATCCCATGTGCTCATGCTGCTCTGCAGCATGACCGAGGTCTCTGGGATTCAAGTTGGACATCGCCGGGATCATGTGATTTGCAATTACTTTGTGCTGCAGGGTTGTTGGAGGTAGGGTTCGGAACCGGTTTTACCAAGTAATCGGAAAAACCGGTTATAGGCAATAATAGGAGGGTATTTTCAAAGCAATTGGCACAAACGTTTATTTTGAAAACTCATTTAAACCAATCAATCGGAATGGTTCCAAGCTTTTTGGGTTCTTTTCGGCAGTACCATTTTGTCCAATTTTTGCACTCAACGGAGGCTTTTGGTAGCAATAAACGATGGCGAATGGTAAATTGCAACTTGCAACGTAGTTTTGATCACTGTGTTCCAGGTTGTATGGGCTTATTTCTGCCAACGGCGACATTTTGGTTAGTAGGGTTAGTAGTAGTAGGGCAACTACTTGGAAAAACATCGGTTATTTTGAAAACCATTAATCGGCAAAACTGGTTATTGTTGTAAAAATAATCTTTTAACGCCGGTTAGTTTCAAAACTACGAGGTTCCAAACCTTGGTTGCAAGTATACTGGTGCATTTTGATATTTGGCAAAACAAGCAATTTGCAAAGTGGCACGGTTAAAGGATAGCACTCAAGCAAAACTCAGCGGCTACCGATTACATTGACCAGCATTGTGTTGCAATAGGTGCCTATTGGGGATCACTAAATAGCATTGGGCAAAATTCTGTAGCAGCTCGGCTGCCTGGAATGGTATTGAGCGGGGGGTTGATTGAAAGAGGGATGGGATGCAATAGAAAAGAAAACCTTTAGAAGGCAATAGCCACGCAGTGCAGGCATTTCTATTTTCCTTTGCTGTTTTTTAATTTTTCTATTGGTTGCCATTCAACCCAGATGAAAATGATCTAATGGTTCTGCTAGCAAGATCCAACCCCTTGGAGAGGGGTAGCCAAAAGCATTTCAAAAAAGCAAAAACTATCTCAAACGGGTGCGGTGTGCTCCAACTACTCTCGAAAAGGATAGGCTTTGCCCCTAAATTCCCTAAAAAGGGCCCATAGCCTTCGAATCGGTGTGCTTCGTTCCCAACACCTTTTCAAATGCTAGGCACCAAAATTCCCTAAAAAGGAGTTGGTCCTCGCCCCATAGCCGTCAAATTGGCGCGCCTTGACGCTTACACCTTTTCAAAGGCCAGGTATTGCTCCAAACTCGTTTGAAAGGCGTGGGCCTTGGTCCAAAAGCATTTCAAAAAAGCAGAATCCTTTCAAACGGCTGCGATTTCCCCAACTACTCTTGAAAAGGGTGGTCCTTGCTCCTAAGTTTGGTAATGTTCCCTAAAAAGGGGGTGTTCCTCGCCCCACAGCCTTTAAATTGGTGTCCCTTGCTCCCAACACCTTTCCAAAGGCAACGCCTTGCTCCAAAGTCCTTTCAAAGGCATGGGCCTTGGTCCAAAATTCCCGAAAATTCCCTTTTGCTATTGTATAGTGTGGCATAGTTGTTTAAATTTGGCTGAATGTGTGTTGCCTTCACGCTGGTTGATAGTTAACTGCCATGTTAAGTGTGCTTAATGTAACTTAAGCATCTTTAAGTACTCTTAGGGGGATGCTTTAGTGCACTTAAGTGCACTTTAGAGGGCTTTTTAACCCGAAAGTTAACCCCAACCCTAACCCTAACCCTAACCCTAACCCTAACCCTAACCCTAACCCTAACCCTAACCCTAACCCTAACCCTAACCCTAACCCTAACCCTTCCAATTTGGCCTCGCTTTAGTATCTCCTTGCGATCTTGGGACACTGGTAGTGCCACGCCTTGTGAAGACGACCATGTCACCAAAAAAATTCGCCCTAATCCGAGCAACTAGAGGTTGATCCTCTATCCAACGTCCTAACTTTGAATGTTTTGGTATTTGGCTTTCGCTTCATCGCGATCCCATCAATTACCTCCAATGTGCCTGTCCATTTCACCGCAATCAATCAATGCCCGACGTGGCCGGTACCTTTTTGACCGTATTTTGAATTTCGCTTTGTGCCATTCCGCCATATCCCATTAATTTGTGCCACGTGAGTTGGGAAAAAATTCGCGTGAATTTTTTTTCCTGCCCCCCACGTCGCCCTTAGCTTACTGCATACGTTGTGTTGTTTTGGACCACGTTCATCCTAACCTTGAAGCGAGCAACCTAACCCCGTACTCCACTCGGAATGAATGTGCTCCCCAAGCTTCGTGTTGACGTCTGCGCTCGGCTTTCGCTTCACCGCGATCCCGTTCCTCTTTCTCTTGTTATGAGCAAATCAATGCATATGTACAATGCATTGTACTTCCTGCCACATACCTGTACCAAAAAATTGATGTCTCTATCCGGCTATTGTGTGCCTGTCAAGTGTTGCATGTTCCTTGTTTCACGCATTACGGGGTGCCACAAGGCCCACCTTCAAGGCTTTTTGGACTTCTGAGGGGCCAAAATGCCCCCAAAATGGGCTCAAAATGGGCCTATTTCACCCGTTTGTGCACCCCAAATGGTCTAGGATGAGGTCTGGAAAAATGCGTTTTTGACCCATTTTTGACCCATTTTTGGTCCCAAAACAGCCCAGTTTCAAGGCATTTTGAGATTTTCGGAGTACCAAAATGGGCCACCACAAGCTCAAAACGGTCCAAAAACACTTGTTTTAGCGTCGCACATGGTCTAGGATCATTTTTGAGAAAAGTCATCTTTTTGCCCCTACTGGACCCTGTTGACCCATTTGGGCACCCACCTGTTTGGGCTTGAGCTTGCAGCTTGTCGCAGCCTAGTGGGCCTAGGTATGGGGGTCTAGGCGTCCGTTTGGGCAATTCTCAGGGGTGGAAACCACAAAAAGTGGGGGGTTGTGGGTGGTGTAGGTGCCCTCGGAATCGCGTTTTGAGCCATGTAGCCCAAGATATGGCCTATTCTTGGTTTGTGGCTGTCGGCATTTGGACCTTATGGGGGCCTTTTTGGGCCGTTTCCGCGACATATCATGGAGTTAGAGGGCCGCAAAGGGCTCGTTGACACGGGGAAGTCAAGCCGCACGTGTAGTGTACCCATCGCTTCCCTTCGTTTGGCCGTTTTGAATGCGTTCCGGGGCTTTTTCGGCCCAAAAATGGCTGTTTTGGGCCCTGAACTGCAGTTTTTGAAACTGAGGTCTGCCACTTGCGACACCCGTTCCCGGCCGCCACCGTTGAGTCCCTTGCTCAAATTTTGTGTGATTGTACTTCACACCCATAGGTATCATCCACCAAAATTTCACTGGAATCCAAAGCACCACGACGGAGTTCTGATTTTGGCCCATTTCGCGCGTGCTGCTTGCTTCTTGCTGCTTGCTGCTTGCTTGCTGCTTGCTGCTTGCTGCTTGCTTGCTAAACCTGGTAGGTCCACCCTAGACCCTAAAAAGGGTTATAAAACCAAGACTGGTTCCACCAGCTCGGTGACCCTAACCCTAACCCTAACCCTAACCCTAACCTGGATAGTTTTAAATTATCCCCTCGCGTGAGGGGATAGTTTTAAATTATCCCCTCGCGCGAGGGGATACTTTTAAATTATCCCCTCGCTTTGGGGTAAAGATAGGGTTACGGTTGAAAATTCTCCCTTGATGCGAAACGAGATTATGAAAACATTGTATGATGTGAGGGGATAGTTTTAAATTATCCCCTCGCGCTAGGGGATAATTTTAAATTATCCCCTTGCTTTGGGGTAAAGGGTTAGGGTTAGGGTTGGAAATTCTCCCTTGAAGCGAAAGGATATTATGAAAACGTTGTATGATGTGAGGGGATAGTTTTAAATTATCCCCTCGCGTGAGGGGATACTTTTAAATTATCCCCTCGCGCGAGGGGATACTTTTAAATTATCCTCTCGCTTTAGGGTAAAGATAGGGTTAGGGTTAGAAATTCTCCCTTGATGCGAAAGGAGATTATGAAAACATTATATGATGTGAGGGGATAGTTTTAAATTATCCCCTCGCGCGAGGGGATAACTTTAAATTATCCCCTCGCTTTGGGGTAAAGATAGGGTTAGCGTTGGAAATTCTCCCTTGACGCGAAAGGAGATTATGAAAACGTTGTATGATGTGAGGGGATAGTTTTAAATTATCCCCCCGCGTGAGGGGATAGTTTTAAATTATCCCCTCGCGCGAGGGGATACTTTTAAATTATCCCCTCGCTTTGGGGTAAAGATAGGGTTAGGGTTAGAAATTCTCCCTTGATGGGAAAGGAGATTATGAAAACATTGTATGATGTGAGGGGATAGTTTTAAATTATCCCCTCGCGCGAGGGGATAATTTTGAATTATCCCCTCGCTTCGGGGTAAAGGGTTAGGGTTAGGGTTGGAAATTATCCCTTGACGCGAATAGAGATTATGAAAACGTTGTATGATGTGAGGGGATAGTTTTAAATTATCCCCTCGCGTGAGGGGATACTTTGAAATTATCCCCTGGCGCGAGGGGATACTTTTAAATTATCCCCTCGCTTTAGGGTAAAGATAGGGTTAGGGTTAGAAATTCTCCCTTGATGCGAAAGGATATTATGAAAACATTGTATGATGTGAGGAAATAGTTTTAAATTATCCCCTCGCGTGAGGGGATAATTTTAAATTATCCCCTCGCTTTGGGGTAAAGATAGGGTTAGGGTTGGAAATTCTCCCTGGACGCGAAAGGAGATTATGAAAACATTGTATAATGTGAGGGGATAGTTTTAAATTATCCCCTCGCGCGAGGGGATAGTTTTAAATTATCCCCTCGCGCGAGGGGATACTTTCAAATTATCCCCTCGATTTGGGGTAAAGATAGGGTTACGGTTGGAAATTCTCCCTTGATGCGAAACGACATGATGAAAATGATGTATGATGTGAGGGGATAATTTTAAATTATCCCATCACGCGAGGGGATAATCTTAAATTATCCCCTCGCTTTAGGGTAAAGATAGGGTTAGGGTTAGAAATTCGCCCTTGATGCGAAAGGAGATTATGAAAACGTTGTATGATGTGAGGGGATAGTTTTAAATTATCCCCTCGCATGAGGGGATAATTTTCAATTATCCCCTCGCGCGAGGGGATAATTTTAAATTATCCCCTCGCTTTGGGGTAAAGATAGGGTTAGGGTTAGGGTTAGGGTTAGGGTTAGGGTTAGGGTTAGGGTTAGGGTTAGGGTTAGGGTTAGGGTTAGGGTTAGGGTTAGGGTTAGGGTTAGGGTTAGGGTTAGGGTTAGGAATATCCTATTGTCCGTCGGACATTTTTTTGTTGGTTTTTTTTTCGCTCTATGGTTCCTAGCTATCTGGGTGAACCCTGCTGCCCTGGCGATTTAACCGAACCACACCATGCATTGTCATTCAAAAGCTCATGCACTGCACCCAGCTGGGTAGCACAGCTGTGGCTAGGGTAGTCAACAGTGAAGCAAAAAAATGCACGGCGATTGCAGAGCCTCTGAGCACCCTGCAAGACAACGTGGATTATCCACGCTGAACGTGCTACCTAGTAAAGGTTCAGCCTCACGGGTGACTCTGTGGCACTAATGTGATGACATGTTCATTGGTGGATTTGTTCCCGTAGCAATTGAACAAAAAGCCACCATGCATTGTCATTCAAAATGCCTGGCACTCCCCTTGCTGGTCTCTCCGATGTTTACCACAAACCATACATACAAAAAAGGCATGTTTTTGGGTAGTTCTCCATAGGCATAGTCGGCAACCCAAGGGACCCCTTCAGGATGTATCCACGGCTTCTGTGCTCCAAGCCAATCGCGTTTATGAGGTCTCTGGGATCAGGGCATGGACATCTGAACTCGCTTTGCCAAACCAAAACATTGTCCAGCCGCCGCACCTCCATTAAGGTCCACCGCTTACTGGTAAAATCGGGGTAAAAATTGGGCATGTTTTTCGCCACACAATGAGGGTGCTGGGTATACTTTGCACTGCACCATGGCCTTCTACCACCTTCAGAATGCATTCCACTTCACAAATGCCTTCCTGGTTAGCTGTTTACCACAAACCATACATACAAAACAGGCATGTTTCTGGGTAGTTCTTCCCCGGATTCGGTTCGGAGCGGCGATCAACAGGGGTACATACTTTTCCCTGAAGCAATCAAAGGGGAAGGTCCTTGGAGCAAGGTACGCAGCTGACCAGATGCCCACCACGGACTGTGACAAAGGATGGACACTGGTGAAGCGAAGACCACGTTCTGTTCGTGTGCCGACCACAGAGACTCTTCAACTACAGCTTCAGGATGGTTGTGTCGAAGAAATTACCATAACCTGGCTGCCAGACCATCAACATCAGGATGGTGGAATGAAAGCCAACATCAAGAATGTTCAACGCCTACTGCGTACTGCACATGCACACTATTCCCAAGTCCGTCCGGGTGTGGAGGGTGGCATGGTAGGAATCAGACAACACGGGCAATCATACCTCCGGCGGGTTTGCTTCCATCGTGCAACCACGGGGTGCGAAAACGAGGATCACGAAAAGTCAGTGGAGGCACAGGTTGCCTCCAGGCTTGGGGACCTTGCGCCAACGTTCCACAAGATCTTTGGGGAAAACATGCAACATCAAATTTCATCTCTTCAAATGTATCATCCTCACCGTCTTTGGCGGCAAAGGTTCCGTTGATCTGACCAACGCTCCGCATTGCGACCTACAGGATTCTACGGGAAGCTTTGCCGTGTGGATCTGTGAACAATGTAGGGAACACATTGATGAGCCTGCTTGGTTCCTACGTCCCGACTACGGTGTTGCCATCCAGCTTTGCCTCGTTGCAATGACGTGGTCGGGCGCAGTTCTGAGGCATTGTAGTCTCACAGGGCCTCCACCATTGGTGTCCGGTTGGTGGTGAAGGCCGAGGTTCAGCACCAGTAGTGCAGCCTTTCTTAGTGGATCATATTCGCTTTTTGAAGACGCCAAAGCCAAAACTGCCAGGTGTCGATGTCGGATTATGAAAACGGCTATCATCAGGCCACCACAGCCGCGACACCAGGTTCCCTTGAACCAATACCCACACACACACTGTATATATATATACATATATATATATATATATATATACATATATGTGTGTGTGTGTTTATAGATGTAGACCCACAGACGTTCCGGGAAAGCTTTTTGTTCCTTCTCGCCCTATACAGACGTTCCTTTCTTCCATTTCTTGCACATGTTCGAAGAATCCCAAACGTTTTGCTGTGCTGAGACCCAAGAATTGTCGGAAGATGTCTGTATTCTGGCTTGTGTCGTTCTTTTTTGAGATTTTGAGATTCCTACGCGGTTAACCACGCACTAGTCAACAGAAAACGCCGGTGGTAGGCAAGCATCGGGGGCTTTCGTTCAAACCTGTTGGCACGACCTGTGGTGGTTCTAAGATGCCGCACCAAGGAACCCACTCAGCCACTCCGAGGAATCTGCCCCCTCCCCTCGGGGTGCCCTTCATGCAATAATTTGCAACAAACTTAGGGCCGGTGGCAAAATGATTGGGCCCGGTACTTTGTGGTATCCCATCACCTGCCTCAAAAGGTCAAGCGGTTCGCAAAACACATAAGTACCCACCTTTTGCAGTCGTACCCCGTAATCCAACCTTCACGTCAGGGAGTGCAATGAGGTGGGCAATTTTCATGAAATAATGGGTGAAATCATCAATCAAAAATCCTTGAATTGGCAGTTGCACTACACTTTGGTTTCCTTGAGCATGCAACATGCAACATCAAATTTCATCTCTTCAAATGTATCATCCTCACCTTCTTTGGCGGCAAAGGTTCCGTTGATCTGACCAACGCTCCGCATTGCGACCTACAGGATTCTACGGGAAGCTTTGCCGTGTGGATCCGTGAACAATGTAGGGAACACATTGATGAGCCTGCTTGGTTCCTACGTCCGGACTACGGTGTTGCCATCCAGCTTTGCCTCGTCGCAATGACGTGGTCGGGCGCAGTTCTGAGGCATTGTAGTCTCACACGGCCTCCACCATTGGTGTCCGGTCGGTGGTGAAGGCCGAGGTTCAGCACCAGTAGTGCAGCCTTTCTTAGTGGATCATATTCGCTTTTTGAAGACGCCAAAGCCAAAACTGCCAGGTGTCGATGTCGGGTTATGAAAACGGCTATCATCAGGCCACCACAGCCGCGACACCAGGTTCCCTTGAACCAATACACACACACACACACTGTATATATATATACATATATATATATACATATATGTGTGTGTGTGTGTTTATAGATGTAGACCCACAGACGTTCCGGGAAAGCTTTTTGTTCCTTCTCGCCCTATACAGACGTTCCTTTCTTCCATTTCTTGCACATGTTCGAAGAATCCCAAACGTTTTGCTGTGCTGAGACCCAAGAATTGTCGGAAGATGTCTGTATTCTGGCTTGTGTCGTTCTTTTTTGAGATTTTGAGATTCCTACGCGGTTAACCACGCACTAGTCAACAGAAAACGCCGGTGGTAGGCAAGCATCGGGGGCTTTCGTTCAAACCTGTTGGCACGACCTGTGGTGGTTCTAAGATGCCGCACCAAGGAACCCACTCAGCCACTCCGAGGAATCTGCCCCCTCCCCTCGGGGTGCCCTTCATGCAATAATTTGCAACAAACTTAGGGCCGGTGGCAAAATGATTGGGCCCGGTACTTTGTGGTATCCCATCACCTGCCTCAAAAGGTCAAGCGGTTCGCAAAACACATAAGTACCCACCTTTTGCAGTCGTACCCCGTAATCCAACCTTCACGTCAGGGAGTGCAATGAGGTGGGCAATTTTCATGAAATAATGGGTGAAATCATCAATCAAAAATCCTTGAATTGGCAGTTGCACTACACTTTGGTTTCCTTGAGCATGCAACATGCAACATCAAATTTCATCTCTTCAAATGTATCATCCTCACCTTCTTTGGCGGCAAAGGTTCCGTTGATCTGACCAACGCTCCGCATTGCGACCTACAGGATTCTACGGGAAGCTTTGCCGTGTGGATCCGTGAACAATGTAGGGAACACATTGATGAGCCTGCTTGGTTCCTACGTCCGGACTACGGTGTTGCCATCCAGCTTTGCCTCGTCGCAATGACGTGGTCGGGCGCAGTTCTGAGGCATTGTAGTCTCACACGGCCTCCACCATTGGTGTCCGGTCGGTGGTGAAGGCCGAGGTTCAGCACCAGTAGTGCAGCCTTTCTTAGTGGATCATATTCGCTTTTTGAAGACGCCAAAGCCAAAACTGCCAGGTGTCGATGTCGGATTATGAAAACGGCTATCATCAGGCCACCACAGCCGCGACACCAGGTTCCCTTGAACCAATACACACACACACACACTGTATATATATATACATATATATATATACATATATGTGTGTGTGTGTGTTTATAGATGTAGACCCACAGACGTTCCGGGAAAGCTTTTTGTTCCTTCTCGCCCTATACAGACGTTCCTTTCTTCCATTTCTTGCACATGTTCGAAGAATCCCAAACGTTTTGCTGTGCTGAGACCCAAGAATTGTCGGAAGATGTCTGTATTCTGGCTTGTGTCGTTCTTTTTTGAGATTTTGAGATTCCTACGCGGTTAACCACGCACTAGTCAACAGAAAACGCCGGTGGTAGGCAAGCATCGGGGGCTTTCGTTCAAACCTGTTGGCACGACCTGTGGTGGTTCTAAGATGCCGCACCAAGGAACCCACTCAGCCACTCCGAGGAATCTGCCCCCTCCCCTCGGGGTGCCCTTCATGCAATAATTTGCAACAAACTTAGGGCCGGTGGCAAAATGATTGGGCCCGGTACTTTGTGGTATCCCATCACCTGCCTCAAAAGGTCAAGCGGTTCGCAAAACACATAAGCACCCACCTTTTGCAGTCGTACCCCGTAATCCAACCTTCACGTCAGGGAGTGCAATGAGGTGGGCAATAATCATGAAATAATGGGTGAAATCATCAATCAAAAATCCTTGAATTGGCAGTTGCACTACACTTTGGTTTCCTTGAGCATGCAACATGCAACATCAAATTTCATCTCTTCAAATGTATCATCCTCACCTTCTTTGGCGGCAAAGGTTCCGTTGATCTGACCAACGCTCCGCATTGCGACCTACAGGATTCTACGGGAAGCTTTGCCGTGTGGATCCGTGAACAATGTAGGGAACACATTGATGAGCCTGCTTGGTTCCTACGTCCGGACTACGGTGTTGCCATTCAGCTTTGCCTCGTTGCAATGACGTGGTCGGGCGCAGTTCTGAGGCATTGTAGTCTCACACGGCCTCCACCATTGGTGTCCGGTCGGTGGTGAAGGCCGAGGTTCAGCACCAGTAGTGCAGCCTTTCTTAGTGGATCATATTCGCTTTTTGAAGACGCCAAAGCCAAAACTGCCAGGTGTCGATGTCGGATTATGAAAACGGCTATCATCAGGCCACCACAGCCGCGACACCAGGTTCCCTTGAACCAATACACACACACACACTGTATATATATATACATATATATATATACATATATGTGTGCATATATGCGTATATATGTGTATAATTCAAGGATTTTTGATTGATGATTTCACCCATTATTTCATGATTATTGCCCACCTCATTGCACTCCCTGACGTGAAGGTTGGATTACGGGGTACGACTGCAAAAAGTGGGTACTTATGTGTTTTGCGAACCGCTTGACCTTTTGAGGCAGGTGATGGGATACCACAAAGTACCGGGCCCAATCATTTTGCCACCGGCCCTAAGTTTGTTGCAAATTATTGCATGAAGGGCACCCCGAGGGGAGGGGGCAGATTCCTCGGAGTGGCTGAGTGGGTTCCTTGGTGCGGCATCTTAGAACCACCACAGGTCGTGCCAACAGGTTTGAACGAAAGCCCCCGATGCTTGCCTACCACCGGCGTTTTCTGTTGACTAGTGCGTGGTTAACCGCGTAGGAATCTCAAAATCTCAAAAAAGAACGACACAAGCCAGAATACAGACATCTTCCGACAATTCTTGGGTCTCAGCACAGCAAAACGTTTGGGATTCTTCGAACATGTGCAAGAAATGGAAGAAAGGAACGTCTGTATAGGGCGAGAAGGAACAAAAAGCTTTCCCGGAACGTCTGTGGGTCTACATCTATAAACACACACACACATATATGTATATATATATATGTATATATATATACAGTGTGTGTGTGTGTATTGGTTCAAGGGAACCTGGTGTCGCGGCTGTGGTGGCCTGATGATAGCCGTTTTCATAATCCGACATCGACACCTGGCAGTTTTGGCTTTGGCGTCTTCAAAAAGCGAATATGATCCACTAAGAAAGGCTGCACTACTGGTGCTGAACCTCGGCCTTCACCACCGACCGGACACCAATGGTGGAGGCCGTGTGAGACTACAATGCCTCAGAACTGCGCCCGACCACGTCATTGCGACGAGGCAAAGCTGGATGGCAACACCGTAGTCCGGACGTAGGAACCAAGCAGGCTCATCAATGTGTTCCCTACATTGTTCACGGATCCACACGGCAAAGCTTCCCGTAGAATCCTGTAGGTCGCAATGCGGAGCGTTGGTCAGATCAACGGAACCTTTGCCGCCAAAGAAGGTGAGGATGATACATTTGAAGAGATGAAATTTGATGTTGCATGTTGCATGCTCAAGGAAACCAAAGTGTAGTGCAACTGCCAATTCAAGGATTTTTGATTGATGATTTCACCCATTATTTCATGATTATTGCCCACCTCATTGCACTCCCTGACGTGAAGGTTGGATTACGGGGTACGACTGCAAAAGGTGGGTACTTATGTGTTTTGCGAACCGCTTGACCTTTTGAGGCAGGTGATGGGATACCACAAAGTACCGGGCCCAATCATTTTGCCACCGGCCCTAAGTTTGTTGCAAATTATTGCATGAAGGGCACCCCGAGGGGAGGGGGCAGATTCCTCGGAGTGGCTGAGTGGGTTCCTTGGTGCGGCATCTTAGAACCACCACGGGTCGTGCCAACAGGTTTGAACGAAAGCCCCCGATGCTTGCCTACCACCGGCGTTTTCTGTTGACTAGTGCGTGGTTAACCGCGTAGGAATCTCAAAATCTCAAAAAAGAACGACACAAGCCAGAATACAGACATCTTCCGACAATTCTTGGGTCTCAG
Source organism: Eutreptiella sp. 'Long Island Sound 2002' (assembly GCA_964036045.1). Lineage (NCBI taxonomy): Eukaryota > Euglenozoa > Euglenophyceae > Eutreptiales > Eutreptiaceae > Eutreptiella > Eutreptiella sp. 'Long Island Sound 2002'. The sequence continues at coordinate 191,029 of OZ038382.1, forward strand.
CACAGCAAAACGTTTGGGATTCTTCGAACATGTGCAAGAAATGGAAGAAAGGAACGTCTGTATGGGGCGAGAAGGAACAAAAAGCTTTCCCGGAACGTCTGTGGGTCTACATCTATAAACACACACACATATATGTATATATATATATATATATGTATATATATATACAGTGTGTGTGTGTGTATTGGTTCAAGGGAACCTGGTGTCGCGGCTGTGGTGGCCTGATGATAGCCGTTTTCATAATCCGACATCGACACCTGGCAGTTTTGGCTTTGGCGTCTTCAAAAAGCGAATATGATCCACTAAGAAAGGCTGCACTACTGGTGCTGAACCTCGGCCTTCACCACCGACCGGACACCAATGGTGGAGGCCCTGTGAGACTACAATGCCTCAGAACTGCGCCCGACCACGTCATTGCAACGAGGCAAAGCTGGATGGCAACACCGTAGTCGGGACGTAGGAACCAAGCAGGCTCATCAATGTGTTCCCTACATTGTTCACGGATCCACACGGCAAAGCTTCCCGTAGAATCCTGTAGGTCGCAATGCGGAGCGTTGGTCAGATCAACGGAACCTTTGCCGCCAAAGACGGTGAGGATGATACATTTGAAGAGATGAAATTTGATGTTGCATGTTTTCCCCAAAGATCTTGTGGAACGTTGGCGCAAGGTCCCCAAGCCTGGAGGTAACCTGTGCCTCCACTGACTTTTCGTGATCCTCGTTTTCGCACCCCGTGGTTGCACGATGGAAGCAAACCCGCCGGAGGTATGATTGCCCGTGTTGTCTGATTCCTACCATGCCACCCTCCACATCCGGACGGACTTGGGAATAGTGTGCATGTGCAGTACGCAGTAGGCGTTGAACATTCTTGATGTTGGCTTTCATTCCACCATCCTGATGTTGATGGTCTGGCAGCCAGGTTATGGTAATTTCTTCGACACAACCATCCTGAAGCTGTAGTTGAAGAGTCTCTGTGGTCGGCACACGAACAGAACGTGGTCTTCGCTTCACCAGTGTCCATCCTTTGTCACAGTCCGTGGTGGGCATCTGGTCAGCTGTGTACCTTGCTCCAAGGACCTTCCCCTTTGATTGCTTCAGGGAAAAGTATGTACCCCTGTTGATCGCCGCTCCGAACCGAATCCGGGGAAGAACTACCCAGAAACATGCCTGTTTTGTATGTATGGTTTGTGGTAAACAGCTAACCAGGAAGGCATTTGTGAAGTGGAATGCATTCTGAAGGTGGTAGAAGGCCATGGTGCAGTGCAAAGTATACCCAGCACCCTCATTGTGTGGCGAAAAACATGCCCAATTTTTACCCCGATTTTACCAGTAAGCGGTGGACCTTAATGGAGGTGCGGCGGCTGGACAATGTTTTGGTTTGGCAAAGCGAGTTCAGATGTCCATGCCCTGATCCCAGAGACCTCATAAACGCGATTGGCTTGGGGCACAGAAGCCGTGGATACATCCTGAAGGGGTCCCTTGGGTTGCCGACTATGCCTATGGAGAACTACCCAAAAACATGCCTTTTTTGTATGTATGGTTTGTGGTAAACATCGGAGAGACCAGCAAGGGGAGTGCCATGCATTTTGAATGACAATGCATGGTGGCTTTTTGTTCAATTGCTACGGGAACAAATCCACCAATGAACATGTCATCACATTAGTGCCACAGAGTCACCCGTGAGGCTGAACCTTTACTAGGTAGCACGTTCAGCGTGGATAATCCACGTTGTCTTGCAGGGTGCTCAGAGGCTCTGCAATCGCCGTGCATTTTTTTGCTTCACTGTTGACTACCCTAGCCACAGCTGTGCTACCCAGCAGGGTGCAGTGCATGAGCTTTTGAATGACAATGCATGGTGTGGTTCGGTTAAATCGCCAGGGCAGCAGGGTTCACCCAGATAGCTAGGAACCATAGAGCGAAAAAAAAACCAACAAAAAAATGTCCGACGGACAATAGGATATTCCTAACCCTAACCCTAACCCTAACCCTAACCCTAACCCTAACCCTAACCCTAACCCTAACCCTAACCCTAACCCTAACCCTAACCCTAATCCTAACCCTAACCCTAACCCTAACCCTATCTTTACCCCAAAGCGAGGGGATAATTTCAAATTATCCCCTCGCGCGAGGGGATAATTGAAAATTATCCCCTCATGCAAGGGGATAATTTAAAACTATCCCCTCACATCATACAACGTTTTCATAATCTCCTTTCGCATCAAGGGCGAATTTCTAACCCTAACCCTATCTTTACCCTAAAGCGAGGGGATAATTTAAGATTATCCCCTCGCGTGATGGGATAATTTAAAATTATCCCCTCACATCATACATCATTTTCATAATGTCGTTTCGCATCAAGGGAGAATTTCCAACCGTAACCCTATCTTTACCCCAAATCGAGGGGATAATTTGAAAGTATCCCCTCGCGCGAGGGGATAATTTAAAACTATCCCCTCGCGCGAGGGGATAATTTAAAACTGTCCCCTCACATTATACAATGTTTTCATAATCTCCTTTCGCGTCCAGGGAGAATTTCCAACCCTAACCCTATCTTTACCCCAAAGCGAGGGGATAATTTAAAATTATCCCCTCGCGCGAGGGGATAATTTAAAACTATTTCCTCACATCATACAATGTTTTCATAATATCCTTTCGCATCAAGGGAGAATTTCTAACCCTAACCCTATCTTTACCCTAAAGCGAGGGGATAATTTAAAAGTATCCCCTCGCGCGAGGGGATAATTTCAAAGTATCCCCTCACGCGAGGGGATAATTTAAAACTATCCCCTCACATCATACAACGTTTTCATAATCTCTATTCGCGTCAAGGGATAATTTCCAACCCTAACCCTAACCCTTTACCCCGAAGCGAGGGGATAATTTAAAATTATCCCCTCGCGCGAGGGGATAATTTAAAACTATCCCCTCACATCATACAATGTTTTCATAATCTCCTTTCCCATCAAGGGAGAATTTCTAACCCTAACCCTATCTTTACCCCAAAGCGAGGGGATAATTTAAAAGTATCCCCTCGCGCGAGGGGATAATTTAAAACTATCCCCTAACGCGGGGGGATAATTTAAAACTATCCCCTCACATCATACAACGTTTTCATAATCTCCTTTCGCGTCAAGGGAGAATTTCCAACGCTAACCCTATCTTTACCCCAAAGCGAGGGGATAATTTGAAATTATCCCCTAGCGCGAGGGGATAATTTAAAACTATCCCCTCACATCATACAATGTTTTCATAATCTCGTTTTGCATCAAGGGAGAATTTCCAACCGTAACCCTATCTTTACCCCAAAGCGAGGGGATAATTCAAAAGTATCCCCTCGCGCGAGGGGATAATTTAAAACTATCCCCTCACGCGAGGGGATAATTTAAAACTATCCCCTCACATCATACAACGTTTTCATAATCTCCTTTCGCGTCAAGGGAGAATTTCCAACCCTAACCCTATCTTTACCCCAAAGCGAGGGGATAATTTAAAACTATCCCCTCACATCATACAACGTTTTCATAATCTCCTTTCGCGTCAAGGGAGAATTTCCAACCCTAACCCTAACCCTTTACCCCAAAGCGAGGGGATAATTGAAAACTATCCCCTCACGCGAGGGGATAATTTAAAACTATCCCCTCACATCATACAAGGTTTTCATAATCTCCTTTCGCGTCAAGGGAGAATTTCCAACCCTAACCCTATCTTTACCCTAAAGCGAGGGGATAATTTAAAAGTATCCCCTCGCGCGAGCAGATAATTGAAAATCATCCCCTCGCGCGAGGGGATAATTTAAAACTATCCCCTCACATCATACAATGTTTTCATAATCTCCTTTCTCATCAAGGGAGAATTTCCAACCGTAACCCTATCTTTACCCTAAAGCGAGGGGATAATTTAAAAGTATCCCCTCACGCAAGGGGATAATTTAAAAGTATCCCCTCACGCGAGGGGATAATTTAAAACTATCCCCTCACATCATACAACGTTTTCATAATCTCCTTTCGCGTCAAGGGAGAATTTCCAACCCTAACCCAATCTTTACCCCAAAGCAAGCAGATAGTTTAAAATTATCCCCTCGCGCGAGGAGATAATTCAAAACTATCTCCTCACATCATACAATGTTTTCATAATCTCCTTTCGCATCAAGGGAGAATTTCTAACCCTAACCCTATCTTTACCCTAAAGCGACTGGATAATTTAAAAGTATCCCCTCGCGCGAGGGGATAATTTAAAATATCCCCTCACGCGAGGGGATAATTTAAAACTATCCCCTCACATCATGCAATGTTTTCAGAATCTCCTTTCGCATCCAGGGAGAATTTCCAACCGTAACCCTATCTTTACCCTAAAGCGAGGGGATAATTTAAAATTATCCCCTCGCGCGAGGGGATAATTTCAAACTATCCCCTCACGCGAGGGGAAAATCCAAAACTATCCCTTCACATCATACAATGTTTTCATAATCTCCTTTCGCGTCAAGGGAGAATTTCCAACCCTATCCCTATCTTTACCCCAAGGCGAGGGGATAATTTAAAATTATCCCCTGGCGCGAGGGGATAATTTAAAAGTATCCCCTCACATCATACAACGTTTTCATAATCTCCTTTCGCGTCAAGGGATAATTTCCAACCCTAACCCTAACCCTTTACCCCAAAGCGAGAGGATAATTTAAAATTATCCCCTCGCGCGAGGGGATAATTTAAAACTATCCCCTCACATCATACAATGTTTTCATAATCTCCTTTCGCATCAAGGGAGAATTTCTAACCCTAACCCTATCTTTACCCTAAAGCGAGGAAATATAATATAAAATTATCCCCTCACGCGAGGGGATAATTTAAAATTATCCCTTCGCGTGAGGGGATAATTCAAAACTATCCCCTCACATCATACAACGTTTTCATAATCTCCTTTCACATCAAGGGAGAAATTCTAACCCTAACCCTATCTTTACCGTAAAGCGAGGGGATAATTTAAAATTCTCCCCTCACATCATACAACATTTTCATAATCTCCTTTCGCATCAAGGGAGAATTTCTAACCCTAACCCTATCTTTACCCTACAGCGAGGGGATAATTTAAAAGTATCCCCTCGCGCGAGGGGATAATTTAAAAGTGTCCCCTCACGCGAGGGGATAATTTAAAACTATCCCCTCACATCATACAACGTTTTCATAATCACCTTTCGCGTCAAGGGAGAATTTCCAACCCTAACCCTAACCCTTTACCCCAAAGCGAGGGGATAATTTAAAATTATCCCCTCGCGCGAGCAGATAATTTAAAACTATCCCCTCAAATCATACAATGTTTTCATAATCTCCTTTCGCATCAAGGGAGAATTTCTAACCCTAACCCTATCTTTACCCTAAAGCGAGGGGATAATTTAAAATTATTCCCTCACGCGAGAAGATAATTTAAAACTATCCCCTCACATCATACAACGTTTTCATAATCTCCTTTCGCATCAAGGGAGAAATTCTAACCCTAACACTATCTTTACCGTAAAGCGAGGGGATAATTTAAAATTATCCCCTCACATCATACAACATTTTCATAATCTCCTTTCGCATCAAGGGAGAATTTCCAACCGTAACCCTATCTTTACCCCAAAGCGGGGGGATAATTTAAAAGTGTCCCCTCGCGTGAGGGGATAATTTAAAACTATCCCCTTGCGTGAGGGGATAATTTAAAATTATCCCCTCACATCATACCACGTTTTCATAATTTCCTTTCGCATCAAGGGAGAATTTCCAACCGCAACCCTATCTTTACCCTAAAGCGAGGGGATAATTTCAAATTATCCCCTCGCGCGAAACTTGGACACGGACAAACCCTACCCCTAGCTGGGGGGGGGGGGGCTTTACGAAATGGGAGGGACACAAACAACCCCTACCCCTAGCTGAGGGGGGAGGGGGGGCACATACACAGTGGGAGGAACATGTATTTAATGCGGAATGCACTATTACGGTGCAGTTCCAAGGCAACAAATGTTTGCATGAGGAGGGGTTTTGAACTCAAGGTTAGGGTTAGGGTTAGGGTTAGGGTTAGGGTGACATTTGAAGGGATATGCCCCATTGGCCTCCAGAAAGTGGTGCGTCAGCACACGGGTTGGCTTCTCAAAGCGAATTGATACCGAAAAAAAAAGACACTCAGAAAGTGTACATTTGCAGCGCGTGTGCGTCGCATAGCGCGTTGTTGCACCCATGTTGGCACGCACACTGTGCATCGCGCGGTTTTTTAGGACCCCCCACCGCTCATTAGGACCCCCCCCATAACTCGACGCCACTGTTTCGGATTGACAAAATGAGTGAAGTTTTGGATTCAGCGACCCCGAAATAGGGGGGGGGGGTACTGTGTTTTCCATGTCCATTTGGTACAAATACCTCATTTTTAGTCCATGGGCGACTTGGTAGGATCTGCCTCGTTAGGAACAGGCAGATCCTACCGAGTTGGTAATAGTCACCCATGTACTAAAATGCGCTCAAAATGTCGCAGGCGGCGGGTTGGCGTGGAAGGGGGCCGCCGGGAGCCCGACCCTACGCAGTGGCACATGTGCCATGTGTGCACGTTGGAAGGAGGGGAGGAATCGGGACGGAGGGGGCGTGTGGGGGTGCGCCGCGGGAGGTGCCGGAAAAAGGCAAAAATATGAAAAACATACAGCACCCAGTGTTCCCAAGTGGTCTCCCACCTCAGTACTAACTGGGCCTGACTAGTCTTAACTTCTGAGATCGGCGGGTTCAGGTGTATTCCCAGTAGTATGGCCGTACCCCTCAGTCATGGGCGGACGTTCGGTCCGCGGCCGGGGAGTGGACCGCGTCCCAACGGGCGACCGCTGAAAAATTCAGCGAAAAGGGCCGCGCATGGGGGACAATGAGATACAGACGCCCCGAAAACGGGGAAGACGGGCTCAAGTGATGACAAGTACGCGCAAATGGGCGCAGGCGGGCCGGGAAAGAAAAGGTGACCGTGGCCTCAATGGGAACCCGCCTCCGTAACCCAAGCCGAGGCAAGGTGTGGTAGGCGGTCCGCGGATCACTAATCTGCGGGGGTCCAAACCCCCGCCCCGACCAAATCATCCGCAGATCACGGATCACCCACCCCATAACCCCCCCCCCTCCCCCCCAAAATGATCCGCAATGCCCGCACATATTCGCCTCACTTGAGCATGCAGGGCAAACCCCACTTCTTTAGACTCCACTGCGACTCACAAACCAATTCTGGCTCGATGACCTGAACTAGATCCTCGGATCCCAACCCTCGGAACGTCATGTGCCACACACATCATAATTCGGCTGCAACTCCTTGCAACATTTTGTTTTCATGTTGTGATGCCTTCGCCACCTTTAGTGCATGGCTTTCCCCCCCCAAAAAAAAACAACAAAACGAGCTTCAATATTCAACATTTTCTGTGTTTAGACGCCTTCTTCTCATATTTTTGCATTCTGGGACCAAGACCGACCCCTTTTACCGAATTTTGGAGCAAGGCCCACCCTTTTCAAGAGTAGATGGAGCAAACCGCACCCGTTTGAAAGGATTTTACTCTTTTGAAATGCTTTTGGACCAAGGCCCACCCCTTTCAAAGGACTTTGGAGCAAGGCCCAGCCTTTGAAAAGGTGTTGGGAACAAGGCACACCCATTTAAAGGCTATGGGGCGAGGACCAACCCCTTTTTACCGAATTTTGGAGCAAGGCCCACGCTTTTCAAGAGCAGTTCGAGCACACCGCACCCGTTTGAAAGGATTTTGCTCTTTTGGAATGCTTTTGGACCAAGGCCCACCCCTTTCAAAGGACCATTTCAGTGTGTGACTTTGGGCATTGTATCAAAAGGGGAAAAACCCTCTTGTCTTTGGATGTTACCCTTTGGTCCTTGGGTTCTACCTTTCGGTCCTAGGGGTTTTCCCATAGACGTTTTGCATTTACCCTTCGCTCCCTGCATTTTAACTTGTGGTCCTAGGATGAAACAACATCACAACTTTGTCACATTGCCCAGGGCAAATGAAACTCGGCTGCAGAAGGCCGTCCCCCGGAGAAGAGGCCTCTGTCGTACCACCATTTTGTGTTCGGCACAAAGAACAGGGGCCCTCCACATTCACGCGCAGGCCTGTGTGCTGACCTTGGGGCACTGCATTCGCTGAGGGGTCGTCAGGCGTGAGGCAGTGTGGCAGCAAATAATGCCAAACTCACACTCAGTGGAAGTGGCTTGGCCATAAAAAGGACCAGAAAACGGGGTGTTTGGGCAAGGGACTGGGGGTGGTACCTTGCCACTGTTCAACTGAATGTCACCGTCCATCCATACACTGCCATACAAAAGCTCCACGAGCCCACCGGATATTTGCATGGAGACGGTCTGGAAAAAGACCTGAATGTCGTAGTACGCGTTGGCAGTGATGAACAGGGAGGACAGTGCGTAGATCAATTCGCCGACGCCGTTGCCATAGAACGAGAAGTCCCCAGCAATGTAAACCGCAGGTACGTAGATGCATCTTTGGTGAGGACGCAGACACGGCTGAAAGAAAAAGGAAGTGACAGAAAGACAAACTTGATAGGCCAAGGTGTGTGTGCATGGTGCACGTTTGACTTGTATGTATGGTAGTGTATTTCCTTCCCCCCCCAGGCGCAACAAGCGAAGAGGAAATATTCACACAGCCCAGGCAGTCAATTTGTCGGCTCTCAGAGGGGGTTGCTTTGTTCAAAAAAAAAAACAGTCTCTCCAAAGCGGGTAGTACTAGAAGTGCAACCATCACTCCTACTTACATGGGGCAACACATGCTTTTGAAAAACGTCATGTAAAGTGGCAATAAGGAGGAGAGTGCTCTTTGTGATCATTGGGCAAGGTGTGGTAGGCGGTCCGCGGATCACTGATCCGCGGGGGTCCAAACCCCCGCCCCCACCAAGTCATCCGCAGATCACGGATCACCCACCCCATAACCCCCCCCCCCTCCCCCCCAAAATGATCCGCAATGCCCGCACATATTCGCCTCACTTGAGCATGCAGGGCAAACCCCACTTCTTTAGACTCCACTGCGACTCACAAACCAATTCTGGTTCGATGACCTGAACTAGATCCTCGGATCCCAACCCTCGGAACGTCATGTACCACACACATCATAATTCGGCTGCAACTCCTTGCAACATTTTGTTTTCATGTTGTGATGCCTTCGCCACCTTTAGTGCATGGCTTTCCCGCCCCCAAAAAAAAACAACAAAACGAGCTTCAATATTCAACATTTTCTGTGTTTAGACGCCTTCTTCTCATATTTTTGCATTCTGGGACCAAGACCGACCCCTTTTACCGAATTTTGGAGCAAGGCCGACCCTTTTCAAGAGTAGTTGGAGCAAACCGCACCCGTTTGAAAGGATTTTACTCTTTTGAAATGCTTTTGGACCAAGGCCCACCCCTTTCAAAGGACTTTGGAGCAAGGCCCAGCGCGAGGGGATAATTTAAAATTATCCCCTCACGTGAGGGGATAATTTAAAACTATCCCCTCACATCATACAACGTTTTCATAATCTCCTTTCGCATCAAGGGGGAAATTCTAACCCTAACCCTATCTTTACCCTAAAGCGAGGGGATAATTTAAACCATCCCCTCACATCATACAACGTTTTCATAATCTCCTTTCGCATCAAGGAAGAATTTCTAACCCGAACCCTATCTTTACCCTAAAGCGAGGGGATAATTTAAAATTATCCCCTCACGCGAGGGGATAATTTAAAATTATCCCCTCACATCATACAACATTTTCATAATATTCTCTCGCATCAAGGGAGAATTTCCAACCCTAACCCTATCTTTACCCTAAAGCGAGGGGATAATTTAAAATTATCCCCTCGCGCGAGGGGATAATTTGAAATTATCCCCTCAGGCGAGGGGATAATTTAAAACTATCCCCTCACATCATACAACATTTTCATAATCTCCTCTCGCACCAAGGGAGAATTTCTAACCCTAACCCTACCCTAAAGCGAGGGGATAATTTAAAATTATCCCCTCACATCATACAACATTTTCATAATATCCTCTCGCATCAAGGGAGAATTTCTAACCCTAACTGGAAATTTCCCCAAAGAGAGGGGATAATTCAAAATTATCCCCTCACATCATACAACCTTTTCACAATCTCCTTTCGCATCAAGGGAGAATTCCTAACCCATCTTTACCCCAAAGCGAGGAAATAATTCAAAATTATCCCCTCACGCGAGGGGATAATTTAAAATTATCCCTTCACGCCAGGGGATGATTTAAAATTATCCCCTCACGCGAGGAAATAATTCAAAAATATCCCCTCACGCGAGGGGATAATTTAAAATTATCCCTTCACGCGGGGGGATAATTTAGAATTATCCCCTCACATCATACAACAGGCTCTTTTGAGCTGCACTGGAGCCATATTGGCCCATCCAAGTTGCCAAAAAGGCTTCGCAATTCCATGAGCGTTCTTTTACTTTTTTTTAATGGTACTGTTTTTTGCCCCGCCCCCCCCTTTTTTTGCCTACCTTTCTTTGTTCTGGCAAGTAGCTTTTGCATTCACCGCGCTCCCATCCACGTCGTCTTAACAGTTTGCCATGACATTCTATTTTTAGAGCTTCCCCCCCCCTCCCCCTTCCTGCCTCTTTGACCATCTCTTTCTTCCCGTTTGAAATGCTTTTGGACCAAGGCCCACCCCTTTCAAAGGACTTTGGAGCAGGGCCCAGCCTTTGAAAAGGTTTTGGGAACAAGGCACACCCATTTAAAGGCTATGGGGCGAGGACCAACCCTTTTCTACCGAATTTTTGAGCAAGGCCCACGCTTTTCAAGAGTAGTTGGAGCAAACCGCACCTGTTTGAAAGGATTTTGCTCTTTTGAAATGCTTTTGGACCAAGGCCCACCCCTTTCAAAGGACCATTTCAGTGTGTGACTTTGGGCATTGTATCAAAGGAGAAAAAACCCTCTTGTCTTTGGATGTTGCCCTTTGGTCCTTGGGTTCTACCTTTCGGTCCTAGGGTTTTTCCCATAGACGTTTTGCATTTACCCCTCGCTCCCTGCAATTTAAGTTGTGGTCCTTGGATTTTACCCTCGAATCATTGGTTTTGGCCCACCGGCCTTGGGTCCCTTGTACACATCAAAGCAAATGAAAAGCACCAAGCTGCAGTTCAAAATACACGGTGCCAAAGGATGTCATCCCGCCCCAAAAGCCCCCCCCCCCTTGCCGTAAAAGCACCCCCCCCTTTGAAATGCTGAAATGCTTTTGCACCAAGGGCCACCCCTTTCAAAGGACGTTGGAGCAAGGCCCAGCCTTTGAGTGGCGCACAGTGTCCTGTCACACGCAGGGGGTGGGCATCGTAGCGGTGCAGCACCGGACACTCCAACTCTCATTGTCACTATGGAACCCCAGGAAAGGGGGGGGGGGTCCACTTACTCGGGCTCAAGGTTTCAGGCTGAAGTAAATTATCATAAACAGTGCACGTGCTGCATTTTGGTTTCAAATACTCAGTCCCAGGCCCCCAACACTCTCTAGTTACCCATTGACCCCCCCCCCAAACCTCCAAAAATTCCAAGAGGGCTTGATATTGGGGCATTTCACGATCGCAAAAGGGTCCAAAAGGGGTCAAACACTTTTTTATAATTATCCTCTCGCATCAAGGGACAAATTGGAAATTATCCCGGCACACTGTGGGTTAGAGATAATATAGCTAACCCTAACCCTGACCCTAACCCTCACATGCCACGACCTAAACCCCGACACAGCCTACATCCTCCACTACATCTACTCCTACCTCACACAAGGACAGCCGGAGCAGGGACTCATAGCCCTGTCCCCCCAAGCGAAGCACATCATCTCCAAAGGAATAGGGGTGTACGCCACCCCCATCCTGCAGCCCACAACCTTAGTAGCCCACCTCGCCACGGGCCTTGCCATATACGCCTACCTGCCCATGAACCCATGCCGCCTCCCACAACCATCACCAGCGGACCGGCTCTTCTTCACCGACGCCTCAGGCGAATCCGCCCTCACGCCCATCACCGGGGGGGCCACCTCGCAGCTAACCCACACCGGGGGACACTACCACATGGACCACCACACGGGCCACACCACCTATGGGGCCTCTTCCCACGGGGAGCTAGGGGCCATGGCCGACGCCATCACCGAGGTCGCGGCCCACCTACCTGCCCACTCCCCGCACATCGTCCGGGTCTGGTTCGTGGTAGACGCCACTGTCGACACGCACCTGCTCCTCCGCATGGCAAGGCAACCACTTCACAAAGCAACCGCGACGAGCCTCGGCACCCAGGCACTGCTACTCTGGAAAGCCCTACGCAGCCTTCCCCCCTACGTCCAACTCCACATCGTGAAACAAGAGTCCCACAGGCACCAATACGGAAATGGTAAGGTCGACAACCAGGCAGTACACCAGCGCACAACACACCTACCAGCCCTCCAGATCCCTGACCTCGGCCGCAACCACACACACCTGCAACACGTGCCCCCTGTACCCGAGCCCCATCAGACCCCGGACTGGGTACCAGAGGACGCCCCCTATTCCTCCCACGACAGAGCGTACCACTACCCCAACCCCATCCAACATCTCGCCCGCGTGCTCGGCGACGCAGACAGCCGGGCGCACATCCAGGAGCTCCAGGACAGACTGCAAGTCCCCCTCTACCACTCAGCGCTCCGCCCAGCAAACATCCCAGCCCACCTCCAAGAACGACGCATCCAGCTCCTCAGGGAGCAACTGCTATTCCTCACCAGGGTCGCCAGATGGCTCGCCCGCAAGCACATCCACGTCCCCGACAAACACACCTGTTGCCCATGCAACCACACCACCCCGGAGGACTGGGAACACTTCAAGAAATGCCCCCTCCATACAGACAGGGACACCCTAGTGGGCTGGTCCCCGGCGGAAACCCTGCGACAACACGAAGGATGGCCAACCCACAGCCACGCACACCAGGCCACCGAACACCTCTTCCGGGACCCCCTGATCAAAGAAGCCACCATGAGAGGGGCAGTGACACAGGCCCCGCACCGACACCTCACCAAACACACGGAAAGCTCCATGGAGGCAGCAGCACACCTCCAGCTAGAAGCAGTCCGCAGAGCAGCGGCCCAAATGGTACACCGCAAACACCTCCTGCTAACACACGCGGAACAACTCACCGACCCCACTGCCAGGGAACACATGCAGCGTCTCATCCATTACCATGCCGTGCATGACCCAGACGTCCACTAACCCGCTCCGCGCCCCGCACGCGCCCCCCGTCTCCATCCACAGGTCTCCAAGGCACCACCACAGCGCCCCGAGACCCGTCTCGCACCCAAGAAGCCACCCGGCCCCGCCCAGTCCGGCCGAGCCCAGCCAGGGCCAACCATCCATCGACGTAGACGCGCAAGACCCCGGCAGCCCATCCAGCCCACCCCCCCCGGACCCGGGGCACCCCCCCCTCACACCGGCCACCATCCGCGACCCCGACCTCCTCCGAGCGACCCTCCAAGTCAGGGCCCCGACCACCCCCCTGGGCTGGTACCGCCTACAAGAGGACTGGACCAAGCTCACCGTCAAAGCCCTCCGGGACCTGACCACCCCAGGCAGCGGCCTCCACGAGACCATAGTAGACCTCGTGCTCTGGCGAGCCCGCAGACACACCCGGGGCCAGCCCTTCTGGATCCCCCCCATCGAGTGGGGCCAGGCCCTGACGCACGACGGAAGCATCAACGTCACGCGTCGAGGGACCGTACGCCTACGACGGGCCCCAGCGGAGACGGACCACCCAGCGGACCCGAACCACCCGGAGCAGTGGGAACAGGCCACCGCGCCCAACCGCGACACCGCCCTCCGCGCCGCCGGCCTCCGCGCCCCAGACGACGACCTCCCCCCCCCACCTACAGACAGTGACCACCCCCCGCCGGAAGTGTGGGTTACAGTCCTCGAGCGCGGCCACTACTACGTGATAGCCGCTACGGCTACGTCCCCCGGCCCGCAATGGATCATCCAGGGGACAGACACCATGTTCGCCCCGGAGACCGCCCCACCAGGGGCAGTGGGAGACCCCACCACCCAGCACAGGATTCCCAGGGGTGTCCTCCAGCCAGGGGACACGCCCCCAGCCCGCGCCCTGGCCAAAATCACCTCAGGGAAGGCGGGCTACCCCCTGGGATTGGCCATGCTCTGCCTAACCCACTGGATCCAGCGCCGCTGGCCACCCACGGGGACCGTGCCCTGGGTTTGGGCCATCCCCACCGCCCACACACAAGTCGAGGCAGGCCCGGACACACGACCAAACCCGCCCCCCAGACCGCAGCAGTCCCTCACCTGCGGGTACCACGCCATCCACAGGGTCCTCAACCGCGCGGGTCTTAGCCCAAAGCTAGCATGCCCCCTTCCCACCACTGACCAAGAGGTCCACCAGATACGAAAGCTCGTCTGCGAAATCCTTGCCGCGGCAGCAGAAGACGGCAAGCTTCTCCTCCAAACCGCCCGGCCTACAACTGCCCACGCAAGCGCGCGGCAAGCGGACACATACACCGACACAGCACACCCCCCCGCACAATCCCCGCCCATGCCCCCCCCCCTCTCGCTGCTCAACCGGAGACCCACACACGCCCACCATCGCGCGCACCCCCGGGCCCCGCGACACGGGCCTCCCCCACCCGCCCGAACACCAGCACACGCCCGCCACACACCCACCCACCGGCCACCCTTCACCGCCCCCGACACTCGACAACCCACACACACCCGCCGAGGGGAGCCCCGCGCCCCGCGGCACGCCCACCCCACCCAGTGGCCCGCGGCGCCCCCCACACACACCCCAGAGGACTCAGGCCCACCCCCCCCGGCCCCTGAATGCAGCCCACGCGAACTGTTCCCCCCCGCGGACACCAACCCACACGACCTCGCACATTGCAGGACCCGGGCCCAGCCGAGCCCAGAAAGAGAAGGCCGCAGCCCCGCGCCTCCCTCCCCCGCCGCTGCCGACCAGATCCGCCCGCCAGGCCGCCAGGTCACGACCGGGCCCCCCCAGCCGCCCGCCCCCAACCTACAACCCGAGGACATGCCCTCCATCCTCCCCGCCGTGGCCGCAGCAGAAGCCGCCGCCCACAAGCCCGCCCGCATCACAGCCCAACCCGCGTCCACCACCTCCTCCGCATCCTCAGCCTCGTCCACCTCCTCCACCTCATCCTCCGACCCCCCCCTCCCCGCCAAACTCATCCTCAAGGCCACGGCGAAAGCCAAAGCCGCGGCCGCACGCACCAACCCCCCAACCCCCACACAGGCGACTCAGGCACCCCGGCAACCCACCGGGACGACCCCCGACCCGACATCGGCGCCCTCACACCTCCGGACAGAGGTACTCCTCAACCTGGAACCGGACCCCAACCCAAAACCCGACCCCAAACCCAAACCGGACCCCAACCCCAAACCCGACCCCAAACCCAAGCCGGCGCCCACGCGAGCACACACAACACCGCATACGCAACGACACAAACCCACCCGACACCACCCCCGCCCGGGCCCTCGCCCAAGCCAGGACCCCCCACCCACCGCAACCCGCGCCCCCCTCCCGCCGGCACCCACCACCACCGCAGAGACGGCCACCCAGCACGACCCCGTCCAAGCCCTCGTCCGCATCCCCGTCACCAAGCGCCCCGTCATCCATCCCCCACAAACCACCACCACCGCCGGCCAAACCGACCCAGGGACGTGGGACCCCTCAACCACCGTCACCGTCAAGCCCGGCCCCCAACCCTTCCCCCATGCCCACCACATAGTGCAGCCCCGGGGACTGCCCACGATGCCCAACCCCCCACCCCCAAAAGGGGGACCGAAAAACCCACAAGGAGTCCATGGGCCATACCCGCAACACCAACCCCACCACTACCCACACCACCACCACCAGCGGCCCCACCACCACCACTACCAACACCACCCCCACCACTACCACTGCCCACCGCCCTACCCCACCGGGCCACAACCCCCCGTGCACGAACAGCACCAGCGGACGGGATGGCCGCCACCGAGCGCCCCACCCGCCTACCCCACCTACCGCCAGGAGCCACCCCCCCCGTACCAGCCACCACCCCCGTACCAGGGACCGTGTCCGTACCCCCCCGGCCACCATGCGATGGCCGAAGGGGCCCCATGGACGACGGGGGACCTCCCCCCCCGGGCGGCACCGCGCGAGGCCCCCCAGGGGCCGCCGACGCTTCCGGACTGGCCAGACTCGAGCGATGAGGGCCGGTCCCGCAAACGGCGGCGCTCCCGCTCCCCCCCCGCACGGCACACTCGCCCACGGCGCCCACACTCCCACCGCGCCTCAACCACCCACTCGCGCCGCTCCCGCTCCCCCAGGTACCACCACGACCCCCCGGGACCCCGCTCCCGTCGCTCCCGCTCCCCCGGGCACCACCACGAGCGCCACCGCCGCCCCATTTCCCCCTCCCCCTCCCCCCACCGGCCAAACAAGACCCCCACCCCCAGCCCCCGCCACCACCACTCCCGCTCCCCCCGACGCAGCCAGGCACGCCACTGCCGCCCCACGTCCACCTCCCCCTCCCCCCACATGCCCCGCCGGGCTCCCCGTTCCCCCCGCCACCCGTACCCATCCACCACCCCCAGCCCCCGCCACCACCACTCCCGCTCCCCCGGACGCCACCGAGCGCGCCACCGCCGCCCCATGTCCACCTCCCCCTCCCGCTCCCCCGTCCGCCCGTACCCGTCCTCCACCCCCAGCCCCCGCCGCCGCCGCTCCCGCTCCCCCAGGCACCGCAACCCCCGCCACCACCGCGGGTCCACGTCCTCCCCCCGCCGCACCACGACCACGGGCACGGACCCCTCCCCCCCCCGGGCCCCCGCCTACCTAGCCTGGTGGTCTCCCCCCGCTCTGCAGGAGCTCCGCCGCTGGGTGAAGTGGGCCGGAGGAGCGGGAAGGCACGAAGGGGTGCACATGGTGCATACCCTCGAGGAGGTGCGCACCCGCACCCCCGCAAACCCCAACGAGGCCGCCCCGGAGGCCATCATGCCGCAAGCGGCATGGGAGGCCCTCCTCCGCGATGCGGTCCAGGGCCTCCGCCCCCCCTACACCCCCCAAGCCCTCCGCCAGTGGCTCCAGGCCACCCACCCCCAGGCCTGGGCTGCCGGCGCCCCCTCCCCACCCCGCCCCTCCCGCCACCACCACACCAGGAAGGGGCAGGACAAGGGCAAGGGAAGGGCAAGGGGCACCAAGGAGCACACAGGCAAGAGGGCACGGAAGGGCCCCAAGTGAGGGCAGGCACACGCAGGGACAGGGCGCCAGAAGCGACACCATATGGGGGCAAGAAACCACCCAAGAACCAGGAAGGGGCCGGAACGGGGACCAAGACACGGAGGAAAAGGGCACCACGGCAGGCACCACGACCCACACCCAGGAAGGGCACACCACGACGGGGAGACCAGCGGTGCCCCAGCCCCAACACACACCACCGAAGCAAACATCGGACGCCATGCGGATCACACCAGCGCACGCCCAACGGCCACCGGAAACCACACGGAGAACGGAGGGCACACCTACACGGGGAGAACGGGCCACACCCACAGAGGAAGCCGCGGGGAACGCCGCCGCACGGCGCACCACCACGCCCTCACCGCCAGGCGACGACCCCGGCCACCACAAAGGCCACCTCACAGGCACCGGAAGAGGACAAAGGCACGGCCGCGGCACCCACGACTAGGGACCGAAACCCCCAGAGGACACGGGAGCAAGGCACAGGCCCCCAGGGAGGGCAACCCCACGGACCGTCACGCGACCACGCTTTGGGCTATAAGGGCCGGGCTGCGTTACCGTCGCGGTTTGACGCAGAGTATTGCTATGCACTTGGATTGACGGCCGGGGGCTTGATCTCAGCTGGTCTCACGTCAGTGAGGGCGTCTGTCACCAACGTGTTGCGTCCAGTGGAGGAATGGCACTGCGGCGGCACGCCGATCCCGTCCATGATGAATTTCGAGCGCCGCAAGGGGAAGTGAAAGGCTGTGATTGATCGCGAAGGCCTTGGTGCTGCTGGACGGTGCCCCCTTCAAGGCCTTCTCCGGGCGCCGTGAAGACTGGAAGTAACAAGATTACTACCGGTGCCCCGGACCCCTGCAGTTCAGCACCGGAGATATGGACATCCCCCTGACCCTGAAGTATGAGCTCATCCCTGCCGGCGGCACTGACCCGGACCCTCATGTCCCTGCCAGCGCAGCCGAGCTGCAGTGCAAGCCTTTCGCCACTCAAACGGCGTTCGGAAGCCACCTCCACCGTCCGACTCCTGATTTCTGTTTGTCTGCCTTGGAGAAGGAACGCCTTTCCTACACCCCGAGTACGCCTGCCTGTCTGCGAGGCCCGGTGAAGATTGAGTCCATGGGTGAGAGTCAGTGTGCACGCCCCAAGGACACCGTGATCATTCAGCTGAATTTCCCGAAGACCTACCCGACCCACCAGCCCGAGCGGCACGCCCAAGCCCCCACAGCACGGACCCAGCGAGCCACCCACACCTAACCGCACCCCCCAACCACCAGCCGGCCACACTCCGGCCCGCACTCCGCACCACGACACAGGCCAGGCTGACCTCCACTGACCCACCGCGGCACCACGCGAGACCACGGCACACCGCACCACAGCGCGCCACAGTGCAACGCACCACAGCACGACGCGACGCGACGCGGCACAGAGCGGCACAGCACGACACAACTGACCCTAACCTGAGGGACTAACCGAAGCCAGCCACCGCACACCCTGGAAGGCGCCGCGCCACCACGCCACACACCAGCACCGCAGGCCACACACGGGGCCACAGCGCGCCAGGCGACAACGGTGGCGGACCACCCAGAAGATTACAGCCGGCACCGCAGAGGGGAAAGGACACGAACAACCCCAGCCCCCTAACCCAAAACCACAAGCAGCCGCCTGGCGCAGCCGCCCAGCCGGCAGAGCCAGGACCTAACCCGGCAAGAAGGGGCGCCGAGCCCACCGTGTACGAAGCGCATCCGACCCATGGGGCCGGAACGGGGCCACACAGAACGCAACTGAAGACAGCAGCCCGGAAGACAACACTGAATGCAGGCCAGTGCGTGCGCCAGCCCAGGGAAGGCAGAGGGAGGAACAGGCAAGCCCCCCCCTACCAAAAAAAAAAAGGAGGGGGGAGGGGGAAAAGGCACAAAAACAGCCCACAGCCGCCGAACCGCCCGCCAACACCACCACAGGCGGCCAAGCCCCCCCCCAGAAGGCACCGAAAAAAGGACCCCCAAAGAGGCACAGGGGGACCACCCACCCAAAACCGGCAACACCAAGCCAGGAACAGCGGCCCACCAGGAAAAAGGAACACGGAAAAAAAAAAAAAAGAGAGAGAGCCACCAGCCCAGCCAGAAAGAAAGGGGATGGAGGGACAGGGACCACAAAGCCCGGAAAAAAAAAAGAAGAAAGAAAAGAAAAAACCAAAGCGCAAAAAACACACCCCGACAACCCAGCCAAGAAGGGCTGGGCACAGGCGAGACCCGGGCCCAGCACACACGCCCACACCGCACACCGGAACCGGAAACGGCGGGGGGCAAGCGGGGCGCCCACGAGACCACACACGTCCCAAAAGCAGGCCGAAACCGAAGCCCAACCACGAACACCACAAACAGCCGACACTAGAGGGACAACACCACAAACCGTGCCCAAACACACCCACCCAAGACCCCAGCCAGGACTGGCGGGGTGAACAAAACCCGCACCCAACCGCCAACCGGACCCAAACACAAACGCCACACAACAGTAGGAAACCCAGTGCCCACAGCCCGGGCACTGAGGCAGCCCGTGCCATGCAGGTGACCCGGCCAAACGAGATCCGGAGCCCGGGGGTAAGGCTGCATCCTAAGGCCTGCGCTGCATTGGGACTCGAGGCGGAGCGTGCGACACCCAAGCGCCTCGGAACCCTAGTACCAAGAACGTGCATGCACGCCTTGGGAACGGGATACGCCAGGAAGTCCGGTGAACCCCTAGGGTTCCGCCCAAAGGAGGGGACGTGCGCAAGCACGGGGGCACACCCTCCCGGTGAGACAAGCATGTCACGCTGGCGGCGATCAGCCCTCCCGGCGTAGCCCGGGGCCGCTTTGTTGGGGGCCAACAGTCAGGTCTAGCGGGAAGTAAGCCGCCTCCCCTCTTCACCCGCGAAGCCGCTTCCTGTTCGTCACAGGGGCGACGCCAGGGGGAACCATGGGGCGCCTCTCCACGACCGAGTGCACCTACCTACCTACCTCCGCCTCGAGTCCCAAAGCAGCGCAGGCCTTAGGATGCAGCCTTACCCCTGGTCTCCGGATCTCGTTTGGCCGGGTCACCTGCATGGCACGGGCTGCTTCAGTGCTCGGGCTGTGGGCACTGGGTTTCCTACTGTTGTGCGGCGTTTGTGTTTGGGTCCAGTTTGCGGTTGGGTGTGGGTTTTGTTAACCCCGCCAGTCCTGGCTGGGGTCTTGGGTGGGTGTGTTTGGGCACGGTTTGTGGTGTTGTCCCTCTTTTGCCGGCTGATTGTGGTGTTCGTGGTTGGGCTTAGGTTTCGGCCTGCTTATGGGACGTGTGTGGTTTCGTGTGCGCTCCGCTTGCCCCCCGCCGTTTCCGGTTCCGGTGTGCGGTGTGGGCGTGCGTGCTGGGCCCGGGTCTCGGCTGTGCCCCGCCCTTCTTGGCTGGGTTGTCGGGGTGTGTTTTTTGCGCTTTTTTTTTTTTGGCTTTGTGTTGTCCGTTGCTGGGTGTCCCTGTCCCGGGCCTTGTGGTCCCTGTTCCCCCCTCCCCTTTCTTTCGGGCTGGGCTGCTGGCTCTTTTTCTTTTTTTTTTTCGTGGTGTGTGTCTGCATGGTTTGGTGTCCCTTTTCCCGGTGGGCCGCTGTTCCTGGCTTGGTGTTGCCGGTTTTGGCTGGGTGGTCCCCCTGTGCCTCTTTGGGGGTCCTGTCTTCGGTGCCTTCTGGGTGGGGAGTTTGGCCGCCTCTGGTGGTGTTGGCGGGCGGTTTGGTGGCTGTGTGCTGTTTTCGCGCCCCCTCCCCCCTCCCGCCTCTGTTTTTTTTCGGGGGGGGGGGGGCTGCCTGTTTCTCCCTCTGCCTTCCCTGGGCTGGCGCACGAACTGGCCCGCATTCAGTGTGGTCTTCCGGGCTGCTGCTGGTGGTTGCGATCTGTTTGGCCGTGTTCCGGCCCCATGGGTCGGGTGGGCTATGTACACGTTGGGCTCGGCGCCCCTCCTTGCCGGGTTAGGTCCTGGCTCTGCCGGCTAGGTGGCTGCGCCAGGCGGCTGCGTGTGGCTCTGGGTTAGGGGGCTGGGGTTCTTTGTGTCCTTTCTCCTCTGCGGTGCCGGTTTTAACCTTCTGGGTGGTCCGCCACCGTTGTTGCCGGGCGCGCGGTGGGCCCGTGTGTGGCCTGCCGTGCCGGTGTGTGGCGTGCTGGTGCGGCGCCTTCCGGGGTGTGCGGTGGCCTGCGTCGGTTAGTCCTTCAGGTTAGGGTCAGTCGTGCCGTGTTGTGCCGCTCTGTGCCGCGTCGCGTCGCGTCGTGCTGTGGCGCGTTGCACTGTGGCGCGCTGTGGTGCAGTGTGCCGTGGTCTCGCGTTGTGCCGCGGTGGGTCAGTGGAGGTCAGCCTGGCCTGTGTCGTGGTGCGGAGTGCGGGCCGGAGTGTGGCTGGCTGGTGGCTGGGGGGTGCGGTTAGGTGTGGGTGTCTCGCTGGGTCTGTGCCACCACGACCCCCCGGGACCCCGCTCCCGCCGCTCCCGCTCCCCCGGGCGCCACCACGAGCGCCACCGCCGCCCCATGTCCACCTCCCCCTCCTCCCTCCGGCCATACAAGATCCCCACCCCCAGCCCCCGCCACCACCGCTCCCGCTTCCCCCCGGCGCCGCCAGGCACGCCACCGCCGCCCGACGTCCACCTCCCCCTCCCCTCACAGGCCCCATCGGCCTCCCCGTTCCTCCCGCCACCCATACCCATCCACCACCCCCAGCCCCTGCCAACACCACTCCCGCTCCCCCGGACGCCACCAAGCGCGCCACCGCCGCCCCATGTCCACCTCCCCCTCCCGTTCCCCCCTCCGCCCGTACCTGTCCTCCACCCCCAGCCCCCGCCACCACCGCTCCCGCTCCCCCAGGCACCGCCACCCCCACCACCACCACAGGTCCACGTCCTCCCCCCGCCGCTCCAGGACCCCGGGCACGGACCCCTCCCCCCCCCCCAGGCCCCCGCCCACCTCGCGTGGTGGTCTGCCCCTGCTTTGCAGGAGTTCTGCCGCTGGGTGAAGTGGGCCGGGGGAGCCGGAAGGCAAGATGGGGTGTACATGGTGCATACCTTCGAGGAGATGCGCACCCGCACCCCCGCCGACCCCAACGAGGCCGCCCCGGAGGCCATCATGCCGCAAGCGGCATGGGAGGCCCTCCTCCGCGATGCGGTCCAGGGCCTCCGCCCCCCCTACACCCCCCAAGCCCTCCGCCAATGGCTCCAGGCCACCCAGCCCCAGGCCTGGGCCACCGGAGCCCCCTCCCCACCCCGCCCCTCCCGCCAGCACCACACCAGGAAGGGGAAGGACAAGGGCAAGGGGAGGGCAAAGGACACCAAGGGGCACTCAGGCAAGAGGGCACGGAGGGGCCCCAAGTGAGGGCAGGCACCCATAGGGACAGGGCGCCGCAGGAGACACCACATGGGGACAGGAAACCACCCAAGAACCAGGAAGGGGCAGGAGCGGGGACCAAGGCGCGGAGGAAAAGGGCACCACGGCAAACGCCACGACCCACACCAAGGAAGGGCATACCACGACGGGGAGACCAGCGCCACCCAACCCCCACCGAACGCCCCACCACTCCCGGGGGCACACCCCCCAATACGCACCGCCGAAGCAAGCATCGGACGCCGTACTGATCACACCAGCGCACACCCACCAGCCACCGGAAACCACACGGGGAATGGGGGGCACACCTACACGGGGAGAACAGGCCACACCCACAGAGGAAGCCGCAAGAAAAGGCCGCCGCACGGCGCACCACCACGCACTCACCGCCAGGCAATGACCCCGGCCGCCACAAGGGCCACCTCACAGGCACCGGAAGAGGAGGATGGCACGGCCACAGCGACAAGGGCTAGGGACCGGAACCCCCAGAGGACACGGGACCAAGGCACAGGCCCCCAGGGAGGGCAACCCCACGGACGCCTACCCGACCCACCAGCCCGAAGGGCACGCGCAGGCCCCCACAGCACGGACCCAGCGAGACACCCACACCTAACCGCACCCCCCAGCCACCAGCCAGCCACACTCCGGCCCGCACTCCGCACCGAGACACAGGCCAGGCTGACCTCCACTGACCCACCGCGGCACAACGCGGGACCACGGCACACCGCACCACAGCGCGCCACAGTGCAACGCGCCACAGCACGACGCGACGCGACGCGGCACAGAGCGGCACAACACGGCACGACTGACCCTAACCTGAAGGACTAACCGATGCAAACCACCGCACACCCCGGAAGGCGCCGCACCAGCACGCCACACACCGGCACGGTAGGCCACACACGGGCCCACCGCGCGCCCGGCAACAACGGTGGCGGACCACCCAGAAGGTTAAAACCGGCACCGCAGAGGAGAAAAGACACGAAGAACCCCAGCCCCCTAACCAAGAGCCACACGCAGCCGCCTGGCGCAGCCACCCAGCCGGCAGAGCCAGGACCTAACCCGGCAAGAAGGGGCGCCGAGCCCAACGTGTACATAGCCCACCCGACCCATGGGGCCAGAACACGGCCAAACAGATCGCAACCGCCAACAGCAGCCCGGAAGACCACCCTGAATGCGGGCCAGTTCGTGCGCCAGCCCAGGGAAGGCAGAGGGAGAAACAGGCAGGCCCCCCCCCCCCCGAAAAAAAAACAGAGGCGGGAGGGGGGGGGGCGCGGAACAGCACACATCCACCAAACCGCCCGCCAACACCACCAGAGGCGGCCAAACTCCCCACCCAGAAGGCACCGAAGACAGGACCCCCAAAGAGGCACAGGGGGACCACCCAGCCAAAACCGGCAACACCAAGCCAGGAACAGCGGCCCACCGGGAAAAGGGACACCAAACCATGCAGACACACACCACCAAAAAAAAAAGAAAAAGAGCCAGCAGCCCAGCCCGAAAGAAAGGGAAGGGGGGAACAGGGACCACAAGGCCCGGGACAGCGACACCCAGCAACGGACAACACAAAGCCAAAAAAAAAAAGCGCAAAAAACACACCCCGACAACCCAGCCAAGAAGGGCGGGGCACAGCCGAGACCTGGGCCCAGCACGCACGCCCACACCGCACACCGGAACCGGAGAGGGCGGCGGGCAAGCGGAGCGCGCACGAAACCAACAATGTCCCATAAGCAGGCTGAAACCTAAGCCAAACCACGAACACCACAATCAGCCGGCAAAAGAGGGACAACACCACAAACCGTGCCCAAACACACCCACCCAAGACCCCAGCCAGGACTGGCGGGGTTAACAAAACCCACACCCAACCGCAAACCAGACCCAAACACAAACGCCGCACAACACTAGGAAACCCAGTGCCCACAGCCCGAGCCCTGAGGCAGCCCGTGCCATGCAGGTGACCCGGCCAAACGAGATCCGGGAACCAGGGGTAAGGCTGCATCCTAAGGCCTGCGCTGCTTTGGGACTCGAGGCGGAGCGTGCGACATCCAAGCGCCTCAGAACCCTAGTACCAAGAACATGCATGCATGCCTTGGGAACGGGATACGCCAGGAAGTCTGGTGAACCTCTGGGTTCCGCCCAAAGGAGGGGACGTGCGCAAGCACGGGGGCACACCCTCCCAGCAAGACAAGCACGTCACGTCGGCGGCGATCAGCCGTCCCGGTGTTGCCCGGGGCCGCTTTGTTGGGGGCCAACAGTCAGGTCTAGCGGGATGAAAGCCGCCTCCCCTCTTCACGCGCGGAGCCTCTTCCTGTTTGTCACAGGGGCGACGCCAGGGAGAACCAAGGGGCGACTCTCCACGACGGAGTGCACCTACCTACCTACGTGGAGCAACAATACATCCAGGTATGTCCTCCACAACCTCCACGTCATCCTCAAGTACTTGGACTGAGGAGCATCATCAAAGATTTCAAGAAAATCAAGAAATTCATAATGACCAAGACAATGAGCCTTGGTGGGCCACTTACTCTGGCTCAGAAGCGGCGGAAATCGCCGAATATTTTACAACAACCTCGTCAGCGACGTCCAGCGACAACAATGGGCCAGAAACCAGCCCAATTAAATGGTATGACCATGCCCCGAATGAGTTGCAACAAGCAATTGATTTTTATGAAGCCCAACAACAAGGGCACCAAGAATTTAACATGTGGGACAGCTCCAGCGAAGTTAGCTGTCGCCAGACGACGACGTCAAGGCAAAAAGACCGTCGTCCACTCAAAGCCAAGGAGCTGGAGACCTTTGACAAGGAGATGCAGAAGTTCTTCAAGAATTCTAAGAGCCCCATTGGCTCTGAGAGTGGCTAACCCTCTCTAATTATATTTGCTTGATCCAAGATCCAGGGGCGTACCAATATGCGTCACTACCCCTGAACGTGGCGAGGGGAAATGGGCTAAAATCCCCTCTAACACCAACAAGGGTGGTGGCAAGGGGGGGAGTAACCTACGTGCCATGAGTGAGGTTAAACCTGAAGTAGGTGTACCCGCACTCTTCTACTGTAAACCTGTCAATGACAAGGGAGGGCCGTGTCATGCCAATGACTGCGACCATCGCAGTGGTTGTGTGCTGCAACTGAAAAGACAGCAGCACACTAAGGATGAGAAAGCGGTGACCCATCAGGATCATTTCAGGTGTACCATCACCTGTGGGTATTGTGGCAAACGTCGTGACTACGAGAACAGGTGTGACATCAAAAACCGTCAGAGTGATAAACATAAACGCCAGGAGGCTGAAGGCCAGAAAGCCCAAACACCCACCAGAACTCCGCAGAATGGGAACAAGGGTGGTAAGGGAGGAGTCAAGGGGGGGGGCAAAGATGGAACTCCCAAGCCCCAGAGGCGCTCATCAGCGCCCGCTACTTCTCCTTCTCCTGACGCTGCTGACCCCAAGAAACGCCCACAGGGGGATAGCGCATCCCCTTAGGGTTCTAACTCCAAGAAGAGGCAACTGGCTTGGATGGCCAAGTCGCTCATGGCTGCTGGGTTGGATGTGAAATTTCCTGCTGAGGAGTTGGGGGGCGGCTCTGAAGAGGAGGACTTGATTTTCTGGATCTTTGCGAAAATCGGGGATCAAGCTTTCGGGCAGTGCTTGACACCGGCGCAACACTCTCTATTGTGGCGGAGTGCCTGCTAAAGACTTTCAAGAAAACTAAGACTGTGGCCATAAGAGGAGGGATGGGCGAACCATCCGTTCCTTGGGCGGTGTCATTGTGTCTATTTGTGTTTGCGACGAATCTGTGATGCAACACTGCAGAGTGTTGGACACTGACGCCTTTGACATCGTCATTGGCACTGACTTCCTGCGAAGAAACCCCCAGGTTACAGTGTTGTCTCTCCAACGCCCATATGCTGTACACTGCGACTTTGGCAGTGGCCTCTTCTCCGTACCTTTGGAGCTGTCAGGAGGAAAAGAGTATGGGCTGCGCTACGCAGCAAAGACTAACTATCGTACTGAAAACTACCAATTGGCCCGTCACGTCCTTGAAGATGGACTGGCGGCCCTACAGGTATCCCTGGATGAGATCCAGGTGGAATTGTTTGCTAGCCAACAACAGCACATCATGCAGTTGTATTGCTCGAGACATATGAATAACTCTTTCCGTTTCTTCTCGAAAGCAACGGGCCTAGCGTATGCTAGCCCCCCCCCCTCCCTGCTCGCGAAGGTTCTAACCAAAATCGCTTATGAGGGAGGATAGGTTGTCATGTGTACCCCTGATTCGGGTTGTTCAGGTAAACATGCTTATTGGCGCCAACTGCGGGACCTAATGACTGTGGGAAGAGTGCAACTCCCCGCAGTCCCATCTATGTGCCTCAGGATTCAGACAGAGCAATGCAGGCCCCTGAATGGGCCTGTTTCTCAGCCGTCGTCGATGGATCCCTCAACCTTGTATCCTTGTGTGATCTAGACCAGGTGCTACTGAAAGAGGTCATTACCGAACATCGTGGCTTGACCCTTTTTGATCTCAAAAAACAATCTCCTGAGCACATTTCAGCCACACTTACAGGGTTCGAATCCCATTATGACGATCTGGAACCTGCTGCTGTGAAGGAGGATGCTGACGACCAATTGTCTAAAATTGCCACCTCTATTCCTCCTGTTGATCTCAGCTGTGTTGATATCAAATACAGTGCCTACTTGCCCCAGGTGTTGCTGGAGGAGGTAGACCTAGAGTCAACCTCAGAACAAACTTCCCCTGTTGGGAAACCTGTGCCGCATATGCAGCATACTTGGTCAGGAGAACCCGTGGCTCAGAGTCCTGACGCTCTAGCGCGGCCTGCTTCTAATAATATGCCACTGTCTTAGGCGGCTCAAGTTGCATGGTATGAAACCACAGAAAGTGCCCAAAATACAGGGCCTCAAAAAACATCAAAGAACCATTCTTTGGCTTGCAAAAAATCAAGCTGTTTTTGAAACAACAAAAAAACTCTTATGTAAGGAATTTTGGCCTTTTCTTGGTCCTGATCGGTCCAAAAAATGTTTTTTTGGGGCAATGGACTGTTCCTTGCGCAAGGCCTCGCGCAAAGAGCAGTCCATTGCCCCTCCAAAGTCAGGTAATGATGGTAGAAGTGAGGAATCAAGCAGGCGCCTACACTGGAGTGACATTACAGGCACCCTTGACTTGATCACATTGTACAATATGTTTCCGCAGGCGGACATTCAGCGCTCTACACAAGCCTTGCAAATCTAATTTATGACTCAAGAAATCATTTCTAATGTTGTTGCATTCCTAACAAAAGGAGCACATACGTTGGAGGTGTTGCACAGGGTGCATCCTTCAGCATTGCTCATGATGCACACCTGCCACAAGTTATGGGGAGTGTCAAGCAAAAAAAAGAGTATCACTGGTAACACATGAAGCATGTCCACTCAACAGATGACGCTGAGCTGGACAGGGACCCCCCTTGTAGCTTTGGCTAAAGAAAAATTGATCCTTCCGTTGTTGACTATAGATCAAAGTAAAATGTGCAAAGAAAATATGAATTTACCATGCGTGGCACTTTTTTGAGCGTTTGTTTGGGCCAAAAAAACTGGTTTTTTGAAGAGTAAAATGCAATGTAGTGCAAACCACACCAATTATCAAGATGATGCTCGATACCTGGAGAAAGAAGGTGCCCTGGGGGAAGCAGTCTGCCAAGCGTAGGGGCTGAGGAAGCCCAAAAAGAGTTTTTCCGCCTCCGGGGGGGGCAAGCTTCTGGTAAATTTCAATGACTCAACGACAATTTAGGTACTCGTTGCTTCAGTGAAGGTTGTGCACAAGCGCTATCAGATGACAACCGGTCACAATGGTACAAAGAATATACTTTCTGGGCCTCTTTTGCGCGAGGCCTCGCGCAATGAGGACTGCAATGCAGTCCCAGAACTTGAAAGTCACAATCTATACCTCTTTTTTCAGGCAGTGCAAATCAAAAATCAAACCGTGGGGTGGGTAGTAAGACCACTCGACCCTGAGGCCGTCTTTCCAAAGGAAAATGAATCGGGTGAGGTTTTTGGTTTAGTAAGGTATGCGCGAGGCCTCGCGCATGGGGCAGCCCTTGAACCACATGTTGCATATGCTTTGCATTGATATTTGATCCACCAGGCTTCTGTTTGAATGATCCTTGGTCTTGATTGCGCGAGGCCTCGCGCATAGAATTTGATCAACAAATCATTTTTCGAGGTATGCAATGAACATGCAGCACAGAAAATGATGTTGCAATCATTTTTTCTGCAGACCATGTTCATCCAAAAAAAAGGGGGAACGCAAAATGTATTTATTGGCCAATTTCTGCTAAAAGCACATCATTTTCCACTGAAATCATAAGATTTATTTATTTTTTCCTACTTTTTTTTGGTTTTGGGCTGTCCGAAAAAAGGCAAAAAATGGCACAAATGGTAAGAAAGATACTTTCTTTGGACTAATATTCTGTTTTCAAAAAACAGAGGCTGTGAAAACCTATTTTTGTGCATGGTCCAAATTGGGTGTATTTGGTTTGCTTCTGACCATGCAACTTGAGCCGCCTAAGACTGTCAGAGCATGACACTCAGGAACTCCGACGACTGTTGTAGCTGAGAGCCGAAGGTATTGAGTGCCAAGAACGGCTTCAATACCTCAGACAGACCTGGAAATCCTCCATCTGGTCTGAGGAGGACGATTAGTCCTACACGCTACCTGACCCTGAGGTACCCCTATCGTATTCCCTGCACTATGGGCAACAATGTCCCCCTGAGTGGGATGATAGCTCAGTACCTGCCGAAACTGCTGATTGGCAGAAAAAGAATGAGCGTGGTAAGAGTAACCTCCATGCTGAGGACGAATTCCGGCAGAAAGTCGAGAGTCTGAACCTTGACCCCCCGACTGAAGAAACTGCTCATGACCTATGAGGAGGAGTTCTGCGGCTTGCCGCCTCCCCTTTCCTGCAGCAAACTGGTCCAGATGGACCTGAAACTGAAACCTGGGTTTCAGAAGACGCGAGTGAGACGCCGTCCCTATCCTGCTCCTCAGGAACAGGTTGAAGAAACCGAGCGCCAGATGCAGGAATACATTGATGCTGGCCTCGTTGAAGAGTATAAGAAGGGGGACTACCCCCATCACTGCAGTCCCTGCTTCCTGGTTGCCAAACCTGGATCAACTGCCCTGCGACTGGTCGTTGACTATGGTGAAGTCAACAAGAAAGCCCAAAACCACTCGGGGAGTATTCCCAACATGGAAAAGGCTCTGGAGCGTATTGCCCAATGCCGGCCCAAAACCAAAATGGATAAACGCAGTGGTTTCTGGCAGGTTGACCTAACCACCGAAGCTCAGGAACTGCTGGCCTCTGTAACCCCGAAGGGTCGTGTGTTTAAATGGAAGGTCATGCCTTTCGGGGTAGCCAACGCCCCGGCACTCTTCAAAGAACTGATGAACAAAATTTTGTACATATTGAGGCGCAGACCTCTTGTACAGGAGTTGATTTCACGAGGGGAAGAAATGGAGGCCCACATCGATGACGTCCAAGAGGACCATGTCCTTCTCCTTTGTGAGCTTCTTATTGTTTTTCAGGAAACCCATCTCCGAATCAAACTCGAAAAAGGCGAGTCATGAATGAGGGGATGGAGTATTTGGGTTTCGATGTGGGGTATGGCTGGTGGAAACCAGCCTCGTCTAAGATGCAGCCCCTACAGGACATGCAGATTCGCAATGACCCTAAGAAGGGTCTACACAAAGTGAGGAGTTTTGTGGGCGCCTGTAGCTTCTATAGGCGACACATCCACAATTTTCCTTACTCTTCTGCACCTCTCACTGACCTAATCAAGAAACCTACTCCCTGGAGGGGGACTGCCAGAGAGGAGGACTGTTTCCAGGAGTTGAAGAAGAGAAGAGCCTCCTCCAACTCCCTTGGAGTATCTCGCCCTAAGGGTGAGATAGTCCTGATTACTGATGCCAGGGACGTAGGGAGGGGTGGAACGATTTACCAATGGCAAGAGCTGAACCAAGCTGAACTAACTCATTGCCATTATTGCACCACAGGACTGAACTGTGATGGTTCCCTGAAGCACGACTATCCGTCCAGTGAGTGGCGACTTGTACCACTTTGTCACTGGAACTGAAAATGGAACCAGGCACGTTCCAATTACAGCATCTACGACTGGGAACTCCTGCCCGGTATGCTTGTGCTCTCATCCCAGTCAGGACTATTGGGATCTAACCCTATTGTCTGGCTCTGTGACCAGGAACTGGTGAAGTCCTTTCAGAAGGACCCACCACCAGAGAAAGCAAACCTAAAACGGTGGTGGACGTCCTTAGCTTAGCGCTGGCAGTTCAGGATGACAGTCCATCATATCCCGGGTATAAAAAATGAACTGTCTGACTATATAGCGTGCAACAACTTCGATGCGCTTATTGGTGAGAGCTCTGAGGCTCTTCCAAAGAGACTTTCCAGTGTATTGACGTCCAACTGGACCTGTCTATGCGCACAGCTGGAATCCTCGAGGGCTGGAGTCTAACCGACTATCAGTCAGAATATAAAAATTATCTCCAGACCCTCAGCACTGGTCTTGAACCCCGTGTCATTGACGGGCACCAGTGGTATAAAAAAAACGAGTACCTCTTCTACGAGGATGGTAGAGTTGTGCCTGAGGCACGACTCGAAAGGTGTCTACAGTGGTCCCATCTCAGGTCAGGTCACACTGGCGCTAATCGCCCAGTGGACTTCTTTCGTGAGTGTTTCTACTCTGATCCGACTCCGACTGAACTGAGGACTTGTATGCAGACCATTGTTGATGGTTGTGGCTGTCATGCGAGCAAGGAGAGCCATAGTATGGATAGGGGACGAATTTTCAGCCTACCCATACCCTATTGTACTAACTCTCTTCTCTACGTGGATTTCATCCACGGCCTACCTAGCATCAGTGGCTATGATAGCTGCCTGGTTGTCACCTGTGGCATGTCCGAATTCACCGGTGTGTTTCCTTGCAATAAGAAACTTACAGGTGAGCAGACTGTGAAAATGTTGGTCGAACAATGGTTCGAACCATCTGGAAGACCTGAACAGGTGCACTCTGATGACGATGTACGCATCCGCAGTGACACAGGATGGTACAAGCGAGTACTGAACGCACTCAATGTTGGGTTAACCACAGGTGTGCTCTATACCCACACATCGAACCCTCTTTGCGACAGACAGAACCGTGCGGCAGAACAGAACCTGCGAATCCTGATGAAACAGGAGCGTACCAAAGATTGGGTAGGTCTAGTGCCCTGAACAGTGCTGACCATGAACTCTCAAAAGAGCTCTTCTATAGGCTTCACCCCCTGCGAGCTGTTTCATGGAGGACGACCTGCTTGGTTCTTCAAAACCCCCTTTCATGAGGACTTCAAGAGCCCCGTTGGGGATTGGCTGGAACACAAGCAGTCAATGGCTAACGAGGCTGGGACTAACCTGACACACATCCATGAACGTGGTCTGGGCCGACGAAATCGCCTACGGCGACCCGCCAGTTTCAAGACTTGTGACCTTGTTTTGGTTCACCACTCACGACTACCCTCATGGCCTCGTAACTGCCTGCAGGACTCTTATTTTGGGCCCTATCGTATCATCAGGATAGATGGATCTAGGATCCACGTCAGGTGCAGTCCATGCCTAGGTGGTGAACTGCTTCGCGCTCCTAAACAGTTGAGGCACTACCACTCCCCCGATGACTTGTCCTGGGATGAGTGGCGCCTAAGCGACAGTGAGGTTGAGCGTATCGACCTGGAGAACGCTGCCAGCCCTGAGGAGGCAGACGGACTCGAAGAAATGACTCCCGATGAGTTGGCCGTGGATGGCTACTACCCGGTTGCAGGTATTGCCCGCTACGAGTATGAACAGGGCTGGAAGTTCCTTACCCTGTGGGACAGATATGGGCTATCTGAAGCGACCTGGGAGCCCATGTCGGCCTTCATAGAGCGAGATGGGAGTATCAACCCCATCACTTGTTCGTACCTCGTTGAGAACAACGAGGGACAGTTACTAACCCGCGCTGAGACACTGTCCCAGCGGAAGAAGAAACGCTAATCTCCTTTTGCCTGTCTTTTCACCGTTTACTAACCTCCAGGGGTGGTGAGCACTCTTGTGCAGAAAGCTAGGCCTACTCAGTGTGTGCCAGGACAGGTTCAGGACTCCTGTAGAGCTCCAGTTACCGTGAATGAACTAACTCCGACCCTCAATCGGGTTCGGCGCTCCAGACACCTACACATCCGCTACTTGCGGAGCTCTGCTCCTACCCTGGCTGTGCCCTGCAGTCCCATGCCTGTGGTTACCAGCATGAACCAGATAGCCGCTTATCAGGTTTGCAGCCACCCAGCGAGTGTGTGCCTTGTTGACCACGTGTTGCATGGGATCTGTCCTAATGCTATAACCTTGGGGAGACAACGAAGAGCGGTGGCTTACTACTGCAGGGGGGAATGACAAGCAACGTGCTGTGAAGCAAGGTGTGTCCATCTTCCTTGGGGACAAGCGTGCCCACAGTTACGACCCCTAACTGGTCCAGACCCATGGGGTTCTATGCTTCCTGACGGGGTTACCATACCCCTGAGTATGCTATGTATGTCTGTATGTGTCTCACTTCACTCCCGGGCGTGGCTCCCGCGAAGCGGGCTTCGCTGACGTCGGACCGACGGTCCTAATCAGGTACTCTTACCACTCCTCTGGCGCCCAATTCCTGTGCTGGCGCGTATCCTTTGGGGAAGACGGCAAAAGCCCTACCTACTCGAGGGGAGGGGTGGTCAAGTGTGCTAATGGCATACAAAACGCACATTTCTTTAAGGGCCTAAAGCTAACACAGTCCCCTGCCCACGAGGAAAAGCACTCGGAGCAGGATACACCACTACACTAGACTCACTAATGCCAGCACCAGCCTTCGAAGGCAGGGTCAGCACAACCGCACTCAGTCCCCCCCAGGTTTGCTGTCCCTAACCCCTATACAGGCTACTGGATGGCCTTGTCGAACAAGTCACGAGCCGTATTGGCTCCCTTGGGAGATTACAAGAGAACACAGCGCCGCGAGCCAACTGTTGCCTGCCAGGGATGCCCTCGCGCGTTTCCCTGACAAAGCTTGCAGGGAAGGAGTGCCGTGTGCACAGCGTGTAGTAAGGGTTGTCCATGAAGGAGTCGTTCACTGACCCAATTCGTTTGTGTGATCTGCGCCCTTTTTAGCTTGGGCAGAAAAATGAAAAGTCGCCGAAGGCAACTGCTGCTGCACCAATCACCCTGAGCTTTCCTAGCTGAGAACAAAGGCGGATGAAGGACGGTTAGCGGCTGAGGACCCTAACTACCCTCGCTGTATTATACAGGTCTTAGGGTAGAAAAAAGTACACTGTCCTCTAACCGTCCGGCATGCAAGCAAGCTTACGGACTCCGCCCGTTCTCTTATAGAACGTAGGGCGGAGCCCTGGGTAGCCTACACAAGGGTTGTACCGCGCGCACAGCGCGCGACCTACAGGCCTTTGATGCATCATGTGTATGCAGGGAAGGGAGACGAATAACAACAATTGTTTTTCCTAACTTTAACAACATTTGACCATACATCACGAAGCTCAACCAGGAGGAGAAAGATAAAATGGGGCTCACGTCTTTTAGATATATGTTTCTATTCATCCTAAAATCCCCAAGATGATTATGTGTCAACTAATCAAAGAAAGGTAAAACTAAATGAAAACTATCACTAAGATAACTTAAAACAAAGTTTGGAAAATGGGCTCATTAAACTATAGAATTTTAAGGAGGGTTGCACACGAGCAAAAAAATTTTCAAATCTATATCTCAATTGGTTGTTTGATAAAACATCTTCAATACAAAGTATTCCCAATCCAATCCTGAACCAACAAAACAACAACAAACAAGAGCGAAGGCAAAGCAAAGAAGACACGAAGAAAGTCACCATGTCCGCATCCGATTCATTGTTGACTGTGTGGGGCCGCCGTGCCGTTGCCAAGGCCCCACCAGTTCTGTTTCTCCACGGCGGCGGGTCGTGGTGGCCAAGGCATTAAGGATCCATACGGCTCTACCCCCATTTAGGCACCCAAGAATGGGGCCCGGCTCTCTACGGCTACATGCTAAACAAAGCATAGGAGACGTGTGACACCAATCCAACTCTCAGACATGCAACACTTTATCCTTGCTTGTAACTAAACAATAACAAACCATGCAATGGACATCATTCCGTGCAACAACCAAAATCCAAGCAACAATAAACAAACAATATGTGCTTGAATGGAATGAATGCATAACAATGCAATGAATGTAATGAAAGCTTGTGAATGCAACACATGGAATGCGACAAAACAAAAGAGTGGTGCACCATCGAGAAACTATAATTCCAACCTCAAAAACGAGCTAGTCAATTGAAGAGGATAAACGTTCAATCAGAATCAAACATAATAAATCCTTATATTCGCATATTCCGGCGATGGCAGCGCAGGCTGAAACACAGTCTAAACTAACCAATCACGATCTTTAAGCAGGAATAATATGATTGCCTGACAGCAAAGAATTGAATGATGCACCTGTGATTACTGATCGCGGCCCGCAAGTGACGCGATCGGTCCTACTGTAATCTACGATCTGTCTGGCACCGTACAGTCTAAATCTGCAACACAATCACCTGAACTGTAGCGACCTTGAACGAAATCAATTTTTCCCAACTCCCACCCAGACTCTACACTGAAAGTGGAGATTTCTACAGGGGCGTTACACCACAGACTTCGAAAGACTACCCTAACAACACAGACAGCTTGACATCTGGATACGTGACGGAGGAAACACTAACACTCCACACCATTCGAAGACTGAAGTATGTCAAATGATTCAGGATCAGTGACAGTAGCAAACAGTCCTGAATGGGGATACCTTAAATCCTGCCACCTGGGATCACAGGCACACTGGGACACCTGGGTACCCTGAATTCTGCCATCTGGGATCACAGGCACACTGGGACACCTGGGTACCCTGAATTCTGCCATCTGGGATAACAGGCATATCGGAACACTGGGGTACTGACATCAGGGCAGTCGGGAGGCAGGGACCAGCAGGCCCAGACAACACGGGCCACTGATACAGAGCGCTTCTGCATTATCTGCAACGTCTGCACACGACTGCACTGTCTGCACTGTCTGTAACATCTGCAATGTCTGAGCAATTTTCACTACAATGTCTGTAACGCCTGCAATGTCTGCTACACCCGCAACGTCTACAATGCCAAGTAGCCAGACCATCCAGACTCCCTAGTACGCTGACAGGGCCTCCAATCATTACCAGCTGTCAGTACCACAAAACCAGAAATTCAGCACGCCTCAGGTAACAAAAGTTAGAACAGGACGAACATCTGCCATGCATGTACCCCTACAAAGGGACTGCACACATACTGAAAGGCCTGAGACTGAAAAACGAAAACAAGACTTACCCGTATTACACAGACTGTCACACAGTCCACGAACCTTTCTTCGATGAGAGACCAAACTTACTGTATCCATAAAGCCATTACTGGGTCTACCACTTGGGAGAGCACTATCATACTTGACCAAACTGGAAGTGTGCACCAAGGTCGAACTTACCGACCTTGCGCTGGCACATAGGTTCATTGGCTTCAGTGTCAGTCTTACCAGAATACCAGAAAACAACTCGAAGCATCAGTACCTCCTATGAACCATTCGGAGTCCTTGGGATAGGGAGAAATCCGAGCAAGCGCTGAACATCAACGTCAAAATGACATTCGGGTTATGCAAGGTAAAAAGGTGAGGTACTTACAACGACCCCTTATAGTAGGGGTGTCGCTCATGGCTTCCCACTCCCAAAGGAGGGCCAACCCGCACATGGTCGGTACAAAAAATAGATAAGATAAATGAATAGTAGCGGAAGACATGGCGCTCCCCAGACCCGTGGTCTGAAAATATCACACTGTTCTCGACCCAATGGTTACTGTCATTGATACAACAGAACAGAAGTCGGCAAGAACTGATCGTCGTTGTACAAACTAACACTGCTGTACTCCCACGACACACCGAAAGTTAACCAACAGTAGGCCACTGCAGACTACCGGTAGATGGTTGGCGTAGGGGCAGGGGGTAGACTACAAGTCCGGGTGACCACGGGCAGGATACATGACGAGAACGTCATAAGCCCCCTGGTGCTGAGTTAGCTATTCCCAACACAATGAGGGAAAAGGGGTTGTTTTTTCCCTGAGGGTCTCCCACGCAAGTACCTCACACCCTAACGTAGATACCACTAGTTTATCCCAATCTTTCGTCGCATTTGAAAATTGGTCTACACATGAGTGCAGAACAAAGCAGGAACTAAGATCAGAGGCCACTGAAGTGCGGCAAACTTACCTCTATGCTCGCAAATACACAATACCGCTAACTCCACTACGCACTTGCCCTCAATCAGGCTGTTACTCAGTCAGGCTGTCACAGCACGTCAACCAGACTGCCTGCAGTAGGCTGTCCTGCAGTCCTAAGGGCTTATTTGTCTGGTGGACTAACGTTAAGCCATAGCGAAACAGGAGAGTCATTGATGCTCGCCAGAGTCCAGAGGTTACTCACCTAAAGGCGGTTTCTGTGACACCCAGGATTTCTCACACTTCATTCCTAAGAATAGTTCAGTACAGCACCACCGGATACAGCGTTACGTGGCAATACACAGTGGTTACCTGTACTGGCTTCACAGCCACCTCAGTTGCCAACACAAGTGAACAAAAACTCAGGGACACAGAAATACGTGAGCTGCATTCACTCACCCAGAAGTTGTGACACCCTCTGGTGGTATCTTGGGTGGTGCTTACGAGGTAATGCTCAAAGCCATCTCATACCTTCCCGTCAGTAGCACTCCTACACCCTGGGTCTCAGAGACGCAATACAGGGGCATCAAGTGCATCAGCTGAAAGCTGACAAACAAAGACACACGGGACATTGCAGGTAAAATGAGCGACGGAGTTCCACACAGGACTCTTTGTTCACTCAGACTAAACCTCCGTTGACCATCAAGCTGGTCTTCAGGGCTGTCAAATTCTGCCCCTAAGGACAGAACAGTTTGCGCGTATAATTCAGTACAGCGCCATGCACATCCTGGTACTGGTAGTTCCCGTCTCACTGGGGCATTCTACCCATTATTGACAGTCATCCCTACAAGTACTCAAGAAAGAAGTTTGTACAACAGCAAAGAAGGTCATTCGAGGGCAAAAAATGTGCAGTTTCCTAAACAGCTGCCTCAGTAGGCACAGTAGGCGGACTTATGCACATCAAACCTGTTATACCAGCCTACGGTCCATCGTACTGACAGTACCACAAGGGGAGTCTTAACAGAGGAAAAATGAAGAATTCAAAAACTGCCATCATATGCAGTAAGCCACATAGGCACAGACTTGGGCCCTGGCTGACACGCCACAGAAAAATAAGTCAGGATACACAAACACCAAAGAGGATGGCCAAGCACCCAAGCAATCATGCAGCCAATATCCTGCAGGACATTACAGGAACATCAAAGGCAGTCCCAACACAGCCGTAGCCTGCAACACAAACAACCCCTCGAGGGAGAAGTGTAGCAACTTACTGAAAGGCCAAACAGGCGTCTGTAAAGTACAGACCCAAACTCAGAATGAGTAAGGTTTCCTCGAATGACACTTAACGTTCTTCACTGGGGCAAAACTAGAACAAACACGTTGTTACCTGCAAGCGATTACTGAACATGGGACATCCTCGAGAAAACATCGTGAGACAAACTAAAACAGACTAGGCGATGCAGAACCACCCTCTTATTGGACGAAGTGTGCTGAGCTAAACCTATGGCTAGTTACCGACTGTGAAGGGGTAGGATTGTCAGACCTCCAGCCCTTGCCAGGGACTGACATACCCCGGAAACACGACCATCAGCAGGATCAAGAAAAAAGAACTCACGTACTCCCTCACCTTATACACAAGCACGGGAGGGGTAACCAAGGGGTTAAGTAAGCGAGGACGACAAAAGCTGAAACTCCATGTAGGGAAAAAATCCCATCAACGAGTTTAACTCATATGACATCCCAATCACAAACAAGGAAGAAAAAGGGGGTCCAGTGTCAACACAAGGGTCACTCGCTTACTCCAAACAGCATAATGGATTCCCTTTTTTTTTCTCTCTCCCCCCCACAGGAGAAGCAATGTTCTGGGGGGGGGGTATCTGGCACCACGCAAACGACAAGGTCACTGAGACTGACTCATGCCTTGGCAAAAGGGTAATTGCCAGCACAGGGTGTCCACACCTCCATGGGCTCTTTCGAACACTCTTCCCTGGCATAAATTCAGCCAATACCCTCAGAGGGGCTGACAGCCAAACACACTGCCAAAGGCACTCAAAGGCACTAACTGAGGATAAAGATTATGGGGGTTCACCCAAGCATCAGACAAGGTTAGGCTCAGGTCTTCGCTCCATAACGCGCCTGAGGATGTGTACTGCATTTTGCAGACCTGCATTAAGCAGGGCCAGGGGCCTTGCGTCAGGTAGCGGTACACTCAGAGAACAAGTAAGTGTAAATTGTATACCTCACAGAGCGTACCTGTCAGAGGTACATACAGACCTAAATCCCAGCACGCAATTTCGTGCACGTAGTCCCTCAGTAAAATTCAGTATACGTCCGTCAACATACATTACATCACAAGGAGGCTATACAAGGAGAGCTCCATCTCACGGATGAATTCGGCCATCTCCTTCCAGTATCATCTCTAGGTTAGACTAATACACTGTACCTGAACCTGCAGCAGGGTTTACTGAGTCATCAGCGAATCCCTCCTAATCGGTAACGCATGAAGTAAGGTGCTGCTGCAGTAAATCAGGTAATAGCTGTAGCTCAGGTTACGCTCAGGGGTAAAACACAGTTCAAACTTATGGGGCGAACTCGGATCATCGCCTCCATGCTCAGGCTGCTCTGGGTTCACACGCAAACAAATCAGAACACCACACAGAGCGACAGGATACTGTGGTGGTATCCAGGGAGTATATCACAAGGTAACAAAAATTTCTCTGAGCGCCAAAGTGGGAATCTGGCAAAGTCCAGGCAAGTCAATTACTCCCTACTGAGCTATATTGCCGTGCCTGAATACGCTACCACAGAGTGGTACGTAACTGTACCCTCAGTCACACAGGCTGGTCTTCACCTAAGTAAACCCAAGGAAACACAGACACTCCATAAGACAGACTTCGGTCACACTGACGAATCTCTATCTTGTCCCTATGACTGGAGTTCACCGAAACAGATCTTCAGGAATTCAGGTCAATGACTAAACAAAAATAGTGCATGGCTCTAAAGGCCTGCAAAGCTTTCAGTATTCTCACGTACAGTCTGTTCGGCAATACAGGACACAATTTGCACAGTGACTCAGTATTACTGTGAGGCTAGAGAACCTCAGTGTAACGTACCAACAGTTCACTGTACAAGGGGCAAAGATACAGTACCCAGGGTACCCACAGCACACTCCTGTCATACCCCTGGAGGGAAAAACCCTCAGCACAGGGAAAATCTGCAGGGCATCGCTAGCGGGATAACCCAGGGACCACAGTAAGAAAAAGTGTATTTCCCTGCCAAAAGGTTAGCTTTAGTTGTTATAGAGAGACCTAAAGGCATAACACATTTTTATCTTAGTATTGGCCTAACCAAAAAGGGGTGATAAGACGTTTTGACCTAAAAAAACAAGCATTGAACTATGGATGTTGTGGGGACCCCTGACCCCCTAGCTGATTGGACTTATACACCGTTTCCTGGATTGACTGAGGCGCTGACATTGATCTAGAGCCTATACATTTTTCTATATTTTCCCATGAACGCATAGCTATCCTAGTGGTCTGCAGCCTAGGGGGCTGTGGCACCTCTTTTTGAGAGGTCCTGGGTTCAACTCCGAGTCAGCCTAGCTAAGTAGAAAGATCACATGTGACATGGCAGTGACCTCAGCACTACAAGCCACGCGACCTCAGCACCTATGGGACCCAAAACAAAGAGTGCACATCTCTAGATGGCAGTATACAAGAGACGATGCCCGTGTGGGCAGTTTTCCCATGAATGTAGGATATTTTCTAACTATCTTTTCCTAAATCTGTAGTAATTGTGAATTTTCTTTGTTGCTAAACGATCTCCTTTGACTGCAGCCCTTCATGTTGTGGATTTGATCCTGTGGTCCTTTGCCTTGCACTGTGGGTACTTATTTCTGGTTGATTTCATCAAAACATATTTGTCTGGAAAGCCTGAACTACATCAAGAAGCAGCAGAAGCAAGCAGGGGTACAAACAAAAGAATATGATCAAAGCAATCAACAGTGAAAGCCTGTTCTAACCTTCTGGTAGCAGTGATTTTCAATCTTTGCGTACCTGCAGCCCCGTGCAGTACAACCAGAACGTCGAGACTGACTCCACTGAAGGACGAAGAAATATAATATGGACACCAAGGACACTGCCGAGACGACAGCGCCCTCAGTGGCACCAGCCAATTCATCAGAAGCGCCCAAACCTGCTGGTGAACCTGAACCTGAGGAGCCTGTACCTTCAGTGCCCTTACGTGGGCAGGGGGATGATTCCTTGGAGGACTTGAGAGCTGCCTTCAGTGGTCTATCCGTTGGAGGACCTGAAGGCAAAGAGAAGGAGAAGGAGAAGCAAGCATTGGACATGGGAGCCAAAGAGGTAGACCCTGGAGATGGGCACGGACCATTCCACAAAGTGCCCGTCGAGGACACACCTGTTGAGAGCGCGCCGAGCGCCTCAGATTACCCTGCAGTACCCTGTCCAACAATGACTACACTCCAGGCCAAACATCAAGCTACATCCTCACCCACAACCACTCCCCCTATGGCTGAGGGTCTAGCCCTTACTAGTATGCCTTACCCCACCTATGGTGTGGCTCCAGCCGCGACTGTGCCACCTATGGCAACTGCAGTCAGCGAACCAGTGGCATTCAGCTCCACCTACACCGGTTTTCCTGAGCCTATGCCGCGCCGCTATGAGGATGGTTATCACAGACCCGCGGCGGCCGTGTACATGACTCGGATACCTTGCTTTGCGGCACCCGATCCTAGCTATACTATGCCAGCACCTGGTTACACTTCTCTGAGTGGCCTACTTGGCCCTGAGTCTTGTGGTGGAAGGAGTAGAGGATCTGGAAGATCATCAAACAGATCCCTGACGCGATCGGAGACACGAGAGGCTCTTTCAGGAGCCAGTTCTGAGATAGTTGGCGATCTAACTCAAGAAACTCGGGCCAAACTGGAGCCCCTGATTCCTGCCCAAGCGTCACCTACCATCGTGGGAGTTTCACCTCATCGTGTACAAGCCAATCATGTGGTGGCGGGGATGACGAACACCCTGGGAAGGCTGAGGAGCTGACCTATGCCGACCCCTGCTGTTATACCAAGAAGCCCTTTCATACCAAGGACGGCCCAGCCCCCCTACAGCCACGTGGAGAATTCCACGCGAGCCGAGCTGGATCGGTTGGGTTTGAGGTTTGAGGTTTGGTTTTGCGGGTACTAGAAGCCTTTCGGCCCCGGGGGGCCACCTGGTCGGGCCAGGTGATATCCTCCCCACCAGGTCCTAGTGGGGGGGCCTCCAAGACACACCTCCTGCCTGGTGGCGGAGTCCCCCGGGTTCACAGGGCTCGGAGCCCCGTCCCTCCCCGGCTTCCCCTTTTCGCCACTCCCAGGTCAGTGCATCAATTCGCAGCCGTGGCTGCGGGCACTTACCCACTGCATCGCCCTTCTAATGCGTGGTCGCCCGGGGCGCCGGCGCTGCCGGGTCCGTGCTACTGGCTTGTCGCCATTGGGACCCCCTTGGGCTGCCGCTGTGGCTGCCTAGCCTTGGGGTTGGGGCGTGGCGCAGTGCGCCACTACTGCCTTGGCGGGTGTAGTGCTCCGTCCATTTGTGCGCGGCGCTCGCGGCCGGTTTTGGGGGCTCAGGCCGGTACCTGGTGTCGTGTCTCCCCCGTTTCCCCCTTCCCCCCCCCGCGTGTCCCGCGCTGTGTGTTGCGGGCCGTCCCGTCCGGGTGTCCCTTACCCTCGCTCGCTGGCACGCCATTCCACGCGGTCTGTGCGTTCCGCGAGCTCGGTCCGGTTGCCCTTGTGGTATTCCCCGCGTGCCCTTTGTGTGTGTGTGCGCTCGCGCTCCCGCGGAGTCCACTTCCCCCCCCCCCCTCCCCTGGTTGGTGTGGCGCGCGCACCTCGCGCGGTCCCGGCGCTGGGCGATGGTAGGGCCGTTCCACGCGGTCCGTGCCCCTCCGCGTGTCCTGCCCCGGTCCCTTGCTCCATTTGGCGTGCTTTGGGGGGGGCAGCCCGGTCCCGTTTCCCAACTACCTGACTTGGGGTTGTGCGCCCCCCGTGGGGTGGGTTTGCGCGTTCAGGGGGTGGGCTGGGGGGTGGGGGGGCTGTGCGCCGCGTCCGCCGTTTGTGCGGCCGGGGGGGCCATTGGGGCGGGGGCTCGCTCTGCCTCGCTCCGTCCCTCTGCCTTCCCTGGGCAGGCAACAAAGCGGGTGTCTCTGGCTTCGTTCTGGTCATGGAGGGTGTGGCCCCCATACCGCTCCGGTTCATGCTTGCTTGCCGTCTCTGGGCGCGGTCCGTGTTGCGCCCTGGCGCGTTGGCGCGGGTTCGCTTGTTCCCTGCGGTTCCTGTGGGACCAGGCGGCTGGGGCGGGGGGGCGGGCCTTGCTCTGGCCCCCCTCTGGGGCGCCATCGTCCTGCTGGGGGGAGGGGGGACCATCCTCTCTGCCTCGGGGGGGTGGGGGCTGGCGCCCCCGCGGCTTGCGGGCCGGTGGGGGAGGTGGGGAGGGGGTTGCGCCGCGGCCCCCCTGCTCTCCCTCTGGGGGGCGGCCCACAGTTCCCCACCCTGGCCCCCTCTCGTCCTTTGCGCATTCCCCCCCCGGTGTGCGCGTTCGGTCGGGGTCGCGGGGGCGCCCCGTGCAGCGGGTGCGGCCTGCCTGGGGGAGGGGGGCGGGGCGGCCCGTGAACCGCTCTCCTTGGGGCCCCGACAGACCCTGCCCGCCCTCCGCCCTCCCCGAGCGGGCAACACCGCGGGTGTCACTGGCGATGCTCTGCTCATGGGGGGCGCGGCCCCCATACCGTTCTGGTTCGCCGTCGCGTAGCGCCCCCAGACGTCGTCCGTGTGTCGCTCGGGCGCGCTGGTGCGGGCTCGCCCGTTGGCCGCGACCCCCGCGGGAGCAGGCGGCGGGGGGCGCTGGGGTGCGCGGCGTGCGGGACCAGCTGCGCCCCCCCCCCCCCGCGTCCGGGTAAGCCCAGGGCCCATCCCTGCCACCCCCCGAGGGCACCCCCCGAGGGTGATCGGTGCAGTGCTGTGAGGGACAGGCACTCTCCCCTGTCGTGCGCCCAGTCGCCCCGGCTCCACCATGCACCCATCCCACAGGGTTGCTCCCCCGCCGCACAGCAATGCCCCGACGCGTACCCGCACTCGATCGTGCGTTGTCGACCTGGCCACCAGCGCCCCCAGTGCGCCCGCAGTGCAGTGCGTGAGTGCTGGCCGTCAACCCCGAGGAGGTGTAGACGTGCTGATGGGGCGGCTGCCTCAGCGTATGTCCTGTGCGCCAGCCAGCGTGTTCACTCCTCGTGGGCAACCGCCGGAACGAGTGCCTGGTGCATGGAACTGTGCTGGAGCCCAACGGGGTAGTGCCTAGTTGCCCGCAGTATAGTGCCTGCGTGCTGACCGAGGATCCCGAGGAGGCGACGATGTGCTGTTGGAGCGCTTGTGCGTCAGCCAATGTGTCTGCTCCCCGAGGTCATCAGCCAGAACATGTGCCGGGTGCGTGGAGCAGTGCTGGAGCCTGCGGATGCGGTGCCTGATCGCCCTGTGCGGTCGGTCGTGATCGAGCAGGAGGCTGTGTGTGCTGTTGGCGGCCAGACTGGCCGTTTGTGCCCAGAGATGCTGCGTGCAG
Source organism: Eutreptiella sp. 'Long Island Sound 2002' (assembly GCA_964036045.1). Lineage (NCBI taxonomy): Eukaryota > Euglenozoa > Euglenophyceae > Eutreptiales > Eutreptiaceae > Eutreptiella > Eutreptiella sp. 'Long Island Sound 2002'. Next base: position 235,570 of record OZ038382.1, read on the forward strand.
ACACCGGACCGCCGCATTACCTGCTGGTCGTGATGGTCTTGTCGGCGCGTACAAAGTGCTGTGCTGAGCTGACCCCGGGTCAGCTGGACACATTCATGATGATGCTGGCCACATGGCCCGTGCGCTGGTAGAGCTTTGCCTTCCCCATCTCACCTGTGTGCAGCTCTACTATGCCCCCCAAGTCGTTTGCCGAGCTCAGCCTGGCGCAGCAACAGGCGCAGCTGAAGTCCGCAGATCTGTGGAATGTCACGAGGGCTATGGGCGACCGAGAATCAGATGGCGTGCTGCTTGTGGCTGAGCACGGGCCGTCGGGCACAGAAGTATCTCGCTGGCCCATGCCCCCAGACGCGGAGTCGTCCATGGCGCTGTACCTGGCGCGGGTGACAGGTACCCTGGGCGAGGTCGACCGCAGCATTCTGGCCTCCAAATGTCCATCTGTCTCGTGGGATACTTTCGCGGAAGTGCTGGCTGAAGTGTCGGACTTCCTCGACAAGTGCACGCGCAAAGACGAAATTGCGCTGATGGCGGACGTGGTCACGCAACACCGCTGGCCCAAAGGCCAGGAGGAGCTCCGTCTAGCCTTCGACAAGGAGCCAGCCAGCTTCAGGCGCCTGCTGAATCAAGCCCAGAATCCTGTGGCGGCCGGCCGAGTGATGATGAGTTGGCTTTGGTTCTGGCAGGCAGTGGACGCCGCCTGGGCGAGGCGCAAGGGGCTCAAGGTGTCGTGGCTCAGCTCCCCCGCGGACGCTAGTGGCCTGCCTCTGGACAACCCCGTGTCCGACACCAAGCTGTCGCAGGCCATAAAATCTGCCATGCCATCGATGCTGCCACACCCTCGAGTGCCGGAACGCAGAGCCAATGACCCGCCGCCCTCAGCCCCCGACCGCGCGAAGCGGATGGCAGGGCCGGGATCGGTCGCTCAGCCAACGAGGCTCCCAACGGCACTGCCCCACTTCGACGACAACCAGAGACTCGCGTCGGAGCTGCAGTCCGCCTGGGACACGTGTCAGGGCATACCTCCTGAGCACATCCGGGCAGCGGCGACGAATCTGCAGCTGCGGATGGCCCCCCTCCCCTCCATGGCGGCAGCACTCCGCACGCTGGCCCAGGCCTCAACCGGCAAGCAGCTGGGGACCATCCTCACGTCGCAGGCCGGGCACTTTGGCGCTGACTCGGGGGCGGCGGCCACGGCAATAGCAGAGTGGCGCGCATATCTGGAGGACAAGCGCCTGCTGCAGGCAACGCCCACCACCAAGCAGGAGCTCCTGGAAGAGGCAGAGGAGATCTTGGCGGCGCAGTCAGCCGACTGGGAGTGGAAGACCCTGGGTGCGCATGTGGCAGTGGCTGGAGCGAGACAAGGCCTGCCGGGACCATTTGTCGACGCCCTGATGCAGGCTGATACCTTGGACACCTTCTGGCATGCGTACGTTCAGTTCGTAGTTCATGTGCCCGACGTCTCCACCATCCGTGACACCAATGACCACCTGCGCACGAACGCTGGGGCCCATCTCGTACCACACTGGGCAGCGCGGTACTACGATCGGGTACCAGGCGCACCACGAGGTCATCGCGACAGCAGCCCATCGCCAGAGCGTACGGCCAGGGGCAGTCGGGAACGAGACCGGCCATCATCTCGATCAAACCGAAAGCGGACCAGCCCAAGCCCGGAGGAGCGATATGTCAGCCTGCGGCTGGAAGGCTTGCTGGGGCTGCCCCCGGCGGAAGTGGCAGCGGCGGTGTCCGCAGCTCTGGCGCACCCCACGACGGTCCCGGACTGGGCCCCGCACGAGGGGTCGTGTAGTGTGGTTGTACCGCACGAGGCGTGGCGGCGCGCAGCCCGCGGCTCAGACTCTCACCCGGCCGAGACGGCCTCCGGAGCGTACGTGCTCATTCGCCGTGAGGCACACGACGACTCACCACTCGCGCCGTACGGAGGCAGCCGTCATAGGGGTCGCTGGCGCGGCGGCTCCGACGAAGACGACGACGACGAGCCCCCGTCGCTCAGCAGGGACCTCAGGTCGGGCTACCACCGCCAACTCGGTCGAAGGCGCTCATACGACAGCCCCGAGCATACCACCTACCACCGCCAACCGTATGCCACGTACCAGGACCGGGCATACCGGTCCCCGCCAAGCCGGGAGCGCTCACCTCGTGGCGGCTTCCCGCCGCCGCCCCCCGGGCCACCTCCCGCCGGAAGACGGCAGCATAGGGACGGAACGCCGCCCCTCACCACGGCGGCCATCAGTCCGGGGAGTCGTGGCAGAAAGGCCTCGCGGAGCGGACAGTCAGTCCGCAGCAGGCGTGAGACCGCGGCGCCAGGCCCGCGGCGAGAGTCGTCGGGGCTAGCTTGGGGGGCAGGCCCCGATAAGGCCACAGCGCGTGCCGTGCGGGTCGAAAGCGTGCCGGGGAAGGAGGGCAAGAGCCAATGACTGCCCCAGCACCTCCCCGTGCCTGCCCTGGTTCCCGAAGTGCCGGCGGCGATGCTGCACTCGGTGCTGGGGGGCAGCAGGCGTGGCTCTGCCCTGCAGGCCGCTGTAGGAAACCTGCACTGGAACCTGCAGCACATTCGCGGGCGGCTGCGCGATCCGGCAGCAGACGGAGACCCCATCACCTCGGCCATTGAGGACGTCCTGGGTCAGGCAGAGCCCCCGGGGGACGAGGAGGCGGTGACCGCTTGCCTCCTGTGCCGCACCATTGGCCCGTGCCTCTCCGTCGAGTGCCCCCGGACCCACAGCTTTCGAATCCCCGTCACAGGCCAGGTGCCTGTAATACTGACCACCCTCAAGAAGGCGCTGTGCGCGGCTCTGCCCGATCAGGCCAGCCTACTTAACCCCGTGCCCGAACTGCCCCTAGCGCAAGCCTTCATCATTGTGGAGCTCTGGGTGTCTGCCCTTCTGGATCACAAGCACCGGCTGAAGGATGACGTGCTGGTCTCCCCGCCAATATGGACCGGTTGTGATCTGCTGGTCCTGCTCACGTCGTACAGGGACCCAGCAGTCGTCCCAGCGGGTCGCGTGGGCGTTCTCCTTAGCTCCCGGCAATCCAGCATACCTGAAGCTGCAGCGGTACCGCTCCCACGACTCAAGGAAGAATGGTGCGCGGACCCCTGGCTCAGCTTCGACCTCTGCCCCCGCTGCGACCGGCCCCGGTTGCAGCGCCTAGTCCTGACCCAACCGTGTGACCCAGCTCGTCCGCCGGTGATGCCAGTATGCGGCGCCCTGCCCAAGGGGTCCACCGTTACCCGGCGTATGGCGAGGTGCAGCAACATCCGCGTATCCGGCCTCAGCGGTGCGTCTGCCTTCTCTTTGTCCACAGCGGCCTGCCACCAGGCGTCTGCGACCTCCAGCCACCGGGAGACGACAATCTATATCGGCAATTGCGTGCTCGGCACGATGGCAGCTACATCCCCAAGTTCGACGCCCTGCCCACCGGCATCGCGCGGCTTCTGGTCTTCACCATCAATGCAGGAGGTCTGGCCTCCAAGATGCGGATGTTGCTGGACTTTTGGTGGACTTCGAGCCGGACGTGGTGTGTCTGCAGGAGGCGGGCCCCCTATTTGTCGACGACAGTCTCAAAGGGGTCCCCTATCGAGTCATCCTGGGCCCCGTGGTGCCGGGTGGAGGCCTGGCAATTCTCATCCATCACCGGCTACAGACACGGGCTCCGCTACAGTCCGACAAGGATGAGCATGCCCTCAGTGTGGCCATCCCCGTCTCAGAGAAGGTCCCCGTCGTGGTCACGAATGTGCACTTTCCGCCAGGGATGAAGGCCGCAAACAGGCGGCTCAGTATTCTCCGGAGCGCTGCGTTCCAGGCCAGGCATCCCGGCGGGGTAAAGTTAGTCGCGGGCGACATGAACGCTGACCTGGCGGACGATTCAGGAGCCTGGCTGCGCAAGGCGTGCACTGACAACAGATACTGGGGGGGCTTTACCCACCTCTATCGCCCCGGGGAGGCCACCAACATCGTCGCCAACAGAGCAGGGGTGTCCCGGAGGGAGCTGGACTGGGTCCTCGTGAGTGCTCAGTCACCGGTTCATGCCTGCGAAAAGTTCCTGCTGCCTGGCTTGAGCACCCATCTAGCAGTGGCCTGCGACCTCAGCGTGCGCTCCGAGTACCTGTCGCAGGCCAATCCGGCGGGCCGTCTGTTCCGCTTTCGGAGAGCAGAACCATCGCACATGGCCACAGCGGCCGCCATGGCCAGCCTGGCATTCTGGTGGGCCTGGTGTGCCCGCCTGTCGCCCGATGGCGCGTTCACATGGTACTGGGAGTGCATCAGCGGCATTATCCCGTCGTCCTCCAGTGGGTTTCGATTGGCCGCAGAAGCAGCCGCCAAGCTGTTTGAGGGCACCCAGCTGGCCGCCCGGGATCGCCTGACAGCGTGGTGGGCAGACCGGCAGGACGCGGCGTTCCTCAGAGCGGTCCAGCTGACAGAGGGCAAGCTGCAGGGGACAGGGGTTACTTCAGTCACCGCCGCGGCCCTGAAGATCCGCAAAGCTCGATTTCAGCAATTGTCGTCCGTCAGCCCTGATGGTGAGTACTTCCCGACCGAGCCGGATGCCTTCAAGGAGGAGTTGTTGCGTCAAGCGATGGAACTGCACTGTGGCCGCCACATTGGCTCAGATGCAGGGTGGCTCCGGCGGCTTGCAGATCAGTACCGCCCACGCATGTCAGATCGGCCGGACATCACCGCGGCAACCCGATTGGCCCACGCGCAGCGTGGTGAGCGTGCAGTGGATCCCAGAGCACCAGCCACCTCAGGTTCCCCGCCCAGCTTTCAGGAGATGCACTTCGAAATCCGACGATCAGGGTCAGAGGCGGCGGCGTTTGGGGAGCTGGTGCAGTCGCTGCAAAGCCGGCTGTCAGGTACCGCCATCGGAGTCCTGGTGGAGCTATTGCACGCCACACACGGCGGGGCTCCAGCCCGCATCCTCAATGCGGTTCTGCACCTGTGCCTCCTGAAAAAGGAGCCGCAATGGCTGGTGCGCATGAGCCGGCCAGTCATGCTGGAGGAGCCGGTGCGGCGGAAGGAGTCGACAGCGATATTCCACCGCCTCCAGATGGTGTCCACAGTGCAGGGACTCGACCCGCCCTCAGCCTTCGCCTACCGCAAAGAGTTTAGTAGCCAGCTGGTGGCCATCTTCTGTCGCTGGGCCATTCCAGTATGGATACGGGAGCGCGGCCGTCTGTGGGTATTCGACTGGGACGAGAGCAACGCGTTCTGTAACGTGCAGCGCGAATCGCTGCAGCAGGTGTGCCCTGACGGCATCCGTGTAGACCCGTGGTACCAGTCCTTCTACGGCAGGCTGAGCATCTACGTGCAGTCGCCGTACGGGCTGGTGGGTCCCTACCGCATGCTCCACGGTGGGGCCCAGGGTGACAGCATGGGTGTCGGAGGGTTCAAAGAACTGGGCTCCGTGCGCTCCAGAGCGAACGCGGCCATCGTGGCCAACGCGCTACGCCCAGAAACTGGCGGTCCAGGGGGGCCTGACCCAGCCGACTGGTGTCCCGTGCATCCGGCGTGTGCAGCAGAGTACGTCCCAGAAGTATCCTCCAGCGACGACAGGCGCATCTTCGCATACACAGACGCAGGAGCAGCCCACGTACTGCGGGTCAGCCAGAAAACATGTCTGGCCGGAGGTGGGGCCATCAACCGGTCCAAGTTGAAGGGGTACCTCCTGGTCGACAAAGGGGGCGCCCTGGGCTACGCCGCCAGCCAACTGTCGACCGTCCTCGGCGTCATCAAAACGGACTCAGCCGACCTCGCCATGGTGAAGATTCCCGTCGTCATGGGTGAACCACCCAGAGCAGTACTGGTCAAATACGAGGAGGCACTGCGCCACCTGCACTGGGCAGTGCCGCGGACGGAGCCGGTGTATGCCTTAGCTCTGCGAGTGGTGACCACCTTCGCGCTGACCAAGGCAAATTTCGTCCTGGACGTGGTCCCAGCAGTGGGTCTCAATCTGGAGGCATGCCAGCGGCTGTCGGATGGCATCCACAGGCGCGCTCTGGGGCTGCCCCGCAGCTTCCCCAGAACCCTGCTCTATCGACCGCTACGTATGCTGGGTCTGCATGCGCCCAGGCTGCAGGACCGTCACGCGGTCCGGTTTGTGCACACTTTATTGGGCGCCCTCAACTGCCGCAGTAGCTATGTCGCTGACCTTCTGCGACATGAGCTGGGCCATAAGGCGTGGGTCCCGCAAGCGTACTCCGACGCCCACGTGCTGCACTCACTCCTCGAGGCGTGGCAGCTGCAGCTGGTCCTGCTACCGGCAGCACACGTGCCGCCAACAGCCATGCATGTGAGCCTGCACCGGGCCCCGGAAGGCCCTCAAGTCGTGGTGGCTTCTGATGGGGCATGCGGCCAGCGATCGCTGGCGTATGCGGCAGTCCTTGCAGACGCCCGCGGGATGTTTGCAGAGGCGTGGTCTGCAGTGGCAGTAGAGGACCCGTACCCATGGGCAGCGGAATGGTTCGGTAGATACCTGGGGCTCGCTGTACTCCGCGAGATGCGCCTTCCTCTAGCCACGCGAGTGCTGGCCCTGGCGGACAACACCCACGTCACCACCGAAGGGGAGGATCACACCGTGTCGGACAGCCCGTATGTCGATAACCTGCGGGTCCAGTACGCGGCCGGACTGCACCTCTGGCAAGCAGACGAAGTGTACGTGCCAGCTCAGCAGGACTTCGCGAGCGGTGCTCCTAGCCCCGCGCCGGGGCTAGCCGGCCTTCAGCACAGGGCGCACAGTCTGGCGACGTCGCGGATGTCGGACGTGGAAGAGGGCCCCATGCCATTTGCAGCGGACGTCGGAGGCGTGGCGGTACTCACGACGGGGGGCGTGCCGTATCTGCGTCACTCTGTGGCCATGGAGCGCCGGTACGAGCAGTTAGCACCAGCGATGCCGCACCTGGATGCCCTCTTGCACCGCGACCCGGCGGCTGGGACGTCGTGGGAGCGAGTGGTTCAGGAGGCCCGTTTATCCAAGGACGCCCTCAACGTGGCCACGTGGCTTCGGGCAGCCCGGACGATGGCGACAGCCCCAGACAACGTCTTCAACTGCCCGTTCTGCGAACAGTCGTGTGCCGGATGGGGCCAGCACCTACTGGCAGCATGTGGCAAAGTGGCTCTGGCCGTACAAGCTGGCTTTCGTGCGCTGGTACTCGCGGCAGCGCCCGGTGCAACAGTGCCAGAGTGGGTGACCACCACGTGGGTACGCCTAGGGCGTCCCAGTGGTGACAGCCTGCACCTGGTCCTGCGGGCCGACCATGAGGTGACAGCGACGTGGCCACCAGCGCGCCCCCACACAGTATACGTCACGTGGTCGGGGATGCTCATGGGCACATGCGCGGAAGCGTCACGCTGGCTTACGGCAGCTCGTAGAGACAGCCTGGCCAGCGCCTACCTGGAGGCACTGGCCACATATGCCCGGTCAGCAGCCTGGGATCTGTTCTGGACTACATCCAATGGTCCAGTGAGCGGGTGGACGCATGGGCTGTCGTGGCAACACGCCGCGTGCCTGTCCGCATTGCTGCACCTGTACGACCGCGCTGTCACAGCGCTGGCGGAGTCCCCAGGCCTGGGCGTGGCAGCCCTGGCGGAACCAGAGTTCCCTCTGGGTTCAGACGGGCAGCACTGTTCAGTGCTTGTCGTGATTGGTGGCGGACAGGCGCCTGCCTGGGAAGGAGCCGCTGTACACCGCTGGAGCCTGGCGCGGCTGGACGCCCAGCCAGAACATGTGCATGTTCGTGTTGGAGACCGATTCTGGATGTCTGCGCCGGAAGGAACAGTGCCGCAGGGGCTGGCGGAGGCGCTAATGGCCCTGTCAGCAGAGGTGCCAGGCAGCTCCACAGTGGTCCGCGCCAGGGGAGACCCCGATGCCCCTCCCGGGGGTTCGGGCCCGGCGGCGTCGGAGTGATCCCGCGAGCGTCGAGAGCGGCGGCCCAGCCGTGTGGGCGCCGCCCTCAGGGCGCGGTGGGGCTGCCCCGGGCCAGCAGAGGCTGGCCAAGGAGCGATGCAGGCGGTATGCGCCAAGTGCAGCAGGCTGATGTGTCGTGCGGTCGTCCTCTTTCTGGTGGCGGAGTGTGCTCAGACTACTCCGATGATTGCGCCGCTCCCGGGGGACCCAAATTTTTCAATTGACGGGTCCGTCGCGTTTTTCAAGTCGGGAGAGTCCAACCCAACCCAACCCAACCCCCCCCCCGCGTCGCGGTCCCTTTTGGGGTAGGGGGGGGGTCCCCTCGATCCCGGGGGGCGGAGGGTTGGCGCTCCTGCGGCCTGCAGGCCGGGGGGGGAGCGGGGAGGGGGGGTTGGGGGGCCGCTCCGCTGCTCCCCGCCCCCCTGCCCCGTCGGGTGTCGGCCTGTCATCCTTTGTCTCCGGCGCGCCCCCCTGGGGTATACTCGTGCTGTGGGGGTTGCCGGGCGGCCGTGGGCGTCGGGCGCGGCCCCGTCGGCCCCCAGTGGGTCAGTGCAGCGGGGCAGGGGGAGGGGGGGGGGAGTGACCAGGTCCGCGCCCCCGCCTTCCCCAGGCCCGCCTCTGAGTGGGCCGCTCCGTTTGCGCCTTCCTGGGCGCCGCCGTTCCGATGTCGGTCGGTAGCGGCTAATGCGGGAGTGTGCGGGCGGTCCACCGAGGGCGCTTGGCGCGCGGCCGCGCTTGCCGCGGCCGCGGTGTCCCCCCCCCCGGGTGCAACAGCTTCCCCGTGGGGGGTGCAGGACGCTGTCTCTCCGGCCGGCATCCGTCCGCTCTTGGGCCGGGGGGGGGGGGGGAGAGGCGGACCCCAAGGTCCCCTGACGCCGCCCCCCGGCGGCCGCAGGGGGGTGGCCAGGCGGTTCCATCGGCTGGGGGGGCGCACCCTTCCCCCGCCCCCCTCTACCCTGCGAGACCCGGACCCTCGTGCAGGCCCTCGCTTTGGGTCCCCTGCTCTCCTTGCCCTCGTCGCACGGCGCTGGCTTGCTGGGGGGGAGGGGGGGGCGGTGGGTGCTCGGCGGCTGTGAGGGTTAGCGGTCAGCGGTTAGTGGGCTGCGGGGCAGTCGGCCCCCCCTCGCGCTCGTTGTCCCCGCCCTCCCTGCCACGGGAGGTGGCGCACGCCCCTCTGTCGCACTGCACCGTGGGGGGGGCGTGGGTTGGGGGGCTTGGCACCGCCGGGTAGGGCGCCCCGCGGCACTGTCCCCCCCTCACCCTCCCGAGCCCGTCGTCTGGGCCGTCACCTGCGTCGCCGCTTGTGTGGGGGTTGGGGCTGTGGCGGTTTTCGCCGGCGGTACCGCCAGTGCGTGAGGGCGTTCCGCAAGGCCCGGGGGAGCCAGTTGTTGGCGTCCGCATCCGTAATGCGGAGCACCGCCCCCCCCTCCAGGAAGGCCGGCCATGTCGGCTCCCTCTCGGGCAACGCCACCCGGATCACCGACCAGAGAACCCTCTGGTGGTCCTCCGGGGCCGCCCATCCCCCCGGGGGTACCTCCCGGTTCTCCCCGTCCCTCCGGAGGAGCACGGCATCGAAGGGCCGGTTCCTCATCCCCCTGGTGGTCCCCGAGCAGGCCCAGCTCAACCACCCGTACACCTCCACCACAAGGGGGAGGGCCTCATCCTCCAGAGGGTCCGGGGCCGTGCCCCAGTCCCGGTCCCAGGGCCGGGCCCCCCCTGCCCCTCGTGCCGGCTCCCCCGGCGGCCCCTGTGCCTGCGGCGCCGGCGCCTCGCCCCGGTCCCCCCCGCCGAGGCCATCCGCGCCGGCTCCGCCCTTGGCGCGGGGGGGGCTGGCTGGTGCTGGGGTCGTGGGGGCTGGGGGGGGATGAGTTCTCCGGCGTCAGGGTCGATGTTGTAGAGGTGGGCGTGGTGGTGGTGGTGTTGGTGAGTGTTTTGCGCCGGCATTTGTTGGATGCCGGGGGGGATGCACCGCACCGGCTGCACGTCCGGGTGCGGGCACGCCCAGCCCCCCGTCCCCCTCCCTTCGCTCCGCCCCCCCCCCTAGGTTCCCGCGCCCCGTCCTGTCTGTCCCCGGGGGCCCACGGCGCCCTTGCCCTTGCCCTTGGGTCCCTTTCCGGCCCCCACGCCTCTGTCCCCCTGCCTGTGCCTTGGGCCCCGCTCCCTATCATCCGCGCCCTGGCTTGCACTGCCGGCGCCCGTGCCCTTCCCGTGCCCGTGGCCATGCCCTTGGCTGCGCCCACGCTCGCCCACCGCTCCTCGCTCCGCTCCATGCGCTCCGTGGCCGCCTGTCTTGGTGCCCTGCTTGCGCCCCTGCGCGCCCTTCCCGTGCCCAGGCCCCTTCCCGGCTCCCTGCCCCGTGTCACGCCGTCCGCTGCCCGCGCTCTGCCCCCCTCTGCTGCTGCTGGCCTCGGCGCCTCGCCCAGCTTTGCGCCCTTGCTCCTTGCTGCGTGTGCCCTGGCCCGCCCCCTGTGTCTGCCCCTGGGCATTCCCCCTGTCGCCTCCTGTCCCCTGCTGCGCGCTCCCGTGGCTGGAACTATGTGCTGCCTGCGCGTCGTCCCCCCCTTCCTGGATCACGCGCCGGGCGTCCTGCTGCCTCTGCAGCTGCGGCAGCGTGACGCCCGGCGGCGAACGCTCGGGCGCCAGGGGGGCGGACGTGCCGCCCCCGCCCCGGGGGGAAGAGCTTGGGGGGAAACCGTGTGGGGGGGCTGGTGTGGATGTGGGTGGGGTTGGTGTGGGCGCGGTACTTCGCGCCCTCCCTGCCCACTGCTGCTGCTGCGGCGGCCCCCGGCGAGGCGCCCGGGTCCGCGCGGGGTCCGTCCCCCGCGTCCGCGGTGGGCCTGGGGCAGCGGCGTGGCCGGCCGAGGCGGTGGCGCGGCTCGCCGGGGCCGCGGTCTCAACCCCTCGTGCACCCTCCCCGCCCCCCTCTCCGGCCGCGGCAGCCCACGGCGAAGCGCCGGAGGCCGTGGCCAAGGCCGCGGCGTGGCGCGCTGGGGCTGCGGTCTCAGCCCGCCGTGCGCCTCGAGCCCGCTCCCGGGGCGGCAGGCCTTGCTGCTTGGGCGGCGGGGGCAGTCTCCTCGGCCGGCGCAGGCCCCTGGGTCGACGGCCCGGTGTCTGCGGAGGCCGCCCGGGGCTGCCTAGCCGGCGGCCCGACCGGCACCGCCGCCTCTGCCAGCTTCCGCTCTGCGCGCTCCTCGGGGGTCTCCCCCGCTCATTCCAGGGAGACGGGGGAGCGGGAGCGGGACCGGCGGTGGTGGTGGTCGTCTCGCTGGGGGGAGCCATCGGAGTCCGACATCACTGTTGTCCTGGTAGGCATGCGTGGTGGCAGGTGCGCCCTTCTCACTACCTCCGGGTGCATCGGTGTCGTGCCGTGGGCAGTGCTGTGCAGTGCTCCGCGGGGGGAGGGCGTGGGGGGCCGGTGGTGGCGTCAGGCCTGTACGGGCGGGGGCCGGTGGCCATCCATCGGCACTGGGAGGGGAGGCGGAGGAGCCACGCGGCCCACGCGTCGCGCCACAGCTCCCAGTCTGGGGCGGGGCTCAGGGCCCTGGGCCCCCAGGGGTCGTCGGGTGGTGCCGGGGGGAGCCGCACTAGGTTGACCCCCGTAACGGCAGTGACCCCCTGTGTTCGCAGGAAGGTGTGTGCCCCATCCAGCGCTGCGGGCGCCGGGAGGGGGGGGCGGTGAACGGGTGCTGCCCCGTAGAGGTGGGTGGGGGTGATGCCCAGGACCCGCTCCGGGTCCCCGCGGGTCGCGACAACGAGGAGGAGCAGGGGGGTGCCCGGACGTTCTTGCCAGAGGACCTGCCCCCTGTGGTGGGCACCCCTGGTCCTGGAGAGGGGGGGGGGGTAGGGTCTGGGTTGGCCCAGCCGCGGGGCGCGTGCGTCGCCGGCGGGAGGGCGGGGCACCAGGTGGGCTCCCTGGGGAACGCCTCGCACATGACGGCGTACGGGGGGGTCGACCAGGCGCCGTCATATACCGGGTTGGTCGGCTGGAGCGGCTGGGCGCCTCGTCCGCGCCTTCCACCAACACCCTGATTTTGCCCGGCTCCAGGTCCTCGTCTGGTGAGTTTAGAAGGTGGAGCGTCGCATCCAGCTCAAACACTCCCCCCAGGAATGTTGCCCGCGCCTGGTTCAGGTACGGGGCCGTGTCACGGGGCAGCGCGTCCTCAGGGCGTGCAGGAGGACTGGGGCGCTGCTGCGGAGGGACATGGCAGACCCCGCTCCCGTCAGCCGCAGGGTGGCCCCCACGGACAGGGGCCGGCCCGACTGGTTGGACTCACGCCACTCCATCCAGTGCCCGTAGAGGGCCGCCTCCGGGCTGATGAGCCCCGGCTGGACGGCGTTCACGATCCGGTGCATCGCCGGGAGTAGCTCAGGGGCCCCTGCTCTGTTCAGGGCGCGGACGGCCGGGAGGGCGGTCTCGCTGAGGAAAGCCCTCGCAGTGCCCGCCGGGTCGGGTCCTGCGGCGGCGTGCGCCTCATGCGCCTCCGTCACCGCGTCCGCTACCAGGCCCCAGACGACCGCCTCATGCGCTTGGCGGCGGGCCCTGGTGTGTCCCGGCCCATCCCCCCATCGGCAAGGCATGGTGCTGCGGGCTCTGCAAAGTGGGGCGGCGGGTGTGGGTCAGGGCACCAACACGTACAACAGGTGCGCAACGGACCTGGGGTCCCGCAGGTGCACGTGGATCCACAGGAGGGTGGCGCCCGCGGGGCCCGCGCGTTCGTGTGAGGGTACGTGTGCTCCCCTGATGCGCCGCTGCAAAGCCTCCTCCTCCGTGCGCCTGTGCGGGCCCGCAGGAGGTTCGGGCCAGGGGCACGCGGCCACCTGGGAGCACTGCGCGCACCTGTTGGCGCCCGGCGGCGTTGCGGAGGACACCGTGTCGCATTCCCCGGAGAGGTGGCAGGTGTGTGGGAGGTGGGAGGGCGGCAACCATCGGCCGAGATGGCAGAGCCAGAGGTCGTCCCACCTCTGTCGGAGGGGGTCCCGGATCTCCAGAGGGCGGGCGCAGACGCGGCGCCGGTAGTCCCTGCCGAGCATCTTCCGCTGGACCTCCCGCCACTTGTCGTTGGGGAGAATCCCTTGGTTGTGGAAGGCGGTGATGAGGTCGTCCCACTCAGGGCGGGGGTTCCCCTTGGGGGGGGTTGCCATATACACGTGGCACCCGGTGAGGTGGGGCGCCAGCATATCCCACTGGCACTCGTCCGCGGCGTCCCGGTGGAGGAGGGCCAGTAGGTTGCCGTCCGCGACTGCCTCCCACCCTACTCGCAGCCCGTCGCAGCTGTCCAGCTCCTGGCGCAGCGCGGCTGCAAGGTCGGTGGGGAGCATGAGGAGTAAGGGCCCCCGGGTGTCGTCTAGCCGGGACAGGGCCTCGTCGTATACAGGCCCCCCAGTTTTGAAGTGCGCCACGGCGAGCCGGGCGGCCCCGTCCTCCGGGGGGCGCCATCGGGTAGTGGCCGCGCGGTGTCCCCATGTGTGTATCTCCGTCGCCCGGAGCACGTTGGCGGCGTGAAGGACGATGCGGGGGGGGGCGGGCGCTCTTACGAGCGAGGACACGTCCCCAGTCCATCCTGTTTGTGGCCCCGGGGCCGATTGCAGCCATTCCTTCGTCGCCGCGTCCCAAGAGTGGTCAGGGACCGCCCCGCGGATCGTGGTGGGTCTCGGTCGGGTGTGCGGCCCCCACCCCTCGAGCGGGATGGCGGCGTACATTGCGCAGGGGTCTCCGGGGCGCGCGTGGCGGCGCACCACCGCCCCCACTCGCACACCCACTCCTCAACCACTATGCGTGCCTCCCACGCGCTCATGGAGCCGCGCCCGATGATCCACGGTGGGAAGAGGGCGTCTTGCAGGTGCTTCGAGAAACCCCCCGGCAGGTCCCGGTACGGCTGGGGGTCCTCTTGTGGCGGGCACTCCAGAGTGCCATTCACAACACGGAGGGAGGCTACGAAGTCCTTGCCAGGGCGCGGTGGAGGGGGGGGGCAGTTGCCCTTTGCCGCGGTGAGCCAGCAGTGTACCCGGGCCGCCGCGCTTAGGGGCTTGCGGAGGAGTTGCTCCAGCCGGTGGTTGCGAAGCTCCCATGCGAAATCTCCCAGCCGGAGCAGGTGGTGGAGGAAATCGTACACGCAGGTCCCTCCCGGCGGGTCGTAGCGCACTATGGCGCGGAGCTGCGCCTCCGCCTCCTCGGGCACCAGCCCAGAGCAGAAGACTTCCGTCCATGCGGCGCCGGCGGAGCGCCACGAGGCCAGCCAGCGGGCTTTATCCCCAAGTTGGAGGTGGCGGGCCGCCTCGTGCACCGCCTGGCAGTAGTGGGGCCATAGGAGCTGCAAGTGGGCGCACCCCACGTGCATGTGCACCGGGGTCTCCTCCAGGCCGCTGCATACGAGGCACGGTTGTGGGAGGACGGTGACGCCGGAGGGCCGCTCCTTACGGACGCGGAGCCTGCGTTGCACCGGCGTGTGGCCATCTCTGGCCCGCAGCGCCTGGTGATTGGTGGCCGTCGCGGTGAGGTCCCGGGCGTGGACATAGGCTGTGGTGTGGGCCGCGCCGAGAGGTGTGTGTCCTCGGTGCGTCAGCGCATGGTCCGTCTGTGCTCGCTGCGCAATCTCGCCGAGCGTCCACATCGCGGGGGGCCGTAGGTCGAGGTGGCCGTCATGACCGGCGACGATGAGTTGGGCGTGGCTAGGGCCCGAGGGCGTGTTCTGCAGGACGGTGTCCTGGGTCGCTCCCCAGTGCGCCTTGTGCAGTAGGGTGTCGCTCTGGTGTGAGGTGGCTCGGACATACCAGAACGGGTGCCTGGCGTGTTGTCCTCGCGCGCACAGGCCGTCCCGGAGCCACTGTAAGGGCATCTGGTTGACTACCTTAGCCTCGCCTACGGGGACCCCTGTGGTCCGCTCGCGATCCGCGTGCCGCAGGAGGTGGAGGATGACTTCGGCGTCCACCGTATGGACCCATGGCCGGTGAACGCCGTATTGCAGGGGGAGGGAGGGGGCCACCCCATCCCCGTCAGGCACCGTGCCGAAGGTGGCCACCGCCCACGTGCAGGTGAGGTCCGCGGCCAGAGCGACGCGGGTGGCATGTTTGCAGGGTCCGCCCCCCGACGCATCGGAGGAGGTGTGGCCCCAGGCCTCTGGGATCCAGCAGTACTCAGTGGGGCTGAGCCACCCCGCGTTGAGCTCGGCAGAGTGCCACCGGACGCCGGGTTGGCTGGGGGTCAGTTGGTCCACGCTCAGCGCCCTGATGTTGCCAAGGCGGATTGCCGGCTGGTCGTGCAGTCGGATTTCTGCTCCACCGATCGTGCTTGCCCAGGACCGGAGTGCCCTCACATGTCCCCTGAGCCACGCCGGGCCTCCGCGCTTGTGCACCAACAGGTGTCCCGTGCCCTCCGCCAGGTGCTCCAGCGCGTGCACTGCCATGTGTGGGTCGTGCAGCACTTCCGTAGCTACCAGCAGGGCGGTGCCGTGGGGGAGTCCACGGGGCCTGGGCTGGCCTGCCACCACCTGCACTACCACCCACTCGGTCCGGAGCTGCGCTTGCTCCACCGCTCGGGTGCATTGGTTGTCCGTGGTCACCAACCACACCGGCGTTGGTGCGTGGGGCCGGGGGCGCAGGGGCTCGGGCCACGCCACATCCGCGTTAGGCTCTCGGTGCTCGCTTTCCGCGAGTACGTCGTGGAGGATGTACATGAGGGCCGCCGGCGGGATAGGCTGCCCTGACGGCGGTAGCCTCGGACTTGAAGGTGCAGGCCGTCCGGGGTCACCCGTGGGCTAGTGTGGGCGTCCTGCCTAGCCCTCGTGGGGTGGAAGAGTCTCAGGCGGGGGTCCCGCGTGCCGGTAGTGTGGAAGAGGTGGACCAAAGCGTCGCGCCACCCAGGGTGGTTGGTGGGCTCCTGCTCGCGGCAGCAATAGTGGAGGTGTTCATCGGCGCATTGGTTGAGGCATTCCTGCACCGCCATCGGTCACGGGTCGTCAATGTCGGGGAAGGGGTGGTGTGGCCCGTGGTGCCCATGCCACGGCGTTGTGTGCGGCACCGTCAGGCGGCACGTGTCGCGGTGTTGTAACCGCTGCATAGTGGTTGATCTTTCTTGTGATTGCGAAGCCTGTAGCCTTGATGCCCCAGGGGTCGTAACGCCCGACACTGCCCCTGATATCTCCGAACCCAACTGACCCTCTTCAGACCCATATCCAGCCTCTTGGAGCGACATATGCGAAGCACTTGTAAGTCCTTTGAACTCCATGGTGAGATATGAAGAGTACGAAAACCCGGTCTACAAAAATGGAGCAGACATAGAATCTCAATGCGCATTCATCGCAACTAATGACACAACGTGAAATCATTCGAAATAATTTAAACAAATCCGATTGGGAAATCACGAAAGACAAATGCGACTCGACGCGCGCTCACAGGCGACATCTGGCGGCGAACGGAAAACAAGAAACAGAACGGAAAATTTACTGCACTAATGTACATCTGAGAATCATTGGAATTCTGATCACATCAGTGTATAAATGAGTGCTGTCACTGCTGCCGTTACACTCCCCCTCTGAAAACATACGCCAGTATGTCAGGCTGGGTCAAGTGAAGTGAACGAAATGGCGGAAGTGACCAAAAACTGCCTAATCTAAGGCAAAATGTGTGAAATTGAGCTGAATTTCGCAAAATTGTGCTGAGATCTGTGCTTCGCGATGGCCATCGACTTGAATGAAACGGATAGGTACCTCAGGGCACACAGAAAAAGCTTCGTTCAAGCTCGAAAATTCGAAAATTGAAAGTCTGAGTGAAGAATGTACATGATGATCCATGATCCATGATTCATGATGAAATCAGGATCTGACATCGCACTGCCAGAAAACAGAAAACGAGCGTCGCCATGTCGTCGAGCGTCAAAAAAATAGGGTATCCCTTCATGGAGTCCAAGATATGCGAAACTGGCTGGTGTCATTTGCAGTCATGAGACCAGATGCCAGATTATGGTACAAAATGTGCCTGAATTGAGACCAAAACCAGCCAATCGCACACGGATGGAGTGTGACGAAGTTCACAGCAAGCCAAAATAGGTCCAACTCAGTGTCGATAGACACTGTGTGTAGTGTTGAACGGAAATCCAGTTCTCATTCATAGCCAATCAAGGTCAAATCCTCAGGATGATGATGATCCCCATGATGGAGATCCAATCATTTAAAGTAATGATAGCTAAGAAAACGCAGTGAGTAATTACCACACTGTCAGTATTGTTCCCAGGGCTTCATGTTTAATCCAGTATGAGCCAGAAGGGGTAATTGACTCGTTATAGTCCCAGAATGTATAAGCATCCAATGCTTGGTACTGGGAATTTGCCAAAATTGAGCTGATTCTGAGGGGGATTCCAACACAATCCACAGATGAACAGCGAGTCGACACAAGTAAGAACACCATGGTCGTCACTTGGTCTATATAAGCCCTTTGACAGTGGTCTATTGAAGAACGAACCAACCGTCTCAATGTAAGAGCTGATGGAGATGGCATTCTGAGCAGATCCGTCAAACACATGAAATGGATCAGACTCAGTCATGTGCCAGAATGTCTGAAATGAGCACGAACTCGAACGAGTCCTTCCCAAGGCGAGTATAGGGGTCCAGTCGACAGCAAAAGGCGATAGTGTCGTCGTGGCTGAGGATAAAGGCCTCTCGGAACTTCCGATCGGAATCATCTGAGATGAAGCACATGATTCACATGATGGCCATGATGGGAATGATGGATGGAATGACCAGGATGACCCCAGAATGTCCCATCATCTGTTTGTCGTACCACATAGACGATGCGTCTGGACTGTTATGTCCCCATGCCAAGGGTATATGTCGACCGTAAACCTCTTCGAAGTTCTCGGCGACCCAAATTCTGATCAGATCTTGTCAGGGATGGATGATGCCACGATTGGAGCTTCTTCTTGTGTTTGTAAGTCTTCCTTGGTGACACAATCCTTGATCAGCGAGAGCTCTTTGTCAATCTCAGGGTGTTTCTTCAGGAACTTGATGAAAGTATCGGTATACCCATGGATAAAACTTGAAGCTGGCTCCCATTTGTCTTCTTCTGGACCGAATCCTTTCCATCTGCACAGAAAGTACCACTTGCCTCGAGCATTCTTCTTGTACTCAAGAATTTTCTCCAACTCGAAACTGCTTGTGACCATCTTCCTGTCGCTCAGGTACTTCGAAGTCCAATAGAGAGGCTTGAACCCTCCTTTGGGGCAGGGTACTTCGGCCTTCAAACGATCTCGATGTACTTCTTGATGCCTGCCTGGCTCAATCTCAATGTTGAATGTAGTCTCACTTAGTTGATTTTTGACTTGGAATGGGCCATCCCACAAAGGTAACAATTTGTTGTCGTCCTTCAGGGTCTCGTCTGACTTACGAAGCCAAACTTGCTGGCCTTTCTCGAAGGGTTTTCCTTGCGTTCTTGACTTATTTTTGAAATTCAACCAATCTGCTTGACTTTCAACTTTGGCTTTGATCCATTTGGACTCTAGATCCTTGATCTTCTCAAACCATTGTGATGCGTCGTAGCACTGCCTTGGATGATACATCACTGGTCCTGGACCCATCTTCTCACGACCAAAAACCAGCTCATTCGGACTTAATCCAGTGTAATTCTTGGTACGATGGTATCTTCTCAAGACACAGTAAATTGTCTCCAACCAATTCTAGTCTTTTTCAGTCGCCAGGAATTTTCTCAGAATGGAGATAAGAATCCTTCCAGCGCGTTCAGCAGGGAGAGCTCGATGGTCGTAGACTCGGGCACGGAGGTGATGAACTCCCAATAGGGCACACATGTTCTCCCACCAAGTCCCAATGAACTCTTTCCCACTGTCCGTCAGAATTTCACTGGGCACATCCCAGTTACTCATCCACTGACTTGCAGTCCACTTGGCAGCCATTTCAGAGGTGAGATGCTTCGTGTTGCAAGGGAGGACTTGGATGTAGCCACTGTGGCGGTCTTGAATTAACAAAACCCCATCGATAGGCTTCCTCGTGTAGAGACATTCCTCTTGGATTTGTCCCAACTCGAACACATCCGCCGTCACCTTGTCGAACAACCTCTCTGGAATTGGTAATCCCTTCAGTAATCCTTCTGCCTTTTGATTCTTAGGGATGGTCGCCTGACATTGCTTGCATCCTTTGGCAACTCGCTCACAGGCACCCTTGAGGTCCCGTGTGTACACTCGGTGGCGTAGCTCCTGCTCCAGCACACGAGAATGTGTGTGGGCTGTCTCATTCCGATGCCAATGTTTGACATATTGGTCAATCAGACAATCAGGAACACAAATCCGTCCTTGCCAAAATAACTTGTCGCCTTGGATTTTGAAATCAGACGTCTCTTCAGAGTCGTAAGGCTTGTCCCCTTTGAACTTGTGGTATACAGACCCAAAGAACCTGTCCTCCTTGTACATCTTCGTCCAATCCACATAGAGGAAGGAAGTTTCTTTGTCCTTTTGTTGTGGAGGAAGCGTGGATTTCGACTTGGATCTCGTCAGAGGGAACACATTTAGGAGTGGCAGCGACGACTCAGAGTCAGAGTTAACTCCTGTAGTCTGATCTGCCTTGGTAATCTCCTTGCATCTGACCAAATCCACCTTCATCCGATTTTTAATCGAACATTGGAGACAATGTTTTTTGATCAGTGCTTGTTCCTCCTTGTCGAACTCGATCACTTCAGCTTTATCCGTCGCTGTCCCATGAAAACTCACTTCAGAGTAAGCCTCTGAGGCTGGGTAGGCCCAGCGACTCAGGGCGTCCGCCACTGTATTGTAGCGACCCGGAATGTAAGTCACATGGAGGTGAAATCTGCTGAGAGTTTCATGCCA
Organism: Eutreptiella sp. 'Long Island Sound 2002'; assembly: GCA_964036045.1. Taxonomy (NCBI): domain Eukaryota; phylum Euglenozoa; class Euglenophyceae; order Eutreptiales; family Eutreptiaceae; genus Eutreptiella; species Eutreptiella sp. 'Long Island Sound 2002'. The sequence goes on from OZ038382.1 coordinate 255,311, forward strand.
ACGGCCTCTTCTCCCAGCTGGTCCACCAGGGGTATCCACATGTTCTGTCCTCCAGCTCTCCAGTGACTTGTGGTCAGTCAGTACCTCAACGGGATGGCCGAAGATCCAACCCTCATAACGCCGTAAGGCACAAAGGATTGCGTAGGCTTCTTGTTCCCTTGGACTCCAATTTCGCTGTCTTGTTGTAAGCTTGCGAGACCAGAAAGCCAGAGGATGATGGTGACCTTCGTCATCGACTTGTTCGATCGTAGCACCAATGGCGTAACGACTGGCGTCTGTACGAATATAAAAAGGTCTTCCATCCAACCACGGAGTCTTTAATGTAACCACATTTGCCAGTGCTTCCTTGAGACCAGTAAATGCCTCTTCACATTCTGGCGTCCACTTCAGCTTGACTTGAGATCCCTTCTTTCCTTCTATTTTGCCAACCTTCAGTAACTCTGTCAATGGACCAGAGAACTTGGCGTAGAGAGGAAGGAACTCGTGGTAGTAATTGCAGCAGCCTAAAAAGGCACGAAGCTGCGTGATGGTTTTAGGCCTTTCCCAGAGCTGCAGGGCAGCCATTTTTCCTGGGGCTGGTCTTCTTGTCCCATCTTCCAAAACAGAGCCACAAAATTCCACCGATTGGAGGAGCATTTTGCCCTTCTTGGGTCCACACACGAGCTTCTCTTGTCGAAGGACTTCGAGAACTTTTCGAACTTGTTCTTCGTGCAACTTCAGGCACTCATCAAAGTTTTTTCCCAACGGCGTGGCAATCAGAAGGTCGTCGATGTAGATGCTGCAGAATTCTTGTAAATCCAGAGACTTGTGCTTCTGAAATAAAATAGTCTCGATCATCTTCTGGAACATCGACGGCGCATTCTTCAGACCCATCGGCAGTACAGTCCACTGGACAGTGCCACAGGGCGTGCACATTGCCGTCAAATGCCTATCCTCTTTTCGAAGGGGCATCTGATGAAAGCCATGGCGCAAATCCAACACAGTAAAGAGCTTGCCTTTGGCTCTCGCAGCGATCTCCTTCTCGATTAGAGGAAGAGGATGCGCATCTGGTACTGTGGCGGCATTCAGGGCTCTGTAATCCACCACTAGACACCAAGCATCTATGCTGGATTGGTCAGCAGGTGGGGGTTTTGGCACAGTAAATGGTGCTGAACACCACTCAGAACTCATGCAGCCCTCCAACCAACCGAACTCATACAGATTGCGCTCAATAATCTTTCGCAGGGCATCTGCTTTGGTGCCGTGGAGATAGAATGGACGTTGTTTGTGCACCTTCGAGCCTTCGACTATGTCAATCTTGGCTTCCCCATTTTCACATCGAATTGGGGGGTTTTTCCACAACTTCCCACTCAGCACGTCATCTTGATAATCTTCGAACACTGCGTCCCTTCTTGCAGATATCTTGTCTCCGTCGACCAGATTCCCACATTTAATCACCGACATTATGTCCACCAATTTGCGAATTGTTGGTCGTGGTCTCATATTCTTGGCCACTTCATTCCAAACTTCTTCGTCGCATTGTTGGCGGATGAAGCTCACCTGAGCTCGCTCCTCCGTGGGATCCCACCAATGAAAGGGGTCCACGAATGTCTTGAAGGGATGGTCGGACGAATTCAGCTTCATTCCTGTCAATTCAGGCGAGATTCTTGGAGATTTGTCTTCATTCTTGCTTGAAATCTTGACTTTTTTGGCTTGATTCTTGTCTGTTGGGGACGAATTGTAATGGATGGAGGCGTTCTCTTGAGGGACGCCGATTGTCCTTCCCTCCTTCCGCGACGATACGTCGGGATTCTGCTCTCGATCGTCTTCATCCGACTCAATTTCGTCGATTCTTGAGGAATTTGAGATAACCTCTTCTGTTCCCATTTCACTGCCATCTTGCCAATAATCTCCCAGATTCCCGTCAACTAAGCACGCCAACGTGCTCCACGAACGCTGTGGCAAAGACTTGCCATTGTCTTCGCAATACAGCTTCACTCCCTTGTGAGGTAGCTCGACAATGTCGATTGAAATGTCCGTAATGTCCTTGAACCACTCTTGTCTTGGCCAATTGGGGACAATTAAAATCGCCTTTGCGCCGGATTGCTTCAGCTTCTGCACTACACGAGGAAAAACGTCGAAGGGCGGATTGATCCAAAGAGGTTCAGACCAGTCTTCACTCCAGGCATCGTCGTAGAACTTCGGAAATCTTTTATTCTTCTTGTTTGCAAAGGCATCAACTTCAGGACGAAAATTGTGGTTCTTTTCGAAATAATCCACCAGAATGTCCCGCCATTTGTCGACTACACGATAGCAAACTGACTTCCACTTCTTGCTGTTCAACGAATCCACCTTTCCTTCGTCGAAATCTTCTTGATTCCTTGTCCATTCCTGCCCATTTTGCTGAAAATGCAGCTTATTTCTCTCCTTGAATTGGTGGATACTCTTGGTATATGGGTGCAGATAATACAGTTCGGACGGGTCGTTGGTCGACGGATCTTGGAGGAAGCACGTCCTGTGTCCCATGGGCGACACACGGTGAGCGTGAAGCCATGGTTGACCCAAGAATAAATCGTACTTTATGCTGGCTTCATAGAATTTTCCAGCAAACCACTCCTCAGTGACCGTCTCTTCCACACTCCAGACTGATTGTTTCACCAATCTGACCGCCAATTCTGCTTCTCTGTCGCCACCGTCAAGGCGATGTCCGCTGACTCCCTCCAGCTGCACAGGGGTGGAGGACATCTTCGTCTCATCCTCCTGCAGAAAGCCTTTCCTCACCAGATTGACCTCTGAACCATTGTCAATCAGACATCTGGCAAGTTTAACCTTACCATCCGTCGATCTGACCTGGATCCAGCAGACAAACTGGCGCTGCTTGCCTCGCCGGACAGCGCTGAGGACCCAGGCAGGGTACAGGAGGCCAGAGGAGCGCGCCAGCCGGTCCCAGCAGCGTCCATCCACCGCCCCAACTACCCTGATGGGTTTTGTCTCCTGCCACTCAACCCCAGTGTTGGGAATTGGGTCAAGTTGGCCTCCCTATTGCCATTCTTCTTCTTCGCTCGGCTGTACGTCCTGTACTTGTCCTTCGTCAACCCATTCTTCTCCTGCTTTGACAGCATTCACTCCTTTTCCACGTCCACGACCTCCAAATGACTTCCCATTACCACCTTTCTTACCTCCTTGACCTTTGTTGTTGGAGGTGTTGGAATTTGGGTTGGATTCGTTGGATCTGCCCTTGCCTCGACCTCCAGTATCCTTGTTGTTGCCGAAGGTCTTGTTCGCTGGCGTCTCCGCGTACAGGGGGTTGCCATTCACCTTGGAATCATCTTGATTCCCGGACTTTCCCTTGCCATTTCCACCTTTTTGGCCATTTTTTCCACCATTTTTTCAACCAGCATCGGTCCATCTTGAGTCGCTTGGATGTCCGCCTTGCTGCGAGTAATCTTTTGGTGTCCAGTCTCTGTTCTTTCCTTTGGACTGCCCTTTACCCTTTCCCCTTCCATGCTGGTCAGCATCTCGTGCTCCATCCTGCTGGGGATTTTTGGGAGAATTTCCCTTTCCATCCATTTTGGACTGAATTGTCTTGAGATCTGAGGGCGTCCATCTGTGATCTGCGGTCGTGTGTGTCGCCGCTCGACCTTCCTTTCCAAGTGCAATGCACACAGAGCATCCCTTCTCACCAACGGCGTTGACCTTGCCTCCGAAGCCATGTGCATCCTGGGACTTCTGGCGTTCTAAGTTCGCATACTTTTCAAGTTGGTCCCAGATCTGCTCGACTCCATACGAGAAGATCCACGGTCGTACCTTCAAAACTGTTCCCTTATACTTCACTTTTCCATCCACCATGCTGCAGAAAAACTCCGACTGTTCAGAATCGTGGAAACCAACTCTCCATCTGCCCTCACGAATAGTGATGTCCTTCAATCCAGTAGCACTGATAGAGTGTAGCAACTCACGAACTGCCATTTTTCCCATAGTTTCTGGTAATCCTCGGACTTCAACCCAGTTGCCCAGGACTTTTTGGTCCGCCTGAGAGTCCCTGATCTTCTGCTTGGTCTCCGGCGTGAGCTTGCTCAGGAGGATCTTCTTCATTTCGCCTTCAGAAAGTCCTTCTCCAGAGTTCTCCGCCTCTTGCACCAAAAACTCCCAATCTTGCCTTGCAATTTGGATCTCTTCCAGAAATAATTTTTGATCGCCCTGAAGTTCTCCAGACGGTTCCTGTAATGATCTTCAGGTAGTCGAGACCCTTTCTTCTTGAGACTTCTGTACAACTCCTCATACGTCAGCGGATTCCCTTGATTTTGCCGCTCCACATACAGGTTGTATGTACTCTCTCTCAGCTTGCCAGTCAAGCAGTCCATCAACCCAAGGATCCAGAGTTCCTTGTCGAGCTTCTCCGTCTGCAACCAGACCATGAACTGCCGTTCGAAGGACGCCCAGTAATTTGGGTGCCCTGAGAACTTTGGCTGCTTCATTACTGACCCTCGAAGCCTCATGTGCAGAGGGTTCAGCAAGTGGTTCAGGTTGAAACCTGTGGATGTGCCGACCGGATTGACGAACACTGGGTTGACTGCGGCGCCTCCCATTGCCTGTGCCTGCGCAATTGCGGCCGCCAGCAACGCCTGGTCCACAGTAGGCTGCACGAACGGCGTCTGCAGTGCTTGATGCAGCCTCATCTCCTTCAATTTCTTCTGCTTTTCTTTGATCTTGGCCTCATTTTCTTTCTGCCGCCGGTCCTTCTTCTTCAAGGCCATTGATCGCTCCTTCACGGTGGTCCTTGCTTCTCCATCAATATCTTCGACAGTACCAACAGACAGTATAGACCCATGCGACGAAGATTCTCCTCCTTCGGTACCCAGATTCAACCCAATAGGACTTCCAAATCCAGTAGGGGGGATACCAGAAATTCCAGTAAAAGCTGGATGGTGGCCAGTAAAAGCTGGGGGTGCTGGAGAATGTGGAACGCCGTAAGGCGTGGATGTGGGTGCAGCTGAGGAGGTAGGTGCTGGGTGGCTTGCCATTGTAGGCGCTGGTCCAGAGAGCCCAGTAGTGCTCAGATTTTGTACCAGATCTGTAAGCTTCTCCAACTTCTGTTCCATCTCCTTCCACTTGCTGTCATCATCCCTCTTTTTCTCCTTGGCGGCCTTCTTCAGCTCCTTCACCCTTGATTCCGGCGACGAAATCTGTCGTCGACAGGAGCAGTCCTTGGCGCACTCGCCACAGGAAGGGCATCTCGTCCCCTTTCCTTTGCTTCTCACCTGGTCGACCCAAGTGTCAACACTTGAGGTGGAGCTGGGGAGTTTGGACAATTGCTCCCTGGAGAGGTGAGAATGCGTCGAATCACACCTCATCTCGTCGACCTCGTCGTCCTTCGGACCCCAGGCGCCAGACGGACCAGCGTGCGGATGCACATTCTGGCGTCTCTCCTCGGCAATGATGGCCATCTGCACCATCACGGCTGCCTGGTGGTCGAACTGGTCCAGCAGTTCTTCCCAATCCTCTTGTTCCTGCAGTTGGGCGTCGAATCGCAGGCGGCCGGCGTCCCTGATGAACTGGCACGACGCCCGGAACCAGTCCCTCAGGCGGCCACGATAGCCCGCCTCCGCCAGCAGCCAGTTCTGCCTGTGCAGGAATTCCTCATTCCAGATCTGCTGGAATTGGTTTTCCCAGTAATCACCACTAATTCCAGTATCAGACTGCTCTCCTTCGCTGCTGCTGTCTTCCAGATCAGGCAAAGCGTGAGAGGAGGAACCAGATTCACTCGAGGAGGGAGATTCTCGACCGGGTTTAAGGTTGGGTGGGGCGTTCATGCAACACTCAGCACAAGTATGAACACCAGGCCAATGTTTATGGCCACAGTAAGGGCACTCTGATGGATGATCCTCGGTTCGTTGGGGAGATGCTACGAAAGTAACCTCAGGGGGAACACGCAGTGACCCAGAACGAGTAATAGCCCCGCTAAAGTCCGACGATCTCAGAGTATCAGTGGAGATTCCAGAAGCAGAGTCATGATTTCCTCTGCTACCATGTAACCGCTGCATAGTGGTTGATCTTTCTTGTGATTGCAAAGCCTGTAGCCTTGATGCCCCAGGGGTCGTAACGCCCGACACTGCCCCTGATATCTCCGAACCCAACTGACCCTCTTCAGACCCATATCCAGCCTCTTGGAGCGACATGTGCGAAGCACTTGTAAGTCCTTTGAACTCCATGGTGAGATATGAAGAGTACGAAAACCCGGTCTACAAAAATGGAGCAGACATAGAATCTCAATGCGCATTCATCGCAACTAATGACACAACGTAAAATCATTCGAAATAATTTAAATAAATCCGATTGGGAAATCACGAAAGACAAATGCGACTCGACGCGCGCTCACAGGCGACATCTGGCGGCGAACGGAAAACAAGAAACAGAACGGAAAATTTACTGCACTAATGTACATCTGAGAATCATTGGAATTCTGATCACATCAGTGTATAATTGAGTGCTGTCACTGCTGCCGTTACAGGTGTCGTAGCTTGGTGGTGCGGAGCGTGACGATGTTGCCCCGTGGGGACTGTAGTTGGACGTGGGCTGCCCTGGGGCGTGCGATGGGGTTGTAGAGCGCCACTCCCAGGGCGGCCAGGGCCCGGGGTATGCGGTGGACCCAGTCGCCTCCCGCTAGGGTTGCAAACTCCGGGACGGGACAGTGCACCTCGGGGAGTATTCTGTGCGCGCCGGCTATTTCCCAGAACATCTTGGTGACCTCGGCGCGCACTGAGGTTGAGCGGTGGTGGACGAGCGTACCCACGAGGGCCACCGCTGCCTGCTGGCACCGCGTTGGCACCCGCTTGAGCCCCAGGGTCCGGTCATCCTGCAGGCTGTCGCGCGAGGCGTCGAAGGCGTATCGCGCCCTGTCCTTCGCGACCTGGACCGTGATGTGGTGCAGGTGGCGCGCGGTGTCGGAGTTGTCGGCTATGAAAGGGGCGACGTACTGCGTCACTGCCCCGAGGATCGCCAGGATGAATTCCTGCACCACGTTCGGTGGCGGGGGGGTGTTGAGGCTCCAGTGGTGCACCGCCGCCAGGCGCAGCCGGTGTTTGCGCTGCAGGGAGAACTCCCCGTCCGGCTGCAGCTGGAGTCCCAGGTAGGGGACGGAGTCCGCCGCTGGTACCCAGTGCCATGGGTTTTTGAGGTGGGGACAGAGACGCAGCTGCAGGCCCGGGACCCCCTCCGTGGTGGCCATGGTACACTTGCGGGGGTTGAGCTCCATGCCCATCATCCCCAGGTACGCGGCCACCGCCTCCACGACCTCAACGAAATGCTGCAGCGTGTGGGCCACTACCAGCAGGTCGTCTATGTAGGCCTGGATGAGGCCCCGTTCGGCCTCTCCAGGCGGACGCAGACGGTGCCCCTGTGCCCTGAGCAGGGGCTCCAGGAGGAGCGCGTACAGCAGGGGGCTCTCGGCGTTGCCCTGCCGGAAACCACGCAGCATGTGGACGGGTTTTGTTAGCCCGTGCGCGGTGACGATGCGCAGCCTGGCGCACGTGTGGAGGAAGAGCAGGAGGTCGATGACCTCCGGCGGCACGGAGAGGTAACGCAAGATGAGATGGAGGGCGCCGTGCGGGGTGGTGTCGAAGGCCTTGCGGGCGTCGGAGGAGAAGACGTAGTTGGGCCTTCCCCGTTGGAGCTGCCGCTGCACCATGAACAGGGGGGGGCCGGAGTTGGAGCCAGGGAGGGCCCCTTGCTGCCAGTCGCCGACCACTCTGTGCCGTGTAAGCACTTCCGTGATGCGCTGGGTGAGGGGGCCCCGTGAGCAGTTTCATGTCCAGCTGGCCTAGGGCTATGGGCCTGTAGTCGTCCACTCTGACGGAGCCCGGTACCTTGGGGCTGAGCCAGATGTGCGCGTCCCTCAAGTGCATCGGTGGCGGGGGGCCGCGGAGGATGGCCCGGTAGGAGTGTACCAGGAGCCACTGGACGGGTGCCGGGAGGGCCTTGATGAAACGGGCCTCCACGTGGTTGGGACCCGGGGCCTTGTCATCGGCCTTGTCCAGGGCGGACTGGAGGTCCTGCATGGAGTACTGCTGGACCTGGGTCCAAACCCCATCAGGGACCCGGGGGACGTGGCGGATGAGCACCGCCTGGAAGCCGGGGAGGTCCACCGGGCGTTTTTCATACAGTTCCCGCCAGAAGGTGCGAACCGCTAACATCACGTCGTGGGCCTCCGTGAGGAGCGTTTGGGTGTTGTGGACCCGCACGTTCGAGAGGCCTGAGGGGCCTGGGGCCTCTACCTCTCTGGCTCCCCGCACGGCTTTCCACCACTGGGCGATGTCGAGGGCGTGGCGGCGCCAGAAATCCTTGATGGCACACTTGCGGTCTGCCGCCAGGAGTGCGCGGAGTTGGCAGATTTCCTCTTCGAGGGCGGCTGCTTGCCTCTCCAGCTCCTCCTGTAGCTGGCCCTGTGTGGCCGGACAGGACCCAGGCGACGCGCCTCGCAGTTCCTCCGCGAGCCGGAGCGCCGCCTCGGACCGGATGCCATGCCGTGTCGCGTCCGCCTGGTACGCCGCCGGCGCGCACGCTACCAGGGTGTCATAGCGGAGGACCGCCGCCTGGAGCCTTTTCCCGCTCTCTGGGGGGTCCCCCCCCGCCGGGTCCGTCCCTGCCGGGGAGGGCTGCCGGCGTCCCACCACGCGTGCGGGGGGGTCATGCGCCGCATGGAGGTGTTCGAACACCTTGTCCACTGCGGCCGCGGGCATGGACCCATATAGGCTTGCTGCTCTGCAGGACGCAGCCAGGGCGCCAGGGAGGGTTCATCCTGCGCGGCGGTGACCGCCGCCCACAGGCAGTGTTGGACGGGCGCGGTCTCGGCGTCCTACGGGAGGAGGCGGGCTTCCGTGTGGCTGTAGGGGCTGGGCATCGTCGCGCGCCCTGCCGCGTTGAGGAGGCCCGGCAGGGCCAGGCGGACCGGGCCCAGACGCTTTTCCGCAGGGACCACCGCAGGAGGGTTTCGTTGACCAGGAAGGTGTCCACCCTGTGCCGGGACTGGTGGAGCGTGGGGGTCATGTCCTCCTCGCCGCCTGCCGTGACCCTCCGGAAACCGCAGGCCTCCCAGCCCGCGCTGGAGTGCTCCGTGGCCGGGGTGGAGGTGGCATCCATGTAGACGTTGGTGTCGCCTGCGATGACCACCGGGTGTCTCCCACCGAGGCTGCGCGCCGTGGCATACATTTGTATGTCGGCTCAGAACACCGCCCGCCCCGCCTACGGGGAGCTGCCTGCCTGCGGTCCGTGGACGTTGATGAGGGTGAGGCCTCCCCCGTCCGTGCGGATTTCCAGGGCCGCGGCCTTCCCGGGGACAATTTGTGTGAAACTGAGCACATCGTGCTCTGCAACGTACTTGCTGCTGACCGCGGTGAGGAGGCCTCCCCCTCTCGAGGTGGAAGTGGCTCCCGTCTCCGCCAGCCCGCTGCTGAAGAAGGGGTGCACCCCTTGTCCCGGAGCGCCGCGGCCACGTGCATCTCCTGCGCCCGGGTGGTAAAGAAGGTCCCTACCAGAAGCGGCCCCTGCTGTACCCCTTCCACCATTTCCTGACACTCCTATGGTCTTGCTTCTCACCAGGTTCTGCATGATCTTGCCCTATCCTGCACAATTTCCCACAAGAAATAGTAAAATAGGGCTCCTTCACACAAATCCTGATCCCTTGCAACAACCAACTCCCAAGTACAATAGCTCAAATGCAAATAATCCAAACTGAGGGCTTCCAAGGGTGTTTGAGGTCCCGCGTTGACACTCGACAACTCCTTTCAACACGCCGGTCGTCTCACGGTGCACACAGAGACACGGGCGTTGGGCATGTACATAGAATTGCACCAATAGAATAATGGAAAAGCCCTGAAATTGGCATATGAACACCAATCAAGCAAAATAGGGGAAAGAGGTAAACATACACAGTCACAGCCATAGACCCCTCATTCCCTGGACACACGATTTTCCCTTGACTCACCAACATATTGCCCTGAACCAGGTCAAATAAGATGACTAAATGCCATGTGCCAAAAGTCACTACACAAACCCCAAAAATGTGTTCCCTCCCCAGTCTCTAAATTCTAGCCCAATGGAGGAGGTGGCTTGTCATGGCCTAGAGAGGCACTCAAGACCATGCCCTACCCTGACATAATCTTGGTTGAAGTTGGAGTCGATTGGGCTTGGAGAATTGCGCCATGCAGATGACCTCACAAAATGGCAAAATTAGGCAAATCACACCATAGTGCCCAAAATTCAATTATGTACTCAAAAGTGCATACGGCAAATATTCAAATGCTCCATGCATGTGTCAAACCGGAAAGTAATGTACAAGGGTGATATAGACCAAAGGTCCATGCCCAAGAATATTCCAACATTGGCTCCCAAACCCCTCCGGATATATACATACCATGCTTCACAAGTCAACTCACGGATTCGAGACCTAATTTTGTGAGGCCTCGTGTGCCACGCCAAAGTGACCACGTGATCTGGCATATGCTGTGGTGCAACACCGAACCATTTGCCAACATATAAGCAACATACCATAGTTCACAGATCTCTAGGCACTGTACTGTTAGCCGACCAGTTGAGCACATAAAATACAAAAATGAGCATAACATGAGGTCAAAAACATGCAAATGTTGCTAAATTCAAGATAATCACAATAGTATATAACCTCGCTCACCCATGGTATCACAATATGGTTCAAAACACAATTGCTTGGGACCATTTGCGAACAATTCCCCCCTTGGATCCACACATGGACGCATAGGGACACCTTCGAACCTCCTCACGACACGCACCATGAAAATGGGTAAATTGATAGTGGCGCTTGTGGGTCGCTCCGTAAGCCTTCCCACATGCACTATATGTGCGGTAGACGTAGTCTAGCGCTATGGAGCACACCATTAGGACATGGGCAAAGCCCTTGCCACGTGCGACTCCATATATCTTCCTACAACCGGAGATATATAAAATGGGCGTGAGCATAGCGAAGCACATACCATGCATATAACACATACCCTCAAAAATGGCTCCCACCATGGTATGTCATGACCCTCCATGGACATAACTTCACGTTAAAAATATGTAGGAACCCAAGACAAATTTCTATGCAACACCAACACTCAAGCGGTACACTCGAAAGTCGCATGAAAATATTCGGTTGCATAGTCCAAGAGTTATAAATCACTTTCTACCCTCTTGCCCATCATCCCTTGCTACAACAAGCATGTGTACACATTCAAGGCGTTTGACGCTCCCCAAATTAAGTTGAGACCAAGGCGACTCCAGTCCATATCTCAAAATTGAAATTCCTCGCGGTGAGGCGGAGATATGAATTTTCAAAGTGGCCTCACGAATCAATTTTGTTTCTCCTATATCTCCAAGAAAAATGAAGGAGACAACAAAAGGAAGGTTGATTCGTGATCGGGGAAAAATGTAGCAGCACTTGAAATTCATCATATCCAGTGCGGCGACCTGGAAGTCGAAAATCCGATTCTGAATGTCTGAAAAAATCGGATTAATTTTGCGAGTATATAACATGAAAATTGCGGAAGCAACGAACCTTTTTCTGATGAAATTCGACCCTTCATCGGGGTTTCTGCTAAAATATCTGGAAACAACAGTTAATCAATCGGTTACCGCAAAGTCGCGAGCCAACTGCCAGTCGCCGATACATTGACAATCAGAATGGATAGCTGAAAAATTACAGAAACATTACGATAAAAAAACCCTGTTGATTCCTGATATTTTGATATATAAATCTCAGCCGGCGGCGCCTCGGTATGGAATATGGCCGCTCATAGCTGGAATGGCCAAGCCTATCACACTATCACATCGGGTTAGGTCAGGTGGATTAGAGAGTATGATATCAGCCAATGGCGGCTTGCGGGCCCATAGATACACACCCCAAGTGACCCAAAGATGGCCACGGGGGTCTGAACCGGCTTCACTGCCCTTCTCAGAGCGTTGTATCCGCTCGGAAGTCATTGAAGAGAGGACGAGAGGACCTTAATTGGCTCCAACCCCTCCCCCCCATGTCCCAAGGACACATGGAGGCCCCACATACGTCGTAGGCATCCCCCATGCCCCAAGGGAGGGGTGAGGACACTCATAATCGGTGCCCTACGCCATATACAGTCTCCTCTTGATCTACAACATGGACCAATGGGATCAAAGATAGAGAAACGTCGTCGATTGATCTAAATAGGTACACCACAATGAAATATATATGTGGAGACCGAGTGAAGGGGGTATATGGCCAATCAAGGCCCCAAAATCCCCGGATTAATGCCTTCACCCGTCTCCCAAGCACAGAAATAAACAAAAATGGCAAGGTGGATCCATCACGGTGCTGCTGCAGCCACCAAATGGACCAACACATCCTTGACATCCAAAGAAATGTTCTTTTTCCTTAGATAATCCATCCAGACCGTAGTATACCTTGGAACAAAACTGCTCGGGGGCTCCCACGAATCTCTGGATGCGGCAAATCCCTTCCAACGGACTTTATATAGCCTCCCCCCAGGCGTCCCCGGGTCTGGCTTGTCCATCAGAATCTTCTCGGCGGTAAAGTCGTCGTCCTCACCCTCGTCATCAGAGTCCAGATCTCCGGCTGTGAACTCGAAGGTGACGGGACGTCCGCTGGGGTCTGATGCTCGGGGACAAAGCTGGGTATGGTCGCGGTCCAGGATCTTGTTATCCTCCACACGCATCGCATACACATCCTGCCCGACCTTCCGAACAATCACCCCTGGCACATACAAAGACGCCTGCCGATGCCTGCACAGGACATCCTTGTGGTGCCGCTCCACCCATACGGTGTCTCTGAGAGCATATTTCTGGACTTTTCCCTGCTTGAAGTACTTGGCCCTCTTCTCATGCTCGTCCTGAAGTGCTTTGCATACCTTGCCTGCCATGTCGTCAGCCTCAGACATCATAGCATTTGCCTCCCGGGCTACCTTGCCATGGTTCAACCACGGGAGAGTGCGTGACACCCGATCCCGTAGGAACAGGATACGATGTGGCGACAGTCCAGTGGGCCGCGGAAGGTCGTGGTACGCCTGGAGTACTCTCCACAGCGAATTATACCAATTCCGGCCCGGTTCGTCAATGTGCAGCTGGCGGAACTTTTCGAACATCTGCCGCCCGGCAACCTCAGCCTGGCCATTCGACCTGCTGTGGTAGGCCACGGTCTTGGCGTGCCGAATCCCCATGTGCTTGCACATCGTCTTGAACCACGTCCCCACAAATTGACTGCCCCGATCGCTGCAGATGACAGCTGGGACATCAAAGATCGTCAGCCAATGCCTGATCATGGCAGTAGCGACGGTCTTGGCCTGCAGACACACTCCATGCTTATCCTTCTTGTCCTTTTTCTTGGACTTCTTGCCAGGGACCGCCACGATATACCCGCTGTGCCTATCCACCGCCTGGATGACACAGTCGTAGGTCTCTCCTTCCACGGTGACCTCAGGCATGGCGAAAACATCCATGGCCACGGACCGCATAGGGGCCTCCGGTATAGCCGTATACACCGGGTTGCCCGCTGTGGAATGGTTGGGGCTTTTCGTGGCCGGACACACGGCGCAGTCGCTGCAGTACTTGTCCAGGATGGCGTAGTACCCCGGCGGGAACTTGAAGCGCCACTCCAGGTCCTGCTGCATCTTGTCGCGACCAGGATGCATGAGCTGGGCGTTATGCCAGTGGTCAATGAGCTCCTCCATTCGGTTCTCAGGGACCAATAGCTTGTCCTTGAGGAATGATGTATCCCAATCCTCGGTCAAGCCCTCAGGCCATTCGTCGTCCGACGGGGCGCTCACGGCATTCCAGTACCTGCTCCAGTGTTCGGATGCCGCATAGTTATCCGACCAGTCTTCTGTAAGCACCGACCTGACTAGCTCTACGGGGGCCACCATCCATTGCTCGAGGGTTTCCTCTCGAATAGCTTGGACTCGGGCGCCCCGGAACTTGGCCAGGTCTTTACTGTTTGCCATCACCACAAAGCACTTGACCCCCTCTTGCTCCATGGCCTTTTCCATCTCCATGATGCGCTTGGCCTCCTCGGTCTCCTCGGCGTCCCCATGGCTGGATATGTCCATCCATGCTTTGCCAGCGGGGTATGCCCATGGACTGAGGCAATCCGCCACAGTGTTGTCCTTCCCCGGGACGTATACGACGCTGAGGTCGAGCTTGGCGAACGTCTCATGCCATTGGGCCCTCCTTGCCGCCGGTCCCGAGGGGGCGTCGACGTGCTCCTTGTGCCAGCTCTGTAAGGACTGATGGTCGTTACAAACCACCACCGGTTGTAATCCGATGTGGCCACTAGGTCTCATATAAGTCATAGTCACATTGTATGTATATGTACGTATGTACATATATGTACATATACATACCATATATATACACATATATAATGGACCAGGGGGAAATAGGGGCTCGAGCGCCCGCCCTCTTCGCTCCACCGTACTGAGGCTGCCCCCGCCTGCAGGCTGCGGAGCAGGGCCACGCCGGGGAGGAGCGGCTGCGGGAAAGCCCCCTTGACAGCTTGAGTGGCGTGCGCCAGGGTGCCCATGGGCAAATACCACAACGGGAGGACCCAGGGGCCCGGCAGCGGTTGCGCCTCCCCTGCGTCCCATTGCAACTCGGAGTCTGGTGGGGCGGCCGGGACCGTGCCCGTCTGCAGGAAGTGGCGTGCCCTCTTGTCCGGGTGCCGTTGGAGGGTTGCCGCGAGGCTGAGCCCCTCTGCCGCGGGTGCCACTGGGAGGCCGCCCCGGGGCCTGCGCCAGGGGTAATCCTGGCCGGCCGGCCAGGTGTGGAGGTCCCGGGCGATTTCCTCCGCGGTCCCTGTGGGGGCGTCCTCCGGTGCCAGGTGCCCCATGACGGCGAGCACCGCCCACGTGGAGAAGGACCACGCCCGAGGGGGGGTGTACACCTGGATGGTCGACTGTGGGTGAGCCCGCCGCACGGGGGATGCGTGGAGCACCCCTCGGACCATGTCCGCCGCCAGGACCAGCACCATTCCCGAGGGCTCCACAATCATCCCCTCTGCAGGTCCGCCGTGGCGGCCCCGGGTGTGCAAGGCCATTGCCGCCTGTCCCGCGTGGGTGACTCGGTCGACGGATTCCTGGATATTCACGCTGCCGTGTGCGGTCTCATCCAGGATCCAGCCCTGCGCCACCCCGTAGCGTACGGCGGCGCGTGCGGCCGCGCGTCCCACCTCGGGCAGCGCTCCGTCATCGGGGCCGGGCTGGGGGTGCTGTTTGGGGCACCAGCCTTTGCCGGTGCAGTGGCCCCGTTTCCACGCTGGGCAGAGGGTGGGCACGCTGCCCGCCGGCGGCGCAGGTTCCGCGGGCGTGCTTCCCGTGGAGGGCTCCGGTATTTCCTTCAGGTCGGAGTCCGTGCCCGCGTCCTTTTGTGCGGGGTCTCGCTTGCCGCCTCTGAGTCCCAGCGCCCTGATGACCTCGTGTGCTGCGTTGAGCATCGGAGATCAGTGGCGTGTTTTGCGTGGGGCCGCGGGTTCCGCCATTGTTGTGTCGCTGTGCCTAAGAGCAGGGGGTGGGGTGCGGATTTCCCGTGGCTGGTGCACGTGCTGTGGGCGCGGCGGGGGGTGGGTGGGGGAGCTCGTACGCCGGTTCCGCGGGCCAGCACTCGTTTATGCGTGTGGGCCCTAGGTGCGAGGGGCGTCTGAGGCCGGGCACTCTCCCCCCTCCGGCTGCCCTCCTCCTGGGGCCTGTCGGGGCCCGCTGCCCACGTGCTGTGGGCACGGGTGTGCGGGTACGGGGTCCAGCGCTGTCCCCGTGGCCCGTATTCCCTGTGTTCCTCAGGGGCGACAGCCGGGGTTTCGCGGCCCGCGTGTCCGTTGTGAGGGGCGTCTGCAGTCAGGCGCTCCCCCTCACCCGACTGTCGGCTCCTGGGCGGGCTGTCGGGGTCCGTCATCCACTCTTGCTGTGGGCGCGGGTGTGCCGGTGTTGGGGCCTGGCGCTGTCCCCTCGGCTTGCATGCCCTGTGGGGGCCGCCCTCCGCGGGGGTGGTGGGGGCCGTCCCCTGGGGGGTGGCCCGCCACCGTTGCGAGAAGCGTCTGGTGTCAGGTGCTGTCCCTCCCCCGGTCGCCCGCCCTCTGGGCGGGCCGTCGGGGTCCGCCCCCCACATGCTGTGGGCGCGGGCGTGCGGATGTGGGGGCCCGGCACTGTCCCCTCAGCCTGCATGCCCCGTGGGAGCTGCGTGCCACGGGGGTGGTGGGGGGGCGCCCCCAGGGGGGGTGGCCTGCCACCGTTGCGAGGAGCGTCTGGTGTCAGACGCTGTCCCTCCCCCAGCCGCCGGCCCTCTCTGGCGGGTAGCCGGGGTTCCGCGACCCGTGTGTCCCAGGTGCGGTCGGTGCTGCCCTGGGGACCGAGCACCGGCCCCACAGCGTGCGCCTTGCGGGCCGGCGTCGCTCGCCGTGGGGGTGGCGGAAGGGCGTCCCCGGGGGGGTGCCTTCCACTGTCGCGAGGGGCGTCTGAGTTCGGGCGCTCCCCCTCCCCCAACTGCCCGCCCACTGGGCGGGCTGTTGGGGTCCACTACCCACATGCTGTGGGCACGGGCGTGTAGGTGTGGGGGCCCAACGCTGTCCCCTTGGCCTGCATGCCCTGTGGGGGCTGCGTGCCGCGGGGGTGGCGGGGGGCCGTCCCCGGGGGGGATGGCCTGCCGCTGTTGGCAGGGGCGTCTGGTGTCAGGCGCTGTCCCTCTTCCTGCCGCCCGTCCTCTGGGGTGGGCGACCGGGGTTCCGCGACCCGTGTTGAAGCGGTACCCAGAACCCCATGACCATGGTGGGGTATACAACCGGTCTCCGTGTGCCCACGAACCCCATGTACGGAGGGGAAGACGCCCGGTGAAGCCCGGTGAGAGCCCGGCAGGAGCGTGTCCCTTGCCGTAAAGCCCCCGTGACGGCATTCCGGCCACTTGGGGCATGTTACCATGTACCGGCAAACTGCCATTTGCCGGTATCTTACTATTTCACGCCAATCTGCCCCGCACCGCCTTCGGCCGTCGATTCGGCAACCTAACCCTAACAACAGATGTAGGTAAGACGTGTTTGTGTGAGAGATCTGGGCATTTCAGCTATTAGCGGCCGCATCGGCAACCGATGCGTCGCCCGCTGAGATTTACACATCAGAATATCAGGAATCAACAGGGTTTTATTTTCATATTGTTTCCGTAAATTTTCACGCTTCCGTTCTGATAATCAATGTTTTGACTGCTGGCGGTTGGCTCGCGACTTTAGCGTAACCGCCAGTTTAACTGTTATTTACAGACATTTTAGCGCAATCCGTGACGAAGACTCTAAAGTCTTCAGGAATTGCATTGATGCATCTGCAATTTTCACATTGTACACTGGCAACCTTAATCCAAATTTTTCAGGATGTCGAAATCGGATTTTCGACTTCGACATCCCCGCACTTGATTTGACCTCTTTCGAGTGGACCTACGTGCTTCCCTATGCACGAATCAACTTTCCTTTTGTCTTGCCCTCCATTTGTCTTAGAGATATGGGCAAAACAAAGTTGATTCTCGAGGCCACTTGTGAGGGTCATATCTCGTGCTGCTTGCGAGGAATGACAATAAGGAAGCATGGGATGCATTCACAATACTCCCGACGTAATTTAGGAAGCTTTATACGCCTTGCGTCTGCACATTTGCGCGCTAGCGTAATGGATCATGGTCAAGAGGGTAGAGGTTGCGTTATAACTCTTTGGCCATGATATTGCGTGCGTTAAGATAACTTTCGACTGTAGCGCGCGAGTGTTGGTGTTGCATAGGAACTTTCCTTGAGTTCCTATGAGCGATTGACACAAAGTTATGCCCTTGGAGGGGCATGAAATATCGTAGGGGGAGCTACCTTTTTGGGCAGTATGTGGTATGTGCCATGTGTTGTATTGCGTGCCCATTTGGCGGGTTTGTCTAAGAGCGATACACCCACCAATGGACCTCATATTGCACGAAGCCCTTCCTTGTACTCCCCACGATCAATTGCAAGCCTAACCTTCGTGGAGGAAAGCTTGTGTGGCGATCCCAAAGCGATGCGTTAGGAGCAAGGTGTGTGTTTTGCAATTTTCCATATTTTCATGTGCCCACTTGGGAAGTAGCGCTCGTGACCTTTCAAAGCGCCCCAAGTGGAGTGACGCAGATTCGGTATGCCTCCCTGCTGGCCACCAAGTGGCTTATTGAGAGGCTCGGCAACAGATCGTCGGCAGGCCGGCAACAGACCGGCAGGCCGAGCCGCAGGCGCCGCAAAATGGGACGCGTAATCCCCGTGCCAGCGTCAGATCACAGAAAAAAGGGCACATGTCGCCTGTTGACAGTGCAGTGTAAATACCTTGTGTGTTTTTATGCATTTTATTATTAAATTCTGTCCTCCCTGCATTTTGCAGCTCAGAATGTGTCAGGGTGGACAAGGCCCGTACAAGAACTTGTGCAACACTGAGCCAAATCTGCTTCAAAAGGTCTTCATGCTCCGTGTCTTATGCTGGTGGAGGACAGTGTTGGAGGGTTTTCACGAAACTGGACTGGTTCACGAGTTTTGGAGAAAATGCAAAAGGAGTATTTGGTCAAAAATCGACATCGCAACGGCGAAGGGTTTTCGATCAGTTGACTGAAAGCAGCGGAGCTCGGGCAAAAGGCAACAAGGCCGGCGGTGTCAAGGAGGGTGTCTAGCGTGACCCCCAGCAACCCGCTTCAAACATCTTGTATTCCGACGTCCGCCCGTCCCAGCCCTTACGTGGAAACATGCCGAGACGATCAGTGTCAGCGTGCGGCCGAGAAGAGACACGCAGCGGTTTGCGGCAGATCGCGGCAGCGCCAGCGAAGGTCCCAGACAGGCGCCACGGTCGACGACGAGCACGTGCCAGCGTTGGCAGTGCTGTAGCAACGCGTGCGAAGTCCCAGCAAGTTCGGCAGTGCACCAGCGTCAAGTACGACGCAGCACGATCGATCTCAAGTCCCAGCGAGGTGTACCAATTTGTTGGAGCCGCGCCAAAGCACAGAGGAAGGACTGGACGTGGGATTCCAGTTGAAGGCCACGGAGCGTGCGGCCGATGTCAAGACCTGGGGTCTACGCTTCGATACGACGGGGTACGATGGCCCAAGACACAGAGGAAGGACCAGTGTATCAGGGCACTGGTTGAGACTCGCACGGAGAATGGACTGGGTAATAGGATCTGTTAAGGTTTTTTTTAGCATCTGTGCGTGTATGGCCCAGATGGGCGCATATATAGCTGGGCCGATTTTAGTCGCGCCCTGGCTGCCAGGAGATGGCTTGAGTGACACCTTGGCTCTGCACAGTGCCGCTGGGTTTCTGTACCCGTGCTTGGTGCATACTGGGCAAGGTGGTTAGCCGTGTACCTTCGGGTCATGGGGTATCCAGTCGAATTTTTTTTTCCATACAGGTCGAGCGTAAGCAGTGTGCCTCGCCTCTTCCTGGAGCTATGTGTGTTTGCATAGCGCCACACAAAGCTGTTAAGGAGGGGGGTGACGCAGATTCGGTATGCCTCCCTGCTGGCCACCAAGTGGCTTATTGAGAGGCTCGGCAACAGATCGTCGGCAGGCCGGCAACAGACCGGCAGGCCGAGCCGCAGGCGCCGCAAAATGGGACGCGTAATCCCCGTGCCAGCGTCAGATCACAGAAAAAAGGGCACATGTCGCCTGTTGACAGTGCAGTGTAAATACCTTGTGTGTTTTTATGCATTTTATTATTACATTCTGTCCTCCCTGCATTTTGCAGCTCAGAATGTGTCAGGGTGGACAAGGCCCGTACAAGAATTTGTGCAACACTGAGCCAAATCTGCTTCAAAAGGTCTTCATGCTCCGTGTCTTATGCTGGTGGAGGACAGTGTTGGAGGGTTTTCACGAAACTGGACTGGTTCACGAGTTTTGGAGAAAATGCAAAAGGAGTATTTGGTCAAAAATCGACATCGCAACGGCGAAGGGTTTTCGATCAGTTGACTGAAAGCAGCGGAGCTCGGGCAAAAGGCAACAAGGCCGGCGGTGTCAAGGAGGGTGTCTAGCGTGACCCCCAGCAACCCGCTTCAGGAGCACATATGTGGAATCGAAGGTCATCGGTGTCAAGTCATTGTGTTTAGAAGGATTGGTCCATTACTCAATCCAAGCCGAAGATGTTATAATATATTTCTGAGCCTTCCAAGGCCCTTTTGGGTGTTTTTTCGCCAATATTGCTGTTTTTTGCCCGTCATGATGTCAAGTGGCGACAGTGTATCTCAACGTTGCGCTCAATTGACATCATGACCTAAGTATGATATGAGCGTACATACTTTGGTGCCCAACATATCTTGGACCCAGCAAATAACTCCTCTTGGGCTTGGCATATCGTGGCCGCCATTTTGGCGATTTGGGACTATCCCAAATCATGGGCTCACTTGGCGACCCTGCCATTCCCAAAACCGGAGGAGTTGGGCGACGCCCAAAAGATATGTTGGACGCATATGACTTGATACCAATCCTATGGCACACTCCGGTCCAAGTCGGGCACGTGCCTCATTTGCCCCAACCGTGAGTGTGCGCATTTTCGGCCGTTTTGAGCAATTTTCCACATTTTCTGCCCGCCGTGCACCATGTTCAGCCCCCAGTGCACGCCGGACGCATGGACCAATGGACCATATATGACATGGGTGATATGGACATTGGTCCCCATGGCTCGCACACCACGTGGGCGAGGCGGAGCAACCTTCGTCAAGGTGCTAGCCCAAAGTGAGTGTGGACAATTTTGCCATTTTGGCATTTGTGGACCCTATTGGGATTGTCACCACGCCGAGTGGCATGGAGATCTTTGAGAGCCAAGTGCCGGGCAGTCTCAGTTTGACTCCCGGTGGATCGCGTATGGAATGGCAGATCCGATTTCCAAGCCGGCGTGAAGATATACTATTGGGAGCACCCCCGATTTTTGGCTCATTTCGAGCAGCCAAAATGACCCCCTTTTCGGACCCCAATTTCAACCCCCCCGTGTGGTCAATTGGCGGCCCCATATCTCTATGCCCACAGGGAGCCCGGACCTAATTTTAGGTTGTACACTCAGATCTAAGTCCTAGGTCGTGCCTCCTATCCTGTGTGCCATTGGCCTTGCCCTGGCTCGGCGAGCCACGCGTGAGAATGATGCCAATTTTGGTGTTTTTGGCATCATGACCCCACTTGACGAACCCGTGGTGCCCTGATGCCGGGACCTCAGAGGGAACCAGGTTGGGTGAGGGCTCCAGGGAGTTGGTACTCGGAGGGCATAGAGTCAGTTGCCTCGTCCCTACTTCTGGCGGGTCCGAACGAGGGGTCAATTTTGGAGATTTTGAGCTAATATCAGTTTGGGCTGAAACAGCCCATTTTCAGCTACCAACTCCTAGGGGATAATGGCGGGGCCATATCTCTGGCTCAGAGAGGAGTTGGGACCTGCCGTTAAGGGAGCATGGGGAACCAGTGTCAGTTGGCCTTGGAGTCTGTTGGTTCCCATGAACTGGCCTGTGGCTGGGCGAGACACCCCGCCTATTGGCAGGGTTTCAGGGTCCAGACTGAGTGGGGCATGGGTTGTGTTTGAGCCCCCGCCCCCACCAGCCACTGAGAGGGTCAGACCTGGGATTGGGATACGAGTTGGGACTGAGTGTCTATTGTCCTGTGATGCCCTTACCCTAGTCCAGTCTTAACCCCATGTGTACATATCCTGATGTGTTGCTGTACATACTTTTGTTCCCTTGTTTCAGAGTGGCAAGGATCCTGAACCGCTTTGTCTCATGACACGAGCGTAATTGATGCCCCTGTGAGCGCAGTGCTTTGCCTGCCTGCTTGCTTGTGCGTGTCACTGCAGCGTCCCGTGGCCAGGCCCCCCACGGGAACGCGTCAAGAGCGTTTCACCGCCGCGGGGTTACCCATCTCTCGCGTGCCACTCGGGGCCACCAACCCCGAGCAGCGCGGCGCAGCAGCTCGCAGCTCGCAGCTCGCAGCGCAGCGCAGCGGTCCGCAGCGCCGCCCAGAGCATCGCCCTGAGCGACCACGGAAGCGCCGCGACCGTGAAGGAGGTGGACAGACCAGGACTCCCTCATTAGCGAAGCCTATCGGCCGACCAGCAAGGCCGCACAGCCAGTCGCGTCAACCACCTCCACAACCACTGGCCGACCAGCACCGGCCGCACTCCCAGTCCAGTGCTACATCACCCACCTCAACAACCACCCCAGGACCACTCCATCGAGAGCACCGATGGTGAACTGGGACGAGGCGGGCAAGACCTGGCCGCAGCCCCACCCCCACGCGGCGCGCCTACTGCGTGGGTTGCTGTGGGGGCAACAGTACAGCCACAGCAATCCCCAGTGCGAAGGCGGCATGCCCGGGAGCTTCCAGCTCCGCGAGGACATGGGCGAGGACCGCCTGCGGGCAGTGGAGGAATGGCTGCGGGCGGAAGGGTATGAGTACCGCTTCCGCCGCAAGCGCTGGAGGACCTGGACCCGCCCAGACAGGCCCGGCGAAGGCCTGCGCCCCGACGGGATTGAGGAGGACGAGAAGCCCAATGAGTACCCGTCCGGCGCCTCGATCAACGTCTCCATGTGGGACATGATCGAGAAGGAGTTCCCGGAGCTGGGGAACGAGCGCCGGCTGCAGGGCAGCAGCAGCAGCGGCGCGTCTCCTGGGAAGGAGAAGCGTTCCGCCGGGGACAGGAGGCGGGACAGGAAGTGGCGGGAGTACCAGGAGTCCCTGGCCGCCGATGCCGCCCAAGGCGCCAGGGGCGGAACCCCAGCCCACAGCCCCCAACGGGCCAATGGTGGTCACCGACCCGGCCACACCACCCTTGGTGACTTCCTGGAAGTCGCCAAGCAGGCCAAGGCCAAGCCCCGTCCGCTGCTCCTGAGGAAGTCAGGCCCCAGCAGCGACGTGGAGTCGGCCCAGCGCGGGAGGATGCCGGCCGACCAGGCCAGCTCCAGCAGCAGCGTCGCTCCCCACCAAAGGGATGTGGCGCGCGCCTGCGGGCGCACCTGTGGGGTGCCCTGCAACCTTCGGGTTGCCCGGCAACGGGCCACGCAGCAGAACGCTGCCGTGGAGGGCGCTGTCCGCATCGCCCATGAGGAGGCCACCGAGTGAGGCAGAGACATGGACTACCACGCCTCGACCGTGGCAGCCATCGCGGCCGGTCTCACGGCTGCGGCCGCCCATGAGGCAGTGGCTGCCCGGATCAGGGGTGAGGTGGCGGCAACTGCCGAGGAAGCCCGCCTGACGCAGGAGACCATTGCCTGCAAGGAAGCCGAGGTGAAGGCGCTGGAAGAGGCGCTTGCCCAAGAGAGGGCAAAGAAGGAGGCGGAGGAAAGGGCCCACGCCGAGGCAACGGCTAAGGCCCAGGCGGACGCCGCCAGGAAGGACGCCATCGAGGCCGCGCGACGGAAGGTCGCTGAGGAGAGGGCCAAGACTGAGGCGGAGCTGGCGGCGTTGGAAGCTGAGAAGGCT
Source organism: Eutreptiella sp. 'Long Island Sound 2002' (assembly GCA_964036045.1). Lineage (NCBI taxonomy): Eukaryota > Euglenozoa > Euglenophyceae > Eutreptiales > Eutreptiaceae > Eutreptiella > Eutreptiella sp. 'Long Island Sound 2002'. Next base: position 278,759 of record OZ038382.1, read on the forward strand.
CGGTTGCAGCAATCCCGGAAAGCCGAGGCGGCTCGTGCCCGGGAGGAGGCCGAAAGGCGAGCTGCCGCAGCCACTGCCGCCGCAATGGAGGAGGCAGAGGCCAAACTCCGCCGCGAGACTCCCCCGGGAGGATCCCCAGTGGAGACCCTTCGAAAGCTCTTCGAAGGGGACGCCTCCTCCAGAATGACGCTGGATGAGGCGGACACGGGCAGCAGTGGGAGCAGTGGCCCCACTGCCCATCGACGGAGGAAGGGCAAGGGGAAGACCCCCGAGAGGCCACGGAGGCCAGCGGGTGGACACCCCCACGACAGCAACCCCTTCTTCACCGCCAGCAACGGGGATGAACGAGGCCGCCGACATCGCCGAGGAGTGGCTGGCGGAGGAGGCGGAGATGTCCCCATGGAGCCAGAAGGTGAGGATGAGGATCTCCCTCCTCCCTACCGGAGCTCGGAGTCGTCCGAGACCGAGACGCCAAGGTGGGGCGACATGGACGAGGATGACGACATGGACTTTGACATCACGAAGAAGCACCCATCCTCGGACCCACCGAGGCGACCCGGCGGAGACCCAACGGGACCCCCTGGCGGAGGACCATCAGGACCCCTGGGAGGACGCCCACCAAGTGGACCCCCTGGAGGCGGACCACCGGACGGGGGAGGACCCCCTGGACCGGGCAGACCCGGCGGAGGCCCTCCTGGAGGACCCCCTGGGGACCCCGACGACCCACCAGGGGACAGCGACCCGGATGCCACCCGGCAGTGGATTGTCTACCTCCGCAGGAGGGTCCAGTCCCTCGAGCGCGAGGTAGACACGGGCAACGGCGAGATGACTCGCATCGCCAGGGTCGCCGCGCGCGCACAGAGAGAGCTGGACATCGCCAAGATCGAGATGGTCAAGAGCGCCAACTTCGCCACCGCCACCCAGAGGCTGCTGGACATCGCCGGTGGCGAGACCAGGTCGCTGAACAAGGTCATCAGCGGCCTGCAGCAGAGACTGGACACGCTGGAAGCCCGTGGGAGCGTCGGCAGCGACCATCCACCCCTGGAGTTTGGCTCGTCGGACGACGGCTGGGGACCCGGACCAGGCCCAGACAGACCCCACGCCCCCGGCGGAGCCCCCAGGAGTCGCCCCAGCGCCAGTGTCCCCTCTCTCAGCGCCCCCTCTCACCACAGCGCGGGCCGCCGCAACGAGCGCGTGCCGCCCGGCAGTGGCAGGGAGGATTGGCATGATGAGTGGCTCAGCGCGGAGTACCACAACCGCCGTGCTCCACCGCGGACACCGGTACGCCCCCGACGCCCCGCACCAGCCCCGGAGCCAATCCCAATGGCTGGTGGACGTTACGGTGGACTCAGGGATGAGGTCCCCAGAGGAGACGTGGAGTGGGATGTCGATGGAGGTGAGGACCTGGACCTGGACCTGGAGGAGTTCGACATTTCCCCGCCGCGTGGTGTACGACGGGAGGCCGCTGAACGCAGCCGCCGGCGCCGTGATGAGGAGGCGTACATGGAAGGAGTACGGCGTGAACATCTAGGTTCAGCGTACATGGAGGAACCACGGCGTAGCCACGCGGATACCGGGGAGGAGATGGAACTGGCGGCCGTGGGAGTCCGTGGGAGAGGCCGATGGGAACCTCGGTTGACCTCGCGGCCGGCGTTCATGGTCTCTAAGGCCGCGGATGCCGCCGTGTGGGAAGACTTGAAGGACATCAAGCCCCCCATGTACGATGGCAACCCCCTCAACCTCGACCGCTTCTTGGAGAAGCTGTACGATCGGGGGGTGACCGTCACTGAAGACATGGATCCCGCAGATGCGGAGAAATATGTCTTCAGACGGTTCAGGTACCGCCTGCCGGAAGTGCTCCAAGAGCTATACTTCGTGGCAACCAAGGAGGGGAAGATCAAGACCCTCAAGGAAGCCAAGAAGTGGCTCAACGAGCAGGAGCGGGTGGACGCTCTGCAGGTGGCTGCCAAACGGTGGAAGTCCATCAAGCTTCAGCATGATGGACGGGAGATCCGCCTACGGGACTGGCGAGACTTCCGAGGGCAATACACCCTCTTCCCCCGCAATGTGGAGGACTGGAACGAGGGTGACGAGCAGGCTCGCCTGCTCTCCATGCTACCGGAAGCATGGATCAAAAGAGTCACCAAGGAGGAGGCCAAATGGGCCAAGTCCAACCACACGGTCAAGATGATGCTCCCCAAAGAGTATCATACGAACGTGGTGGCTTGGACGAGGAAGAACGTGGCCCGGGATGTCAAACGGCACTCCCTGCGGAAGGCTCTCCTCATCACCGTCTCGGGCGATCGCGAGAAGACTGCGATGTGGCGCCTTGACGAGTGTGACGTGAGCAGCCAGACCATCTGTCTGCAGGCCATCCTGGCGCGCATGAGCTGCGACGAGATCCTGGAGTGGGTTGGAGAGGAAGTACTCAAGGAGTACCGGAACCTCCACCACACCCGCGGGTTGAGGCCCGGCGACCGCGACGTCAACTACGTTGGCGAGGGGCCTGGCGGGGAAGCTGCCATGGACCCAGTGGGAGCCGATGGCGATGAAGCTCTCGTTGACGATGACGACGACGATGAGCCCGCCGAGATGGCCGTTTGTGCCTTCGTGGCCCACAACGGCGCGGGGAGCAACCGGGGAAGCTGGAAGCCCCTGCAGCCGGGTTGGAAGAAGAAGGAAAAGAGGGACCCCCGCCGCATAGGCGGCCCTCCGCTGTCCTTTGGGGAGTTCATACGAGCTCACCCTGGGGGCTGTTTCGTGTGTTATGGGAGGAAGAAAGGCTTCAACCATGACCACCGAACATGCCCCACCCACCAGGCCGACACGGAGGCCTACAAGAAGGCGCACGGGTCGAAGAAGCGTGCACCTGCGGGTATCCGGGAGGCCAAAGTGGAGGTGGACAAGGACGAGCTCTCCAAGCTGATGTCGGTGGGGAACGAGTTAGCCAAGGAGATCCAGGAGATCAAGAGGAACTGGGTCCCCAGGTCGGACAACAAGAACAAGGAGAACAAAGAGAACGACGAGAACAAGGACAAGGACAAGAAGCCTAGAAATAGGGGAAGGAAGAAGGGTGTCAACGAGGTTGACGCGGAGGAGAATACCCCTACTTCCACAACCGACGCCCCCTAGCGGAGCCCCTGCAGCCAAGGGCCCCAGCTAGGGCGGTCGCAGGATGGTGTCGTGGGAAGCGCCACACCATCCCAATCGGGAGTCGGTAAGCACAAAGGGATTGCCGCGGGCGGAAGGCCCGGTCCGGCACCCAGTCGCGGTGGCGGGGTGAGGGCAAGTGAAGGCACGAACCCTTGCACCTGTCCATCCTTCGCGACCAAGAATGTGTGTGATGTACTTCAAGATCTATCTGAGAGTATCGGAGGATCACCCGGACCGCAGCTGGATGCTGCAGATGGGCAGCCTGAGCCCATTGTTCACGACCTGCACCAGTCGCTTGTTGAGCTTCTGGAACGGCCGGAGATCCTGAGCCTGCACGCCGTGCGCCGGGTGGGGCGTGAGCGGCAGTTGCACCTTAAGGTCCGTGCCTTATGCGGGGAAGTGGAAAAGGTCTTCGACGTGTTGGTCGACACGGGAGCACAGGTCAGCCTGGTCAAGGCTGGCCTACTTCCACCAGAGTGTTTGACCGACAGTCGGAAACCTGTCAGGCTGAAGGTGGCGAACGGCCAGTACATGGTGGGAGGCACGAAGGAAGCGGGCATTGGGCTGCAGTTCGTGAACCATCGTGAGCTGAGCCGCCCAGACCTCGGCAAGGAAATCCTTCTGCAAGGTCGCTTCTACGAGGCCGAGATGGACTGGGACATGATCGTTGGGTACGACTTCATGATGGAGACGGACTCCGGCGTCCTCCCGGCCCAGGCCTCGATGACCCTGTACCAGGACGACCAGCTCTCGTGGCTTTCGTCACCTGAGCACCATGTGGAATGCCAATGGATCCACCCGGAACGCAATCAGCTCGAAGTAGCCGCGCTGGACACTGAGCCAACTTGGCCAGCAAACCAGGAGTACGGCGTAATGCAAGAAGTGGCGAGCCGAGTGGTTGCGGACCTGGGAGCTTCGGATCTGGCCCTGGATGCGTTCTCTTCAGGAACCTCCGCCCATCCTGGGGTTTGTGAGAAGTACTGGAGCGCCCAGGACTCCGCGTGGAAGAAGCACTGGGGTCCGCATCAGGGCTTGAAGTGGATCCATTGCCCTCGATGGGACATTCCAAGGGCGCTAGCAAAGATCCGCAAGGACCGCTCCAAGGCAGTGCTGGTTGTTCCTATGGGATGCACCGAAAAGGAAAGTACCCGACATTGGGTGGTCTCATTGACCAACATGACCTTAAACAAGGTGGTCCTACCGGCTGGAGAGAGTGTCTATCAGGACGCTAAGGGACAGCCCATGCCACCGCAGAGATGGCCAACGGAATTCCACTATGTGGATGGGGGCCTTGATCAGGCCGACGCCACGGACTTCGTGTGTGTCAACCGCATCATAGCGGAGACATGGCGGCAATGCTTCGCGGTTTCCCCTGTTGACATCGGAGGGTCGGAAGACCCCCTCACTGAAGAGGAGTTGGATCTGGTTCAGGGGTATATGGATCAGCCCTTTCACGACTGGGGAAGCCAGCGTGAGGGCAAGGGCCAGGACAAAGCCTGGTGGGAAGTGGACTCCAACGTCTCTGGTTCCTATGATGGGAACACCTTCGTAAAGAGGGTGCTGGACCACTTGTCCAGCCAGGACGAGCCAATCGGCGGTAACCCACCCACCTACGGCGATCTGTTCCGAGGCAAGACCAGAGATGGCCCTTTGGGCCACCTGGATAGACCACCAGAGCCGAAACCGAGCGGGGTCGCTACCCCTCAAGTAAGCTCAGTTGTCCAGGTGCCCGGAAAAGCCAAGGCGGAGTCCGATGATTGCCCCAAGATCCAGGCATTGAGGGCCAGGCTGAAGCAGAAGTATGGGGACACCTTCTTCAGCGGAAAGCCTGTGTTTCCCCCACCCGGTGCGTGGACCGTATGGCGAGGCCAAGATACGACTGAAGCAGGACCCCGGTGTGTATCGGCAACGGGAGTTTGCCCTGAGGGGCGAGAGGAAGGAGGCCATGGAGAAGATCCTCCGTGACTTCATCGAGAAGGGCTGGCTTGAACCGTGCCACTCCGAATGGGCCTCTCCGTGCTTCGTCGTCTCCAAGAAGGTGGCCGGTGAGTGGCGGCTCGTGGTCGACTACCGCGGCCTAAACGCCCAAACACAGCACGACAGCTATACGCTGCCCCTCATTGAGGATATGCTGCAAAAACAACACCGGCGGAGGATCTTCTCGGTGATTGACCTGAAACATGGTTATCATCAGATGCCTCTCGCCGAGGAGTCCCGTGCCTGCACAGCCATGAGCACCCCACTTGGACCTCTCCAGTGGAAGGTGATGCCTATGGGCGTTACCAACGGCAATGCGGCTTTTCAGCGGATGCTGGAGAACCTGCTTGAGCCGGTGCGTGACTGTGCGGACCCTTTCGTGGACGATGTGATCATCGCGTCCGGGGACCCCAGTATGAGCTACGAGGAGCTCCTGGAGGCACATGAAAAGGACGTCACTCGAGTGCTGGACCTTCTGGTTCGGCACAAACTCATGGGCAGCAGTGACAAGGCCACCATTGCGGTAAGCGAGGTGGTCTTCGCTGGCCACGTAGTCGGGAACGGGCAGCGAAAGCCCATACCTGGCAAGGTGGCTGCGATCGAGCACTGGGAAAAGCCCAAAACGGTCTCTGAGCTACGGGCGTATCTGGGGTTCTGCAACTACTACTCGGGGTATATCAAGATGTATGCTGAGTATGCAGCCCCCATGACGACCATGCTCAAGGGCAACCAAGAGGAGCCCAAGAAGGGGTCCAAGAACGCTCTGGTCTGGACAGCTGAGTCCGACCGTGCCTTCGAGGGGATGAAGCAGGCGCTGCTATCCGCAGTGGGTCTGCACCTCGTGGATCCTGACCGAGGGTTCGTCCTGCGCACCGACGCTTCCGACTACACCGTTGGCGCCCTGTTGGAACAAGTGCTTGACGATGGGAGGCACCCGCCCGTGGCCTTCTGGAGCCAAGTCCTGGCAGAAGGCCAGAGACGGACGTGGACGCCCCGAGAAAAGGAGGCGTATACCATCGTCATGGCTCTCAGGAAATGGGCTGGGTACATAGCCCTCCATCCCGTCACCGTCTGCACCGACAATCAGAATCTGCAGTCGTGGCACAAGGAGCACGTGGACACCCCCTCTGGTCCCGCCTCCCGACGGGCAAGATTGCATGAGACCTTGGCCAAGTTCGACCTTACGGTTGTTTATGTTCCTGGAAAGGACAACACCGTGGCGGACTGTCTCAGCAGGTGGGCCTATCCCGCCAGCAAGGGCATGACGGATGTCTCTGCCCATGGCGATGAGGCTGACACCGCTGAAGCCAAGAGGATCATTGAAATGGAGCGCCTGATGGAGGAGGAGGGTGTTAAATGCTTCGTCGTCATGGCTGCGGAGGCCCCCCTCGGAACGAGGATGGGCAGAGCGGTCAGAGTACTCGCCCCTGATGGAGCTGAGTCCGACAAGCAGGTCTTCCCTGAATCTTGCGTCCAGGACGACTGGACCGACGACTACGCCAAGTCTGAGGCCTTTCAGGCCGAATATAGGGCTGTGACCGACCCTGATGACGGACAGAAGTGGCCAAAGGGGCTGACTGAGGAAGATGGCAAGCTCTACCGGAACGGTAAGCTGCTAGTACCGGAGTCCCGGGTGCTCGAGCTATGTGAAGCTTGGCACCACCACATGCTGCACCCAGGGGTCAAGGAGCAAGCCCTTGACATGTACACTTTCTGAGTGTCTATTTTTTTTCGATTGACCCTCAGCATTTTGTTGATGGATCCACCAGTAGTCCAGGCTATTCGGTGATTGGAGAAAATCCTGGGCTGTTCAAGTTCTGGAGTACTTCCCGCAGGTTTCAAATCATCATCTCAATTCCCGAGTTCAAATCCACGCTCGCAATCTTTCAATTGACGCCAAGCCACCTTTTCGTTCATCCCGAAAACACCATGAATTTCACCCTATTTGGAAGCTCCAAAGCCGCCGATGATGGCCTTTCAACGCTATTCAACTATTCTCCGTCACACCTCTTTCAAAAACACCAAGCCTCAAATTCGCCGTTGCAAACACGCTTTCCGTCACGCCAACTTGAAGCCATTGAAGGCAAAATATTTGACACACGCCAGCGCATTTTCGTTCCCGAAGTCTACCGCCGACTACAAGACTACTCCGAGTTTTACCTGGATGTGGAAGGCACCGATATTCAATCCGCCTTCGTTGGGAGCAACTCCACGGAAATTCTAGATCGAGGTAGGGTCTCTTCCGTTGCGCACAATAACTACAACGAGCTCGAAAAGCTTTTGTTCAAGCACAAGCGTTTCTACCTAAAGCCGTATGAGTTGGACTATTCCCAAGCCGAAGCCAAGGAGTCTCCACCCACCGCCACCCCGTGGGCTAAACAATTAAGAACCGTGCTAGATAAAGCCAAAGAAGAGAACAAAGACCTCAAAGGATGGTTCGTTATTCCGGCGTGGGACGCTCAAGTGGTTGCCGCCACCTTTCGCATGCTAGGCTCAACTTCCGCCCTTTTTCCTCTTCTTCCGTACATTTCTAGCGTGATATGTATGCACGGGGCGCAACTCCGGGACGCCTACAAGGTCAAAAGGGACGGCAAAGACTCCTACGAGTTCCGCACGAGCGGCCATCAAACGATGCCGTATGTTGCCTTGCTCCTAAACACCTCTTCCTTTGACGGGTGCCGATATGAAGACATCAATTTTAAGTTTGAACCTTTCCGCTTCGCCGCCAAGCACGCCCATCCAACGGTGCGAGACCTCCGGTTGCACAAAACACTACGTTTTGAGGTGAGCATAGAATTCCTTGATCACATTGAGCCTTCGCCGCCGGAAGAGAGAGATAAAACTAAACCAAGGCAACGCAAAATTGGAGACGCCCGTGCTTTCATGAAGTTAATGAACGAAATGTTTGTCCCCGCGCTAGCAAACGTTTCGGTGAACACCAAAAATGCCTACTACCCGTTTGGCCACATAGTCCCTTCCGAGAGCCCGCATTGGGCCTACTACCGGTTTGATTGGGAACTCCCATCTCGCTTTGCCGACGAGCTCATGTTTAAGGTCCGAGAGTGCGCCCAATTCCTCACCGGAGAACTCCTTGCAATGGACATGCACGCTTTGCCGACTACCGAAGTGTATCGAGCCGTGATCGCTAGGGACCGAAAGGAAAGAAACAAAGACCTACAAGCTCCGGAAATGCTCACCATGATGATCGCCAACCTGCCCGGTGGACGGGGCGCCTCACCGCCCCTAGGAGCGATGTTCCGGTCTAAAGATTCCTTGGTCGTGGCGATTGACACCACTCACGCACCGTGCGACGTCATGAAGACCGGTGTCCAAACGTTAGCTATCCGCTTCTTCCACTCATGCGGCATTGTTCTCTTTCATGGCATAGATGGGCAATTAGTGCGGTTCTCGTCACGATCCGACGGCAACGCGAGGTCCGCGCCTTCGGGCGCCCCCGAGCGAGCCCACGCGACGCCGGCCCCGCCCTCATACGACTCATCTAAGGCCCCGAAGACCGCCGTGCTCCTAGTGGCCCCAAGATCGGCGCACGCTCTCGACTTGCGCGTCCAAGCGGGATTCCTTGGCCCGTACGTGTCGTTCGAGCCCACGAGGCCTCCCTACGAACACCAACAAGCCTACCTCGTGGTCTACGAAAAGGGGGAATCCGCGCTGCTAGCGCATGATTTCAAATATGGAGACGCTGCCTTTGCCCCACTACACCGCAACCTCATCGCCCTCGAGAAGATCCTCCCCGCTCAAGACCCGGATGTGGCCGAGCACGAGCGACCCATAGTGCAGCGCCTCCAAGCGGGAGCCGCCTTGGGGTCCACGGCCTTCGTGTCCCAACTTGTCACCGCCCTTCGTGAAAGGCCCGCTACGGGGCTGACTGAGCGCATCAGCGAGTGGAACGCGGCACCGGAGGACGCCGGCGCCGCTACGCCAACGCCGGGACCAAGCCGTATCGAAGAGATGTCCGAGACCAGCGTCCCGCTGCTTGCTCCACTAGGAGGCGAGGCGACCACCCTCCTACCCCCCGACCACGGTGCCCCCACCCCCGCCTCGGATATTCAAATCGACCCCCGCCTCCCCGCTGGTTTTTATTACGTCCGCGACGTATTCTCCGAAAGCCAAGAGGAAACGGTAAAAAAGATTCTCCACGACAACAAGTGGGAGAAGTACCACGGGCGCTCAGTCCAACACTTCGGCCACGCATACCTCGGCCCGAGCAAAGTCGCCGCCACGTCCCCCATCCCGGAAGAGTTTTCCTCCATCCTCCAAACCTACAATGCCGCGCTGGAGCGGCTAGGCCTCTCACACCCTCCTCCCAACCAAATCACGGGCACAATGTATCTCCCGGGAGAGGGCATCGGCTACCACGGGGACGACCCCTTGCTAGGCGACCCAGTGTCCATTTTTGGTTCCCAATCGGACACCACAATGTTCTTTAAGAACCCCTCCAACGGGGACTCCTTTCGCATCCGCCTGTTTGCCCGCTCTCTCCTGGTCCTCACGGGGGCCGCACGCCATGAGTGGCACCACGGTATACCTCGACGGAGAGAAGACGAAGAGTTTGGGCTAACCGTCCCTCGTACCGTCCCTCGCCTCGCTCTAATCCTCCGACACATACCACAGGCAAGCTAACCCACGAAAGCCAGAGGGCCGGGTACCCGCCTCCTGCACTGTCCAGCCCCCTCTACCTGAACACAAAAGGGCCAAGATTCAGTGAACCACTGGCCCAGTCACGGCTTCCACCATCACAGGCAAGGGGCTAGACGACGAGCTCACCTCGGCCGGGATACCGGCCGACCAAATTCAGCACTTTCTTTGCCTTAGCCAGCCCAGCCAGCCCGGCTCCCCAGTGCCCCCCCAGCCCCCCCCTATCCCGCCCCCCCCGAGATCCAAAACGCGCCTACGGAAGGGTTACCAACGGCCTCACCGCCCCCCCATACCCCTCCCTTCAGAACTGCGTTTTCTATCCCACAACTTGCAGAAGAAACCCATAGTGAGCAGCCAAATTCTCCGACACCTCAAGAACGACTTCGACATCCTCTTCCTCCAAGAAATCAATCACGCCCCCATCCTCCCCCACGTATACGCCTACGGTTCGGGCACTAAAGCCACCATCGTTTCGAATATCAGCCAAGACAAACACTCCAGAGGCGAGCATGGTTCCGTCTTGGTCTGTTCCCCCCGGCTCTCCCGCTTCGTTACCCCCCTTCCCCGACTAGATACAGAAGGGATGCTGGCGGCAGCCGTTCTCACTCTCCCGGGGGCCCCGCCCACCTTGCTGGTCTCGGTATACGCCCCAAGCACGGACGTCCACCGCTCAAAAATTGAAAACATCCTACGGCCACTCATGCATCAGTATCCTAACCACGTCCTCGGTGGGGACACCAATTGCATAATGTGCCCTGAACTAGACGGATCGAACCTCCAAACGGACAACGAATGGCCGTGGCTTCGCAGACAGATCACGAGCGACCCGCCGCGTCTCCTCGATACCTTTCGGCACTTTCACCCGACCGAGCGGTCCTTCTCCCGATACCCCACCCCGTACAGGGCAAGCAGTAGCCGCCTTGACCATATTTTGCTCTCCCCGGCGGCCTCGGAATTTTTTGCCCCCACCTCTGCAACCATCCAAACCGACGACAAAACGTCAGACCACCACCCAGTCACGTACACCTCTCAAGTTCCCCCTCACCCTTTCACCGAAGCTCCCACCACTAAGAGGAAAGTTTTCCGAAAACTGACGGAGCGGGAACGCTCCAAGCACCACGACTCCCTTGCCCCCCTGGCGCGGTGGTGCGAGTCTACCCTCCCCCGCTTTGAGTCCTTGTCCTCGGCGGACATCGAGCTTTTCACAGACGTGGTGCTGGAGGAAGTGGCGACCAGTTACCACAGTATCACCACGCCGTCACGCCCTACCTCCTCGGCTCTGGTAAAGAAAGTCAAAGAGTCCCTGCAAACCCTGCCCCCCCCCAACCATCCCAACTACCCCGCTTCCATGGACACGCTCAACAAACTCGTCAAGGAGTGGGAAACCAAAGTGAACAAGGCCGCAACCACCAAAATCCATCGGTGCCTAGTGAGGAAAACTAGGATCAAACGCACCATCAACGAGGCGCTCAACCCCGTGGAACGAGGTGAAATAACGCTGAAGCGCCCGGGCACCACACAGCTCGTCTCCACCCCCAAAGAAGTGGGCTCTATTTTCTCTTCTACACTCCTCACCCTGGGGGGCAGCCTCGAATATGCACCGCCGAACACTCTAGTGGATCGCCTACTCGCACACTCCCCCGCCTGCCCCGAACCCACAAAACGCGGCCTCCTCCCTGACATTACCTGGGAATCGTTACGCAACACACTTAAGAGGTCCAAGCCCAGCAAGGCGGGAGGGCGGGACTTCACAAACAACTACACTTTGCACGTCTCTCCCCCCCCTATCCAACAATTCATTTGGAAGGTATGCAACTACTACCTCCACCGGCCGTTGCCCGAGAAATGGCTCGAAGCCAACATTATCTTGCTTTTTAAGAAAGGGGACGTGATGAACCCGGTAAATTACAGGCCTATAGCCTTGCTGAACAGCGTTTACAAAATAATTGCAACACACGCCAACCGAGAACTACTGGCAGCGGCCATTGAACATTCCATCATACACCCCACCCAGTTCGGCGGGCTTCCGAACCGCAGATGCCAGGACCACATTTTCAACCTCTTATCCACGTTTCGGGAATCGGTCGGTAGCTACAGCCTCTACATTGATTTCAATAAGGCTTTTAACTCCGTCCCCCACACCACCCTCTTCACAGTTCTATCCCGCCTGAACTTTCCTACGCCCCTTGTAAACCTCATTCAATCCTTGTACCGTGCCCCTCGCGACTTCCCAGTGGTGTCAGGTCAAACCCACTCCTCACACCTGCAAACCAGAGGCGTTCGGCAAGGATGCCCCATGTCACCAATCCTTTTCTGCCTCTACCTGAATGTGCTCCTCTTCGCCTTGCCGTCCCACGTCACTGCACCCCCCTCCTCACACGAATCGGGCCACGCCTTTGTTGACGACCTCCTCTATCGATCAGAGAATGGGGACCGCATACAGCAAGTTTTAAACTTCTTCGACACGGTCGCCAGGGAGTGGGGTCTAGACCTTAACCTCAGCAAAACCGAGATCCACGCTATGGGAACAGCTCCCCCCAGAACCTTCACCTCCCCCTCGGGCACCCCCCTGTCGACAACAAACCAAAAGACGGGGCAACCACACAATTGCTACAAATACCTAGGGGTATACATCTTCACCGCCAACCATGAGGCACAAACACTGGCATTGGCCAAGTCGGAAATACGCTCATTTTTCACAACCCTCCAACCCCTCCAGCTCACCCTTTCGGAATACATTCTCTTGGTGAACGTCCAACTCATCCCTATTCTTTCCTACCGCCTCATGGCACACCCCCTGGCCCTGAACGAGTTGGGGGCCCTTCAGGCCATGATCTGGCAAAATGTTGCGCATGACCCCTCCCCGGACAGAGCCAACAGGATCTCCCGCCTCGTCTCCCCTAAGGCCCGCTACACCCCTCGCCACCAGGGAGGCTTAGGACTCCGCCACTTCACTTTTTCAATTTGCATGGCCCTGGTAAACACCGCAATAAGGTACCTCAACGGAGACGGCCCGGCCTCGACAAACGAATCTTTTTCCGAAGCAATGCTCTCCACCACACGCAACCCAATCCAAGACACCATCATGGACGCATGCCACACCATAGGCTTCCGATACCACAGCACCGGCCTCTGGGCCTCCTGCCCCCCCTCCCTTTTCCTCCCAAAAGAAAAAGTCCAGGTCCGGTTCCTAGCCACCAAGCCGGCACCACAATACAGCAAGTTCGGCAACAGATTAAAACGGACGCCCCAGGACCTGGGGTTCCACCTAGGTACAGTCACGGAAGTGCACTCAGAATCGGCCACACTCCAGTTTTCGGACGGCACCACCCACACCATCAAAAACCCCGGTCTCCGCCGCAACGAGAAAGAATACACCTTTCAAAACCCAGCCATTTCTGTCCTCCCTCAACTGGCGGGGCGCCACGAACTGCTCACCCCCCCCCTTCTTCACCCTCAAGAATACATCCTCAACCCCCCCCCCGGGCCATACGGCGGGGTCCTACTCGACTCGTCACTGCATGGCGAGCTGTACCGGCTCCCAGATGAACCTCACTCCCTTGACCCCGACGACCTCGAAGAATGGGGTTGTGAAGCAGCCCTTGCCCTCCTCCTCGCATCGTCCCCCGGCACGACATGGGTGTACTTGGATGGCTCAGCGGGCGCCTTGGGCTACGGATCGGCGGCCACCCTGTTTTTTCCAAATGGCTCCAGATGGGTACTGTGCCAAACGTCCCCGTACCAGTCATCAGAGGGATCGGAGTTCTGGGCCGCTATTATGTTCCTACGGTGGGCCCTTGCATCTCACCCGCACCTCACCTTCGCCGTGCTAGGGGACAACCTCCACGTTATCACTGTTCTCTCTCCGAACACCCCCCCAGGCCTCCCATCACGCTCGCCAGCCGGCACGTGGGAATCCTCTCTCCAGTCCATCCAGGCCTCCCTACGCCCAGGGATGATCCAGGGTTGGGGGTGGATCAAGGGGCACGCCGGGTTCGTGGGGAATGAAATCTCAGATGCTTACTCAAAGTGGGCCGCCCACGTGATGGTCTGGGACCCCTCCCTCCTTCCCCCCCCCCCGATAGGGTGCATATCCAGGGGCCCCCTCCCAGTCATACACAAATTGACTACAACCTCAATCAAGCATCTCCTCCCTCGCCACAAACACGAAAACATCCACGCACCGTCCAGCTTCCATTTTTACAATCACACTTCGTGGTTCAAAGGCCTCCCTTTCAAATGGTCCTCCGGAAATTTCAACATGGCGCCATTTGCTTTCCACGACGACTTGCGCCCTCGCCATTGCCACGCTTGCCCCGACCCGCACCCGATGGATGTTATCTCTTTCGTCTCACACTGCCCAACGTGCGAACACCTGGTCCAAACCTACATTCAATGCTGGCGCCCCCCCTTCACCACGGTGGTGTCCCAATGGTGGTCCGCGACCACACACGTGGGGGAGAGACGCAATTTCGTCCGGGGGCTTGTTCCCATGACGCTGTACACCAAACTCACAACCCCCCCCTCCGGCCGAAGAAAACCAGCACACTGTCACGACTTAAAACTCGCCCTGAAGGATCGTGTTCCCCTGCTCCTCAGCGCCCTATACCGCACGCTGGAATGGCTAAAAGACCACCCCCCTCCAGCCCCGCTCACCCCCCCTACGGGCCCCAACTCATGGGGACGCCCCTGGTCGCCCTACAGCACGTCGCACACCGCCCAACAACGCCCCTCCCCCGCCTACCACCCTCCCCCCCCCCTCCCGGACAAAGTTGCACACAAGCCCCCAAAGCGCCCCCGCCCCCCATCTCCTGCGGCACACACCAAAACTCGAAAACACGGCCGCCAGCCCCCAAGGCCCGTCCGGCCTCTATCACTGAAACGCGGTACCGCAAGTCAACCCCAGCCAGAGCCTCCGCCCCCCAAACGGCCGCTCACAATCAGGGACATGTTCAACCTCCCCCCCCCCCCTAGACCAGCACCCCCCCTCGCCGCCTCCGCCCCCATTTCCGCCCCTTCTCCTCGCATAACAAGGTACTTCGCACCAGCCCCCCCCTCCCCCGCGAGCACAAACTCACAATCGTCCTCACACTCGTCCAACGTGTCATCTCTTTGAAAAAGCCACACTTACACATTTTCTCACGCCGACCCTCGACAGCCCTAGCGGCGCAATCAATCAGTACTACCACACTGGCACTCACCAGTCACTTCTGCAAATGAATCCCTCCCCCAAGCCACCCCCCGTGCTCAAGCCGTCATGCTCTAACCCCCAATCCGCAACCACACCGCCTTCGGGTATCAAGCAGAGACCCCGGCCTGCGGTTGTCTATAACGGGGCTGCCAAGTCTCTTTGAGATGAAGCAGACGAGGACAGCAACGTGCAGCGGTACTCAGCCCGCGATTGAACTTGATTTCGGGCTCCCGCCCCTCCCCAAAAAAGCTTGGCGCGCAAGAGCCTTTCTCCCCGGCCTGGCCAGCCACAAAAGGCGCCGTTCAGTGCAAAAAAAGCAAGCCCTTGACATGCAGCGCCGGTTCGAGATCGACCATATCGGTCTCTACACCGCCATCAAGAAGGTCAGGAAGGGTTGCTCGGTCTGTCAGGCCTGCAATCCCGATAACCGGAACGTCAAGGGGGAAGCCCAATGGACCCCGGTTCCTGACCAGCGCATGGAGAGCATGGCCATGGACGTCTTCTCCATGCCCGAAGTGCACATTGGCAAGGAGACCTTTGACTGTGTGGTTCTTTGTGTGGATCGCCACAGCGGCTACGTAGTAGCCGTTCCGGCACGCAAAAAGGGGTTGCTTGCCAAGGAGGTGGCAGTCATGATGATTCGTCATTGGCTGACCGTCTTTGACATCCCCCGCACCATTTGCAGTGACCGAGGGCCCCAGTTTACTGGTGGCTGGTTCAAGGCTATGCGTTCCCTCATGGGAATACGTCATGCCAAGAGCGTCGCCTATCTCAGCCGGTCTAACGGCCGGGCTGAAGTGGCTGGACGGCAGCTGTTCGAGAAGCTGCGCAAGATTCACATCACCAATCCACGTCGGAACTGGTTTGAGGAGATCTGGCCCGCTCTGAAGGCCCATCATGACACCCCCACTCCGGGTGGTTTGTCCCCTCACCAGATTCTGTTCGGCAGGGACCCCCTGGGTCGGGGACTTCCCTTGTCTGGTGATGGCATGGCTATGGACGCCAAAGAGTTCTTCCCGCGGCAAGAGGCAACGGCGCGTGACATCCGCCAGCAGCTCGAGAAGGAGCATGCTGAGCGTCAGAAGTCCGCCCCGAGCTCGACAGCGCAGAAGTTCAGGGTGGGAGACCCGGTGTGGGTGGTCAGACCCCGCCCTATGGGCACCCACCGCACCAAAACCTGGTTCACACCCGGAGAGGTGGTCCGCAGGATTGGTGAGGACACCTACCGCATCAAGGTGGGTCACGGACAGTTCCGGGAGCGCCACGAGAGTCAAGTCCGTGTGCGGGAACCCGACGTCCGTGGCCAGCATGTGTCCCTGGACTATGCTGCACCTGAGGCCGATTCGGACGACGATTATGCTGAGCAGGACGACTACACGGTCGAGAAGATCCTGGCTCAGCGTCCGAACGCCTCGGCACCCGGAGGCCTGGAGTTCAAGGTTCGTTGGCGAGGCTATGTGCCGTCCCACGACACCTGGGAACCCGTCTCCTCGTTCGTGCCGCGGATCAATACCCCCTTCATGGACTACATCCGCAAGCACAAGACCAAGATCCATGTCTCGGACTTGGCAGCACTCAGCCGGGCGATTGCAGCCAGGGGCGCCTGATCATCGCCCTGAGCTCTCCCCTGATGCAGTTTGAGCGCTTGTGTGGTCGACGGATCGTCCCTAACTTGCTTGCTCTCTTCAATCTTTCGGTGACCTGCCATCAGAGTGGCCATATACCCCCCCCTGCTGATTCCAGAGGAGGATGGCCCCTCTCTTCAACCTCTATTGGTCACTCCCCCCCTGCTGAATCCCTGGGAAACCAGGTAGGGCGACTGACCATGACTTTTTCTGAGCTCTTAGGGCCTTGAAGCCCATACGACGTTGCGCAACGGATGCCGCTGTCATCGGCATTGCGATTTTTGGTGTATGGTCTGGTCCCATGGCACTTGCGGGATCCAGACCAGTCGACGTGTGTCTGCAGACTATATATGGCCTGGACTCAGGCGTTTTCTTGCCCACCCTCCTGCATATGCCTGATCCTAACCGGGGCGTGGTTTGGCGCTCTATCCAGAGTGTGTTTACACGCCTGTTACCCCGCTTGTTGCTTGTTTTTCTGCTCCCCAGGATATGTGCATCTGTAGTTATCAGCCCATCACTGAGATGTGGACTGTTTTTCCCCCCGAGGGAGGCGAATCGACATACCAAGGCGCCCTGAGTCGCCGTTTACTACTTTTCTATAAGGTCCAGCCTGGACCAGTACCTAAGTACAGATTCTTCTGTTTGAGTGCCCGTGATACCGTGTGCCCTAGTGGCTGTGCTGTGGAGATCCTGATGGCGCCAGGCGGGAAGCCCAGTTGCCTGACTACACTCCCAGCGGTCCGCCACTGTCAGTCCAAGTGTGAGCCTACCGACTCGCAGACGCACTTGCAGTCGGGTGGCGACCTCCGGTGTTCCTGACCTCGGTCAGTCTGCCTGGGAAACTGGTGGTTTGAGGAGTCGACGCCTCCGCCCACACTGCATGGGGACTCCCTCATGTATGGCCTTCGTGGTAATAGAGCGAGGGAAAAGACGGCCTTGATGCCCGATCCCTTAAGGAGGAGCTCGTTCGGCTGTACCACTCTGGACTCGTGTCGTGGATATGGACATGGTGCGCCCGAGGAAGGACCCGTGGGGACTCTCCCCCAGCCGGCGGGCCTTGGGAAGCCTGGGGTAGCCTGATGGATCTTTGTGGTCGCTTTCGACCTGTGGGACCACCTCGGTCGTCGTGTGACGCCTATGTTGGCCGTGTATGCCACTACCACTGTGGTAGTGACCGTCGCAGCCGGCACCCGGTGCGCCTGGTATGGGTTAACGGGTCCTTTGGATGCCGAACAATCGCCGCCAGGACCCGGGACTTGATACTTGATACTATACTTGCAGTTACTAACAGCTACAGCACCATACCTGTCTTACTGTGGGATTTGGGCAGCCTAACCTGCAAATCAGCCTGAAGTGAGGATGTGACACCCCCCCCCCTCAGGGGATGGTCCTGGGTACCCGCTGCCATGCGTGGTGTTATCGAGCCCCCCCCAGGGTTTGCTCTAAGGAGGGGGGTGAAGCGGTAGCCAGAACCCCATGACCATGGTGGGGTATACAACCGGTCTCCGTGTGCCCACTAACCCCATGTACGGAGGGGAAGACGCCCGGTGAAGCCCGGTGAGAGCCCATCAGGAGCGTGTCCCTTGCCGTAAAGCCCCCGTGACGGCATTCCGGCCACTTGGGGCATGTTACCATGTACCGGCAAACTGCCATTTGCCGGTATCTTACTATTTCACGCCAATCTGCCCCGCACCGCCTTCGGCCGTCGATTGGGCAACCTAACCCTAACAACAGATGTAGGTAAGACGTGTTTGTATGAGAGATCTGGGCATTTCAGCTATTAGCGGCCGCATCGGCAACCGATGCGTCGCCCGCTGAGATTTACACATCAGAATATCAGGAATCAACAGGGTTTTATTTTCATATTGTTTCCGTAAATTTTCACGCTTGCGTTCTGATAATCAATGTTTTGACTGCTGGCGGTTGGCTCGCGACTTTAGCGTAACCGCCAGTTTAACTGTTATTTACAGACATTCTAGCGCAATCCGTGACGAAGACTCTAAAGTCTTCAGGAATTGCATTGATGCATCTGCAAATTTTCACATTGTACACTCGCAACCTTAATCCGAATTTTTTCAGGATGTCGAAATCGGATTTTCGACTTCGACATCCCCGCACTTGATTTGACCTCTTTCGAGTGGACCTACGTGCTTCCCTATGCACGAATCAACTTTCCTTTTGTCTTGCCCTCCATTTGTCTTAGAGATATGGGCAAAACAAAGTTGATTCGTGAGGCCACTTGTGAGGGTCATATCTCGTGCTGCTTGCGAGGAATGACAATAAGGAAGCATGGGATGTATTCACAATACTCCCGACGTAATTTAGGAAGCTTTATACGCCTTGCGTCTCCACACGTGCGCGCTAGCGTAATGGATCATGGTCAAGAGGGTAGAGTTTGCGTTATAACTCTTTGGCCATGATATTGCGTGCGTTAAGATAATTTTGGAGTGTAGCGCGCGAGTGTTGGTGTTGCATAGGAACTTTCCTTGAGTTCCTATGAGCGATTGACACAAAGTTATGCCCTTGGAGGGGCATGAAATATCGTAGGGGGAGCTACCTTTTTGGGCAGTATGTGGTATGTGCCATGTGTTGTATTGCGTGCCCATTTGGCGGGTTTGGCTAAGAGCGATACACCCACCAATGGACCTCATATTGCACGAAGCCCTTCCTTGTACTCCCCACGATCAATTGCAAGCCTAACCTTCGTGGAGGGAAGCTTGTGTGGCGATCCCAAAGCGATGCGTTGGGAGCAAGCTGTGTGTTTTGCAATTTTCCATATTTTCATGTGCCCACTTGGGAAGTAGCGCTCGTGACCTTTCAAAGCGCCCCAAGTGGAGCACATATGTGGAATCGAAGGTCATCGGTGTCAAGTCATTGTGTTTGGAAGGATTGGTCGATTACTCAATCCAAGCCGAAGATATTATAATATATTTGTGCGCCTTTCAAGGCCCTTTTGGGTGTTTTTTCGCCAATATTGCTGTTTTTTGCCCGTCATGATGTCAAGTGGCGACAGTGTATCTCAACGTTGCGCTCAATTGACATCATGACCTAAGTATGATATGAGCGTACATACTTCGGTGCCCAACATATCTTGGACCCAGCAAATAACTCCTCTTGGGCTTGGCATACCGTGGCCGCCATGTTGGCAATTTGGGACTATCCCAAATCATGGGCTCACTTGGCGACCCTGCCATTCCCAAAACCGGAGGAGTTGGGCGACGCCCAAAAGATATGTTGGACGCATATGACTTGATACCAATCCTATGGCACACTCCGGTCCAAGTCGGGCACGTGCCTCATTTGCCTCAACCGTGAGTGTGCGCATTTTCGGCCATTTTGAGCAATTTTCCACATTTTCTGCCCGCCGTGCACCATGTTCAGCCCCCAGTGCACGCCGGACGCATGGACCAATGGACCATATATGACATGGGTGATATGGACATTGGTCCCCATGGCTCGCACACCACGTGGGCGAGGCGGAGCAACCTTCGTCAAGGTGCTAGCCCAAAGTGAGTGTGGACAATTTTGCCATTTTGGCATTTGTGGACCCTATTGGGATTGTCACCACGCCGAGTGGCATGAAGATCTTTGAAAGCCAAGTGCCGGGGAGCCTCAGTTTGACTCCCGGTGGATCGCGTATGGAATGGCAGATCCAATTTCCAAGCCGGCGTGGAGATATACTATTGGGAGCACCCCCGAATTTTGGATCATTTCGAGCAGCCAAAACGACCCCCTTTTGGGAGCCCAATTTCACACCCCCCCCCCCGTGTGGTCAATTGGCGGCCCCATATCTCTATGCCCACAGGGAGCCCGGACCTAATTTCAAGTTGTACACTCAGATATGAGTCCTAGGTCGTGCCTCCTATCCTGTGAGCCATTGGCCGTGCCCTGGCCGGGCGAGCCACGCGTGAGAATGATGCCAATTTTGGTGTTTTTGGCATCATGACCCCACTTGGCGAACCCGTGGTGCCCTGATGCCGGGACCTCAGAGGGAGCCAGGTTGGATGAGGGCTCCAGGGAGTTCGTACTCGGAGGGCATAGAGTCAGTTGCCTCGTCCCTACCTCTGGCGGGTCCGAACGAGGGGTCAATTCCGGAGACTTTTGAGCTAATATCAGTTTGGGCTGAAACAGCCCATTTTCAGCTACCAACTCCTAGGGGATAATGGCGGGGCCAAATCTCTGGCTCAGAGAGGAGTTAGGACCTGCCGTTAAGGGAGCATAGGGAGCTACTGTCGTTTGGCCTTGGAGTATGTTGGTTCCCAGAAACTCGCCTGTGACTGGGCGGGACACTGCCCCTTTTGGCAGGGTTTAAGGGTCCGGACTGAGCAGGGCATGGGTTGTGTTTGAGCCCCCGCCCCCACCAGCCACTGAGAGGGTCGGACCTGGGATTGGGATACGAGTTGGGACTGAGTGTCTATTGTCCTGTGATGCCCTTACCCCAGTCCAGTCTTAACCCCATGTGTACATATCCTGATGTGTTGCTGTACATACTTTTGTTCCCTTGTTTCAGAGTGGCAAGGATCCTGAACCGCTTTGTCTCATGACACGAGCATAATTGATGCCCCTGTGAGCGCAGTGCTTTGCCTGCCTGCTTGCTTGTGCGTGTCACCGCAGCGTCCCGTGGCCAGGCCCCCCACGGGGACGCGTCAGTGTGTTCCGGCTGCGGTCGGTGCGGGCGTGGGGACCCAGCACCGGTTTCACAGCGTGCGCCTTTACGGGCCGGCGTTGCTCACTGTGGGGGTCGTGGAAGGGCGTCCCCGGGGGGGGTGCCTTCCACCATTGTGAGGGGCGTCTGAGGTCGGGCGCTCCCCCTCCCCCGACTGCCCACCCACTGGGCGGGCTGTTGGGGCCCGCTACCCACGTGCTCTGGGCGCGGGCGTGTGGGTGTGGGGGCCCAACTCTGTCCCCTCGGCCTGCACGCCCTTTGGGGGCTGCGTGCCGCGGGGCTGGTGGGGGGCCGTCCCCGGGGGGGGGGGGTGGCCTGCCACCTGAAGCCCGTTCGGACCCCCGTGGCTATCTTTGGGTCACTTGGGGTGTGTATCTATGTGCCGGCAAGCCGCTATTGGCTGATATCATACTCTCCCATCCACCTGACCTAACCTGATGTGATAGTGTGATAGGTTTGGCCATTCCAGCTATGAGCGGCCATATTCAATACCGAGGCGCCGCCGGCTGAGATTTATATATCAGAATATCAGAAATCAACAGCGCTTTTTTATCATAATGTTTCCGTAATTTTTCAGCTATCCGTTCTGATTGTCAATGTATCGGCGACTGGCAGTTGGCTCGCGATTTTGCGGTAACCGATTGGTTAACTGTTATTTACAGATATTTTAGCGGAAACCCCGATGAAGGGTCAGATTTCATCAGTAACGGGTTCGTTGCTTCCGCAATTTTCATGTTATACACTCGCAAAATTAATCCGATTTTTTCAGACATTCGGAATCGGATTTTCGACTTCGAGGTCGCCGCACTTGATATGATGAATTTCGAGTGGCCCTACATTTTTCCCCGATCACGAATCAACCTTCCTTTGGTTATCTTCTATGTTTTTCTTGGAGATAAAGGAGAAACAAAATTGATTCGTGAGGTCACTTTGAAAGGTCATATCTCCGGCTCACGGCGAGGAATACCAATTTCGAGAATTGGGTTGGAACCGCCTTGGTCTCAACTTAATTTAGGAAGCATCAAACGCCTTTGATGTGTATACATGCCCGGTGTAGCAAGTGATAATGGTCAAGAGGGTAGAAAGTGATATAAAACTCTTGGACCGTGCAACCGAATATTTTAATGCCACTTTCGAGTGTACCGCATGAGTGTTGGTGTTGCATAGAATTTTTTCTTGGGTTCCTACGTATTTTTAACGTGAAGTTATGTCCATGGAGGGGCATGGCATACCATGGTGGGAGCCACGTTTTGAGGGTATGTGTTATATGCATGGTCTGTGCTTCGATATGCTCACGCCCATGTTATATATCTCCGTTTGTAGGAAGATATATGGAGTCATACGTGGCAAGGCTTTCGCCCATGTCCCAATGGTGAGCTCTGAAGCGCTAGACTAAGTCTACCGCACATATAGCGCATGTGGGAGGGCTTACGAAGCGACCCACAAGCGCCACTATCAATTTTCCCATTTTCATGGTGCGTGGTGGGAGGAGGTTGAAAGGTGTCCCTATGCACCCATGTGGGGATCCAAGGGGAGGGATTGTTTGAAAATGGTCCCAAGCAATTGTGTTTTGAGTCATATGTTGATACCATGGGTGAGCGAAGTTATATACTATTGTAGTTATCTTGAATTTGGCATTATTTGCATGTTTTTGACCTCATTTTATGCTCATTTTTGTATTTTATGTGCTCAACTGGTCGGCTAACAGTCAAGTGCCTAGAGATCCGTGAACTATGGTATGTTGCTTATATGTTGGCTCATGCTTCGGTGCTTCACCTCACCATATGTCGGATCACGTGGTCACTTTGGCGTGGCACACGAGGCCTCACAAAATTAGGTCTCAAATCCGTGAGATGACTTGTGAAGCATGTCATGTACATAACCGGAGGGGCTTCGGAGCCAATGATGGGATGTTCTTGGGCATGGACGTTTGGTCTATGGCACCCTTGTATACTACTTTCCGGTTTGACACGTGCATGGAGCATTTGAATATTTGCCGTATGCATTTTTGAGTATATAATTGATTTTTGGGCATAATGGTGTGATTTGCCTGATTTTGCCATGTTGTGAGGTCATCTTCATGGGGCAC
The DNA here is from genome assembly GCA_964036045.1 of Eutreptiella sp. 'Long Island Sound 2002'. Lineage (NCBI taxonomy): Eukaryota > Euglenozoa > Euglenophyceae > Eutreptiales > Eutreptiaceae > Eutreptiella > Eutreptiella sp. 'Long Island Sound 2002'. Next base: position 302,116 of record OZ038382.1, read on the forward strand.
CTCTCCAAGCCCAATCGACTCCAAGTCCAACCAAGGTTATGTCAGGGTAGGGCATGGTCCTGACTGCCACTCTAGGCCATGACACGCCACCTCCCCTTTTGGGCTACGATTTAGAGGCTTGGGAGGGAACACATTTCTGGGGTTTGTGTAGTGACTTTGGACACATGGCATCTAGCCATCTGATTTGACTTGGTTCAGGGCATCATGTTGGCAAGTCAAGGGAAGGTCCTGAGTCCAGGGAATGAGGGGTCTAGGGCTGTGGCTGTGTATGTTTACCTCTTTCCCGTACTTTGATTGATTTGTGTTCATATGCCAATTTCGGGGCTTCCTTATTGGTGCAATTCTTTGTACATGCCCACTGCCCGTGTCTCCGTGTGCACCGCGAGACGACCGGCGTGTTGAAAGGAGCTGTTGAGTGCAAACGCAGGACCTCAAGCACCCTTGGAAGCCCTCAGTGTGGATTGATTGGAGTTGGATTGTACTTGGGACTGGGTTATTGCAAGGGCTTTGTGTGAAGGAGCCTATTTTTCTATTTTTTGTGGGAAATCGTGCAGGATAGGGCAAGAGCATGCAGAACCTGGTGAGAAGCAAGACCGTAGGAGTGACGGGATATGGTGGAAGGGGTACAGCAGGGGCCGGTCCTGGTAGGGACCTTCTTTATGGTAGCAGAGGAGTACCTGCCCCCTACCGCCGCACCGGGGACTTGGGCCCTCATGAGCCCTGCCCAAGGACGCCCCGGGTGCAGATCGTGGAGTCCGTCGAGTCGACGCCAAACTGGGAAGCCCAAGAAGAGCAAAGATGCTCAGAACGGAGAGCCCTTGCAGGACATGGGCTAGACATGGAGGACCTGGCCTCCATGTGTGAAAGGCAATGCCGCAAGGCTTGCAATCTCCGCTCCGCTGCGGAGGAGTTGGAGGAGACTGGTAGCAACGGCAGAGCCCGGCATTACCGGAAGCGTGGGTCCCCAAAACCCGCGGCGGAAGCCAGGACAAAGGAGATGGATCCCAGCCCGGTCAGGCTGTGGTCAGCTGCAGATTCTGAGGGGCACTCCGAGGGCTATCGGACCGCTTACCCTTCGGAGTCGAAGGAGATGGCCAGACCGCCCACAAGGGTGAACACGGCCCCAGAACCCAGCCTGGAGCATGACGCCGAGGCATTGGAGAGGCCTGCCAGAGCCAGAACGGCGCCTGTGGCCCAGCACACGGAGCCAACGCGGGATAACATGGGCGACACACCCATGGCGGAGGAGTCCGAGGCGCCGGGAACCGTGGGATGCGCCGGATCAGGTGCAAAACACGTTGAGTGCCACTCCGAGCACGTATCCTTCCTCATCGGCAAGTATCCAAAGATGGGGATGGACGCCATCGTGCAACACCTAGACCGCCTGGACAACGCGAAGGACGGTCTAGAGGAGGAAGTCGCGGGGATCCTGGATGACAAGTCGGCAGCGGAGAGAGACATGGCGGAGCTGCGAGCGGAAGAGGACCGGTACCAGGAGAATCTGGAGCTGGCCCTGCAGAAGCAGCAGCGAGTCGCGGACAGCCTCCTCCACCTGGTGGAGGACATGTTGGGACGCCTGAAAAGGCTAGAGGAGTTACAACCCCTCGCCTCGGGTCCGGAGCTCCCGGCAAAGCCGGCAGCGGCAGAGCTGGTGGAGCGGGTTAAGACCCTCAGGAGCGCCATGGAGAAACCCATGGGCGGCCCTGCAGAGGCACCTTATGCGCCTCCGCGTGTTGACCCGGGTGCGCTGCCGTTTGTTCCCATGTTCAGCGAATCCATAATGCTTGGGGAGCAAACGGCACCGGCTGGGTCCATGCGGGAAGGGCACACAACCACGGACCTGAGGAGCCTGACGGTACAGATGTCCCATGCCGCCGAGGACCCACTGACCACTACGACTGCCCATGCAGTTTATGCGGAAGAGGAGATCCAGAGCCAGACCATGCAGCGGCAAACCATGGGAACCACCGACGGACATGGTGGAGGCCATCCAGGCAAAAACCTGTGGGTGAAGGACCCCACTACGGGGATATGGACAGCCGGTCGGGCAAGTCCCTCCCGCATTCCAAAGCCCATGGGTTCAGGCCCAACTGGACCGCACTCCATGGAGGAGAGGGATGTACGGGGAGTGTACTCACACCGCCCGGCCACAGGTGGTATCCGTCTCGGTGGAGTGGTGGCTGCGGACGTCGGAGACGCCATCAGGATTGACGAACTCAGGGGGATCTAAATCCCCTACTACGATGGCAACCCCTCCAACCTGGATGACTTCATCCTGGATTGGGAGGACTTCGCCGAGGAGGTCGTCAGCGAGATGAAGGGAGCGCCAAGGGACAAGTGGGTATGTCAGACATTCCCACAAAGGCTGGCACAGGACCTGAAGGAGGAGCTCAGGGATCAGATCCGCGAGGGAGTGATCCAGACGGAGCAGGCCTGCCTCCAGTGGCTGGAGGACGAGGAGCGAGTGGACGCCCCCAACCAGAAGTTGGAGGATTTGTGGTCCATTCCGCTGCCGCTGGAGCGCGGGGAGCTGAGGGTCCGGGAATCGAATCGGTACATCCGAAAGTACCGAAGAAGTCTCAAGCTGGTGGAGGACTGGAATGAGGCCAGCGAGATCCGACACCTGCTGAAGGACGTCCTCCCCGGGCACTGGAAGAGAAGAGTGGAGGATGAGGAGAAGAAGAGAGCAAAGAAGCGCATGGCCGTACGGATCATGGCATCGGAGGACACCCATGCCGGAATAATGGAGTTTTTCTGGCGAAACCTCGGCGAGCCCAGCCGAATGTTGGGGCTGAAGAACGCCGTCTACGTGGAGGTATTCGGCGACACCATGGGGCAAAGGCTGATGCGCCTCAACGACGTGGAGTGGAGGCGCGGAGAACCGCTGAGGATGCAGGTCATCTTCGCCCGCATGAGCCTGGACGAGATCGCGAAGTACATCACCGTGGAGCTGAAGCTCAACGCCAAGAACGAGGCCCACGTGCAGGATCGACAAGGCCAAGGACATCGAGGTCATCGAGAAGAGCCCCACCACCGAGAGGTCAAGGGGGACACGGTCGGCACCGCGGAGGAAGGGAGTGGAAGCGGCCAAGATCTCTGGACTGCGACCACCCAGGAGGATCATGAAGAAGCCCACTTCTTCGCGTTCGTAGCGCACAACATGAAGGAGAATGGGCAGGACAGGTCCAGGTGGAACCGCCTGGACCCCAAGACCAAGAACTGCAGAGAACCGCGGAGGATCGGGAACCCGCCGCTCTCGTTCCGCGAGTACAGATCGCAGCACACCGGTTGCTGGGTCTGCTACCACAAGGGGAACAACCATGCACATGACCACCGGCATTGCAAGGTATATGAGGAGGACAAGAAGACCTACTTCGCCGCCCATCCCGACAAGAAGCCCAAGGAGCAACGAGTTGCCGATTGGAAGGCAAAGGGCGGAGACGGTGGAAAAGGCCAAGGAAAAGGCCAAGGGAAAGGCGGAGGAAAAGGCTATGGTGGAGGACCTGGCCCAGACCGACGCGTGAGGTCGATCGAGGAGGTTGCTGAGGACATGTTGAGGACGTTGGAGGAACTCAAAGCCCAGCAACTTGGTGGACAAAGTCCGAGCGGATCGCAGCAGGAGGGAGCTGCGGCAGGCCATGTCTAGAGGAGCCCCCACGGGAGTGCGACCTCGGAGGTCTCTCCTCCGAAAATCACTGGAATCTCAGAGAAAGCGAAGGCACATCGGGTGCCGAGGAAGGCTCCAGAAGAGCCAAAACCACTGAGTTTCTCCACTCCCAACCCGAGTAAGAAAAAGTGCTTTTCCAATGCTTTGAGGCATACTCTAGTTGTATTAGGGATGCACTGAGCATCCAGGCATTTCTATCTTAGTATTGGCCCCACCAAAAGTGGTGATAACGCATTTTGACCTATGGAACCAAACACCCAATCAGGATATGGAGTGGACCCCTTAATCCCCTTACAATGTGAGGCAAATCATCTTTCCCTGAGTTGACTGAGTACTGACATATCCAGGGCAGAGCCTATGAATTTATCTATGTTTTTCCATGAATTCCTAGCTGTCCTAGTGGTATGCACCCTAGGGGGCTGGGCACCTCTTTTTGAGAGGTCCTGGGTTCAATTCCCGGTCAGCCTAGCTAAGTAGGAATATCCCATGTGACATGGCAGTGACCTCATCGCCACATGCCCTGCCACCTCAGCACATATGGGACCCAAAACAAAGAGTGCACATCTCCTGAGATGGCACTATGGAGATAGAGTGACCATGGGGCAGTTTTCCAACTGTTTTCCAAAGCATTTCAGCTATCTTTGTGAATATGCAATCCGATTTGACCTGAGTTGCAGTTTCTGTGAATATCCTTTCATCTTTCACTGTTTACACTGCAGCCCTTCATGCTTTGATCCTGATTCTCTTCTCCTTGCATACCTCTGGCTTGGGCTATCCTGGATTGACTGTATTTCAGCAAACAAAAGCTTTTCATCTTCCAAAACAAGCAGCGGGAAGCCCTACACCAGCAGCAAGCAGCAGGAGAGGCACAAACACAGTGTCCAAAACACTATAACCTTTTCTGGTAGCAAGAGGCAGACTGTCTCTGCGCACCGGCAGCAACCCCGCGCCGTACATCCAGTGCGCCGAGTACAGTCACATATAAGCAGAGGGCAAACGAAGATGGACACAAGGAAGGAGGACACCGACGTGAAGACAGCGCCTGAGGCACCGGCAAGGCCAGCACCTGGTGAACCTGGACCTGGACCTAGCGCTGTAGCTTTGGAGCCCTTACATGGGCCAGTTGAAGTGGCTGAGGACTCGTTGGATGGACTCCAGACGGCCTTCAGGGCCCTCTCAGTCCGAGACGTGGTCACTCAGCCTGTGAAGGGGAAGAGAGAGAGCGAGAAGGATGCTGCAGACGAAGCAGACGAAGGAGAGGAACAAGGGCAAGACCTGACGAATGACCCTACCTTCGAAGGCGCACCAAGCGCTTCTGGCCTCCACGCATCACCCTCTCCTTTAACCACCACACTCCCAATTCCAGATCCAGCCGCTGCAACATCCACTCCCATAACCAACCCACCTATGGCAGAGGGCACAGGCTTTACTGGCATGCCTCCCTACCCCGCCTATGGTATGGGCCCACCTACCACTCCGTTCCCTCAGGCAACTACTGCCAGTGAGCCGGTGGCTTCCAGTTCTGCGCCGCGATGGTATGCGGCTGACTATCACCATCCACTACCCGCTACTGGAACCTATGTGGATGTTCCTGGGTATGCACCTGGGTATGCAACTTTGAGTGGGTTGAGGAGAGGACCTGAGTCTCTTGGAGGCAGGAGTAAAGGATCGGGGAGATCCTCCAACAGGTCCCTGACGCGGTCGGAGATCAACCAGGTGCTCCGAGGAGCCACTTCAACAATCGTGGGCGACCTCACTCAAGCAATCCGAGAGAACCTGGAGCCCCTGATGATACCGCCCCAAGCGTCACCTACCACGGTGGGAATGTCACCCCACCGAGTACAGGCCAACCACCTGGCGGCAGGGCTGACAAAACCCCCTGGGGAGCCTGAGGAGTCGACCGATGCCGACCCCTGCAGCGATACCATGAAGTCCTTTCGTACCGAGAACGGCCCAGCCGCCCTACAGCCACGTGACGAACTCTACGAGGGCCAAGCTGGACCGGCTGGGGCTGACAGCCTTGAGGGCAATGGTGGACGTGGAGCCTTATGGCTCTAGTGATCTAGGCGGAGACCCCTCCGATGATGAGCTGCCGTCTATGACTTCTGCTTCGCCCTCGGAGGACGATGACCCGGAGGACCCCGAGAACCCAAGGGGAAAGAAGAAGAAGAAGAAGAAGAAGACCCGACGCCCTCAGGGACGCAGGTCTCAGGAGGCGAAGGCTATTGCCACCTCCAAGATCGTGGTGAACCTGCCTGAGTTCACAGGCAAGGACCTCAGCAAGTTCGCTGAGAATTTTGGCCGGTTTCTCCGATTGACCGGCCAAACCCACGCTAGTGGACGAGTCAAGTGCGATCTGCTCCTGCAGTGCTGCAAGACCAAGTACCTGGAGAAGCAGGTCAGGCAGATGGTGACTAACTCCGCCACCTTTGCCGATGTGTTGTTTGCCTTGGAGAGGCAGTACCCGACATACGAAACGGACCTCTCCATCAGGGCCGGGATCCAGAACCTGCCCGTGCTGCCCAACAACCCCAAACCTGGCAGGGTCTCTGAGCTGCTGGCTGATCTGGATCACTGGGCTGGATGACTGACGCCCGGTTCCTACAGCAGCGACGACCTGCCGTTCTGGTTGGTGGCCAAGCTCCCTCGAGAGCTGTGGGACGAGTGCCGTCCGACGGCGGAGCGCAAGGCTAGATCCCTCCGCTACGAGGATCTATGCGTGCTACTCCTGGAGCTGGCGCTGGAGAAGGAGAGCGACCAGCACTTGAACAACTACCGTCCTGGTGGTGGAGGTTCTGGAGGCCATGGCAAAGGGTACCAAGGGTCCCGACCTAGGCAGGGGACTACCCCCAAACACGCCCACGCCCGTATCATGGAGAACGTTAAGGAGCTATTCTGGTGTGAGGCCAGGGACGAGCAGGGCCACCTGCAGCACGCCCCTGACTACGAGCAGCGAGACTGCTTCGTAGTCCAGGGGAAGCAGCAGGAGAAGAACACCGGCGCCAAAGCGAAGCTGCCGGATCATTACAGGTGCACCATCATGTGTGCATTCTGCGGGAAGCGGAAGCACTACGAGGATGAGTGCTACCATAAGCAACGCCTATCGGCGAAGCTTAAGGGTGAAGATCCTGGCAAAGGCTCAGGCAAAGGTGGAGGCAAAGGCAAAGGCAACGACTCCGGCAAGGGCAAGTCGAAAGGACGTGGTCAAGGGCAAGACAAGGGTCAAGGTGGACGAGGAGGAGGCGCTAACCGTCAGCCAGACAAGGACAACAAGAACAAGGACAAGAACGGAGGGAACCCCAACCCTAATCCAGGGGGGAACTCCGAGCCCTCTGGAGGGCAGTCTGGACCGACCACACGCTCACAAACGCAGGCCCAGCAAGAACAAGGAGCCAAGCGTGAGCATGAAGGTGGTGATGACGGCAACGCTAAGAAGAGGAGCCGTTTCATGAGGATGGCCCGCAAATTGCGAAACGAGGGGTTCGAGGTGACCTGTCCCGCGGGGTTCTGTCGGGGACGCTCCGGTGGCACCCAAGACCTGGTGTTTTGGGTACGTATCCGACTAGGGGGACGCAAATCCCTGGGGGTATTGGATACTCGCGCCACAATATCTATAGTGGCCAAGAAAACTTTACCTTGTGGGACCCTGAAGAACACCATGACCACTGCTGCTATACGTATGGGGGATGGACATGTGGTGCACAGCTGCGGGGACTGTGAAGTGGAGGTACCTATGGGCTCCCGGACCATCGCCCATCGGTTCTACGTGATGGACACTGGGGCCTTCGACTTTGTACTGGGGACTGACTTCTTCGTACAGCACTCCCAGATACAATCCCTGACGCTGCAAGCGCCCTACCTCCTCTACGTGGACCACGGCAGTGGCAGAGAGTCTGTGCCACTGGAGCAATCGGAACATACCTCGAGTTACCTGAGGCTATCGAAGGAGGAGCCCTCGAACATGATGGCGGCCTCCAAAACTGAGGACTATCAACTATTCGGGGAAGTCCTAGACCGAAGTCTGAAGGAGTTGGGTTACTCTCGAGAAGACCTGAGTGTGGAGTTTTTCGCCAGAGACAAGCAGCATGTACTGGACCTTTACTGCAGCAAGGGGAAGAACTGCAGCTACAAATTTTACTGGCCCTCTTTCGGGATGGCCTACGGGAACCCCAGGTTCAGTGAACTGGAGAAGGTGCTGACCAAGGTGGCCTTGGAACGTTCCCGTATGGTCCTGTGTTCCCCCAATCGGGGAGACCATGGGGGCAACGAATACTGGCGAAACCTCCTGGACAGGCTGACTATCAGCTCTGTTCGGTTACCTGATGAGGTCATCTACGTGCCTCTGGGGCGTAAGACGCCTATTGGGAAACCCGGATGGGGGAGTATGCTGAGCGTGGTGGACGGAGGTCTTACCTCCATCCCCTGGGAGGATCTGGACCCGACTCTGGTCCAGGCTATACAACGAGAAAGCGACGGACTCGCCTTGGGTGACTTGAAGGATCGCCTACGACCTCAAGATGCTGTTGAGACTACACCCGGAGGAGATGAGTACGTCGTGACTGACACCAACGCCCCCAACTCTCCCTGCCATTTACCTGTTCCTGATGGAGTCTCTGAGTGTGGACTATCTGAGCTACCTAGCTCTATCCACTCAGATGACGAAACTGAGCACGACGCCTTCTTCGTGCAGACCTGTGTGGAGGAACCAGAGAACGCCAAGTACGTCGCCCCACTAAAACCCCTACTCTCCATGAGGTTGGAAGACCCCGTGGACGAAGAGCTGGACCCTCAATCCAGGCTAAGGGAGTATGTGGATTCCAAGAGGAAGTTGGTGGCGAAAAAGCTATGCTACGCGAAGCCTACCCGCAGCTCATGGCCACTGAAGCAAGGACGTATGGGAGATCTCTCCCAAATGAAGGAGGACCTCGAACAGAAGATCACCACCTGGCAAAGGGAGGTAGATCTTAAGCTTATGAAGAGCGTGTGGGGAGCCCATGTGAGGACCCCAGAGGAGGACAACCTCTCGGAGGAATGTGTATGTGAACCCCCTCGAGCGTGCCTATGTTGCCATCGTCCATCGGAGATGGTTGAACAAGACCTTCTATATGCCTACCAAGGGCTGAAGGACACTACCACGGGCGAAGAGTCGGTGGAGGACCACCTCCCGACGTCTATTACTCAGGGGGCAAGCAACTTACACTCTGACGAGGACATGGAGGACAAGATCAAGGTATTGGACCCGCGGGTACAGAAGCTTATAAGGACCTATCTGGAGGTGTTCTGAGAACTACCCCCTCCAGCCTCATGTGACAAGCTGGTACAGATGGACCTCAAGCTGAAAGCCGAGTTCCTGGGTCACAAGATCCGGAGGAGACCCTATCCAGCTCCTAAAGAGCAGGCCGACGAGATTGAGCGACAGATACAAGAATGTATCGACGCTGGCCTAGTCCTGGAGTACAAGGACGGGGACTACCCCCTACACTGCAGCCCCTGTTTCCAGGTGACTAAACCTGGGTCTACAGCGAAACGGCTGGTAGTGGACTACGGAGAGCTGAACAAGAAAACGCTGAACCACTCAGGGTCCATTCCCAATATGGAGTCTACCCTGGAGCAGATAGCCTCCTGTCGCTACAAGACCAAAATGGACAAGAGGAGCGGATTCTGGCAAGTGGACCTGACGCCCAACGCACAGGAACTACTGGCCTTCATCACCCCTCAGGGAAGGGTGTTCAAGTGGAAGGTCATGCCGTTTGGCGTGGCTAACGCACCCGCTCTATTCCAAGAGCTGATGAACAAGATCTTGTCCATCCTACGAAGGAGACCTAAGGTGCAGGAGCTCATATCCCGTGGTGCCTAGATGGAGGCTCACATCGACGATGTATGCCTCGGGACCAATACCCAAGAGGATCACCTAATCCTCTTGGGTGAGTTCTTTGCGGTCTGCCAGGAGAACCAACACGACTCAAGCTGGAGAAGTGTGAGTTCATGCAGGAGACCATGCAGTACCTGGGGTTTGATGTTGGCTATGGCTGGTGGACCCCAGCGGCCTCTAAGGCGAAACCCCTGATGGATGCCAGAGTACGACACGAAGAACCCAAGAAAGGACTTCATGATGTACGCAGTTTCATTGGGGCGTGCAACTTCTATCGCCGCCACATAAAAAAATTCACCTACACCAGCGCCGTTCAGACGGACTTGATCAAGAAGAGTACTATTTGGCGCTGGGGCCCACAAGAGCAACAAGCGTTTGACGGGCTCAAAGACAAGGTAGCCAACGCTAAGTGCTTGGGCTTGCCTAGGGCACAAGGGGAGATTATCCGGGTGACCGACGCCAGCAATGTGGGCGGTGGTGGAACGTTGTTCCAATGGCAAGCACTAGAGAAGGAGGAGTTCGACTCGGCCATTTCCCAATGGGGGACGGAAGGTTTCAACCGAGATGGAACCCTCAAGCACAGCTACCCTGACAACAAGTGGGTCCTAGTACCTCTGGGCCACTGGAACTGGAAGTGGAACCAGGCCAGGGGGAACTACTCCACCTATGAGCAGGAATTGCTCGCGGGTATGCTGGTGCTATCCTCACAAGCACGACTGCTGGGGAGTAACCCTATGGTCTGGCTGTGCGACCAAGAACCGGTCCGCAGTTTCCAGAAGGGCCCCCCACCTGAGAAGGCCAAGCTACGGCGCTGGTGGACCTACCTCAGTCAACTACGGCTGAGGGTACACCATATCCAGGGAGTGAAGAACGAGTGTGCCGACTACATCAGCCGCAACAACTTCGACGCCCTGATTGGTGCCCGGTCTGAAGCGCTGGCTAAGGAGGCGTTCAGCCGTATGGACGTCCACTTGGACCTCAACATGACGATGATACGCCCCCTGGATGGACTCCAACAATCGGAGTACCTGAAGGAGTTTGGGGATATCTACAAGCGCCTGGAGAAACGCCTTGAACCCCTCCTGGTCAACCAAGACCAGTGGAAGAGGGACAAGAGCTACCTCTGGCACGAGGACCGCATTGTGGTGCCTAGTGACAGAGTCTCAGCGCTGCTGAAGTGGACCCATGAGTCCAGCGGTCATGTGGGTGCTGGCCAACCCTGAAGCTGTTCAAGCAGTGGTTCCACACTACGTGGACTGACGACCAACTGCGGAAAACCCTCCAGCCTATCGTGGACAAGTGCCCGTGCAGGTCCTGTAAACCAGGGGATATCAGGGACAGAGGTCTCTACTTGACCCTGCCCATCCCTCACTGTGCTAACAGTGTTCTATACGTGGACTACACGGAGATGCCGAAGTTCGGGGGCTATGACTTCGCCCTCGTGGTAACCTGTGGGTTGACCAGGTTTACCAGGTCGTTCCCATATACCAAGCACATTACCGGGGAGGAGACTATCAAGATATTCCTGGAGGAGTGGTTTTGTGTCTATGGGGCGCCCAAGGAGATCAACTCCGATGAGGACGTACGAGTACGCTCAGATACCGGTTGGTACAAGAGGGTCCTGAGATGCCTCAATGTCCAGGTGTCTACGGGGATTCCCTACTCGCACACAAGCAACCCCCTATGTGAGCGACAGATCCGTGTCCTGAAGGAGAATGTACGGATATGGTGCAAAACTGAACGCACCAGAGACTGGGTGAGACTACTCCCCGTCATATCCTTGATGATGAACTCCCAAGAGAGTTCAGCTACTGGCTACTCGCCCCATGAGCTATTCCTAGGGCGCCCTGCATGGTTCCTACATGCCCCCTATCCAGAGGACACCCATTCTTCTGTGGGTGAATGGGTCCAAGAGCAACAAGCGAAGGTGGACAAGGCCAAGGCTATGCTCCAGAGAATTAGGGAGCGTCAGTGGAACAAGAAGAACAAGCACCGAGTACCGGCCACCTACGAAGAGGGGGACTGGCTGCTGGTGCACCACAGTCGACTACCCGCCTGGCCACGCTCTACCAGCGATGACCCATACTTCGGGCCGTACAAGATTCTATCAGTGGATGGACACCGTATCACCGTGCGGTGTTCTCCCCGTCTAGGGGGGACCCTGGTGTGAGCTGCTCAACACCTGAAGCGCTACTATGATCCTGAAGACCTCTGTGGGCAGGAGTGGGAGCTGAACGACGAGGAAATCGCCGCTCTGGACCTACAAGGGGCTGCCAGCCCTATGAAAGTTAAAGGTGAACTCCCCGAGGTGAACGCCGAGGAGATGGCTAAGGAGGGCTTCTACCTGGTGAAGTCTGTCCTACGCCACCGCTATCGCCAGGGTTGGCGCTTCCTCACCCTCTGGGATGGGTTTGGAGTCGAAGAAGCCACCTGGGAGCCCTTCTCTGCGTTTGTTCTACCTGAGGGACGCCCAAACTCAGTTCTGGTGGACTACTTGTCCCAGAACAACCTTGGTGAGTTGCTGAGGCTCGCTGAGACGCTTGCCTCCAAGACTAAAGCTAGGGACTGAACCTTACCCTTACCTGCCTAAGCGTATGTGTGAGTGTGCTATTCCTAAGGTCCTGAGAGCAAGCCGCAGAAGCGGTGTCCTAATTATACCCAAGGCTGCACGCTTGCTAAACCTGGAGGGTTGGCTTATTGATGCCACGGGGTGCGCCCCGGGTCTCCCCTCCCCTAAGCGCCCAATTTCTGTGCTGGCGCAAAACCTTTGGGGAATACCCAGCGTACTAATCCAGGTATTGTTTTCCCTACCTATCTGTCTACTACAGGGAGGGGTGGCCAAAAGCTTTGAAGGCATGAAAACGCCGTTCTGCTAAATGGCGAAAACACTGACCTAACCACTGCCACAGCCCACCAACCCTGCTAAAATTGCAGGAAACGGGTGGGACAGTGACACACGCACTACAGGTCCTACACACCCTACAGTAGCACCATCCTGGTGGGCGAGCACTGCTGCAACTGGCTCAAGCCCCCACTCAGGACTACCACTCCTACACGCACACTCTACTGGGTGTTGTTGAAGAACATGTCGTGGGTCCTAACGACCCTCCTGTGAAGAAGAGAAAAGAACACAGCGCTGCTAAGCAACTGTGGCCTAACAGGGGACGCCACCACGCGTTTCCCCTGCTAGGGCTTGGAGGGAAGAGGTGTTCCTTTTGCGTACACGGCGCAGATGTCGATGGAGTCGGACTCCCTGCTCTGCCACAGGCAGAGGCGGAGTTATTTGTTTGTGTGATCTGCGCCCTTGTTTAGCAGGGCAGGAAAAAAATGGTATGCTGCTGCACCAATCACCCTACCTGCCCACCTGTAAAGCAAAGGCAAATGAAGGGGTGTTTGCGGCGGAGGAACCAAGCCACACTCCAAGTATTATACGCTTCTCAGTGTGACATATAATACACTGTCCGCAAACACGCCCTGTCAAGCAAGCAAGCGTTAAGAGACTCCTCAGGTTCTCTTAAAGAACGTACCGAGGAGCCCCTGGGTAACCTAAACAAGGTTTACCGTGCGCACTTCGCGTGGCCTACCCTTTAATGCGTGTGTGAATGCACGGGCATGCACGACTGTCTTGGGCAAACCTGCCCATCTTAACCGCAATCACGAACTCCACCAGGGGGTGGCCCCACTTGGGCGTACCTACCTTACCTACCTCTGGAGAGTGAAGCAAGCTGAGGAGAAAAACGGGGCACAAGCGAAGAACATCGCTATGCACTTGTGTGTATGTCTAATCACCCTGATCTGACCTCTAATCATCTGCAATCTTTCTAATCAATCCCTCCATCGCGTTCCATCGTTATTAGCGCTGCTACAAGACTCGTTCACCGAGACACGAGGCGAGCAATGTGTATGCTACATACGAGACGAGCACACCTGTAGTTTATACCTGATTCATTGAAGTCTTTCCGTTGATTTTCGAATTCTTGGATTTTTGATACTTCTATTAGTGTGGGTGGAATCTGTATGTTTATTTATTAATGTGTGTCTCGTCATTTTCAAGACTACGGAAGACATACGTTTATAATGCCATTATTTCTGCATTTTCCGGCGCTTCGCTAGGAGCCGCTGCTGCGCGCCGCCTTTTTATGCGTAGGAATTTCTTGATTTAAAAAATCTAGAGATGACTATGATTTTTATAAAAATGTGCTTGTGATGCACAATTGGATTCTGCTCAGGTGTGTTGTCTTAGAAAAATTCTAGGCCGTCATTTGACGGATTTCGGTGTCGTCGCTTCGCTTTTGCGTGGATTCGTACATAATTCTCCCATTCCTGCCTCTGCAGATACCAACGCGCAGCCTCGCTGAGTAGGCCGTGTTCGGGCCAAAACGCAGCAGCCTGGAGAGACTGAGCAGAACCCAAGACCCCACCAAGGGGCAATTTAATTTTTTAACGACTCCCTTCGCCCTGAGACAGGTCACAGGTTGCCAGCAGGTTTACGAGAACCCATGCGAGTGTGTATATTGTGTCTTGCGTTGGGTTTGTGTCGCGCTGCATCTTGGAGGGAGGGATGCACATGCGCATGTTTTGGAATGCTCCCAAACTGACCCAACCAAGCCACAGGAGCCCCGGCAGCGCCATGAGCGCTGAGTCTTCTGTAGGAAATGTTACAAACAGAGCAGCAAAAGAGCGCCAGCCATGGTGAGCGCCCATTTTTCTGTGTGAGGGAAACTAAAGGTATTTTAAAGTAGATGTGGAAACCAAGGAAAGGCCAAGAAAAAATCCCTTTTTCCTAAAGTGCGACAGTGGTGGCCACCACAGCACAAGGGGGGAGTAAGAAAAAGTGCTGTTCCGATGCTTTGAGGCATACTCTAGTTGTATTAGGGATGCACTGAGCATCCAGGCATTTCTATCTTAGTATTGGCCCCACCAAAAGTGGTGATAACACATTTTGACCTATGGAACCAAACACCCAATCAGGATATGGAGTGGACCCCTTAATCCCCTTACAATGTGAGGCAAATCATCTTTCCCTGAGTTGACTGAGTACTGACATATCCAGGGCAGAGCCTATGAATTTATCTACGTTTTTCCATGAATTTCTAGCTGTCCTAGTGGTATGCACCCTAGGGGGCTGGGCACCTCTTTTTGAGAGGTCCTGGGTTCAATTCCCGTTCAGCCTAGCTAAGTAGGAAGATCCCATGTGACATGGCAGTGACCTCATCGCCACATGCCCTGCCACCTCAGCACATATGGGACCCAAAACAAAGAGTGCACATCTCCTGAGATGGCACTATGGAGATAGAGTGACCATGGGGCAGTTTTCCAACTCTTTTCCAAAACATTTCAGCTATCTTTGTGAATATGCAATCCGATTTGACCTGAGTTGCAGTTTCTGTGAATATCCTTTCATCTTTCACTGTTTACACTGCAGCCCTTCATGCTTTGATCCTGATTCTCTTCTCCTTGCATACCTCTGGCTTGGGCTATCCTGGATTGACTGTATTTCAGCAAACAAAAGCTTTTCATCAGCGCGGGGGAACGCCGCAAAACACGGCGCCGCAGAGCACAGGGCCCGAGGGCGACGGGCAGCGCCAGAGGGCACGGCGCAACAAGCAGCGGCACCAAACGAGCGCAACACGGCACAGGACAGCACAACACCGGGCGACACAACGCGCAGCAGCGCAGCACCCAGCCACACACAGCACAACACGGCACGGAGCACCGAGCGGCGGCGACGGAAACCGCGAGAAACAAAAGGGGGGGGGGGGGGGCAGCAACCACGAGGGAGCAGCCAACAGCCAGGCGGAAAGCACGAAAGAGGAACAAGCGCACGGAGAGCCGAGAAGCGGCAGGCCAACAAAGCAAACAACCCAAGCGCCGAGGCCCAAGGCAACCGGGGCCGGAAACCAGAGAAAGCAAGAGACAACGGGGGCGCACGGTGAAAGAAGAACGGGAAGAGGAAAGGGAAAAAAAAAAAAAAAAAAAAAAAAAAAAAAAAAAAACCAAAAAAAAAAAAAAAAAAAAACACACCACCCGGGCACCAAGGGGCAGCAACAAAAACCGCGGGACACAAACGGGGAGGGAGGTGGGGGAGCAACCACCAACGAGCAGCCAACGGCCAAGCGGGAGACACCAACCAACCAGGCAGCGGGAGGGGAACCAAAAAAAAAAAAAAAAAAAAAAAAAAAAAAAAAAAAAACCAAGGTCCAGGGCAACGAGGAAAGGCAGCAGCAGCGAGAGAGAGGGGGGCAACCCCAGCCCGGAGGGGGCCAAGCAAAGTAGAACGACAAAGCGGCCAAAGGAAAAGGTGAGGCGCACCAGAACGCGCCCGGGAGGCCGGCCCGCCCGACCCGGCCAAGCAGAGCACGCACACGAACACACACGCACACCGGAACCCGGGCTGCCCGCTCCAGAGGACGGGCGGCCGGGGGAGGGACAGCGCCTGACACCAGGCGCCCCTCACAACGGCGGAAGGCACCCCCCCCGGGGACGCCCTTCCGCCACCCCCACAGCGCGCAACGCCGGCCCGCAAGGGCGCACGCTGTGGGGCCGGTGCAGGGTCCACACGCCCGCATCGACCGCACCCGGGACACACGGGTCGCGGAACCCTGGCGGCCCGCTCCAGAGGACGGGCGGCCGGGGGAGGGACAGCGCCTGACACCAGGCGCCCCTCACAACGGTGGAAGGCACCCCCCCCGGGGACGCCCTTCCGCCACCCCCACAGCGAGCAACGCCGGCCCGCAAGGGCGCACGCTGTGGGGCCGGTGCAGGGTCCACACGCCCGCATCGGCCGCACCCGGGACACACGGGTTGCGGAACCCTGGCTGCCCGCTCCAGAGGACGGGCGGCCGGGGGAGGGACAGCGCCTGACACCAGGCGCCCCTCACAACGGCGGAAGGCACCCCCCCCGGGGACGCCCTTCCGCCACCCCCACAGCGAGCAACGCCGGCCCGCAAGGGCGCACGCTGTGGGGCCGGTGCAGGGTCCACACGCCCGCATCGACCGCACCCGGGACACACGGGTCGCGGAACCCTGGCGGCCCGCTCCAGAGGACGGGCGGCCGGGGGAGGGACAGCGCCTGACACCAGGCGCCCCTCACAACGGTGGAAGGCACCCCCCCTGGGGACGCCCTTCCGCCACCCCCACAGCGAGCAACGCCGGCCCGCAAGGGCGCACGCTGTGGGGCCGGTGCAGGGTCCACACGCCCGCATCGACCGCACCCGGGACACACGGGTGGCGGAACCCTGGCTGCCCGCTCCAGAGGACGGGCGGCCGGGGGAGGGACAGCGCCTGACACCAGGCGCCCCTCACAACGGCGGAAGGCACCCCCCCCGGGGACGCCCTTCCGCCACCCCCACAGCGAGCAACGCCGGCCCGCAAGGGCGCACGCTGTGGGGCCGGTGCTGGGTCCACACGCCCGCATCGACCGCACCCGGGACACACGGGTCGCGGAACCCTGGCTGCCCGCTCCAGAGGACGGGCGGCCGGGGGAGGGACAGCGCCTGACACCAGGCGCCCCTCACAACGGTGGAAGGCACCCCCCCCGGGGACGCCCTTCCGCCACCCCCACAGCGAGCAACGCCGGCCCGCAAGGGCGCACGCATTGGGGCCGGTGCTGGGTCCACACGCCCACATCGGCCGCACCCGGGACACACGGGTTGCGGAACCCTGGCAGCCCGCTCCGGAGGACGGGCGGTCGGGGGAAGGACAGCGCCTGACACCAGGCGCCCCACACAACGGTGGAAGGCACCCCCCCCGGGAACGCCCTTCCGCCACCCCCACAGCGAGCAACGCCGGCCCGCGAGGGCGCACGCTGGGGGGCCGGTGCTGGGTTCACACGCCCGCATCGACCGCACCCGGGACGCACGGGTCGCGGAACCCTGGCCGCCCGCTCCAGAGGACGGGCGGTCGGGGGAGGGACAGCGCCTGACACCAGGCGCCCCTCACAACACGGTGGCAGGCACCCCACCCGGGAACGCCCTTCCGCCACCCCCACAGCGGGCAACGCCGGCCCGCAAGGGCGCACGCTGCGGGGCCGGTGCTGGGTCCACATGCCCGCATCGACCGCACCCGGGAAACGCGGGTCGCGGAACCCTGGCCGCCCGCTCCAGAGGACGGGCGGCCGGGGGAGGGACAGCGCCTGACACCAGGCGCCCCTCACAACGGTAGAAGGCACCCCCCCCGGGGACGCCCTTCCACCATCCCCACGGCGAGCAACGCCGGCCCGCAAGGGCGCACGCTGGGGGGCCGGTGCTGGGTACACACGCCCGTATCGACCGCACCCGGGACACACGGGTCGCGGAACCCTGGCAGCCCGCTCCAGAGGACGGGCGGCCGGGGGAGGGACAGCGCCTGACACCAGGCGCCCCTCACAACGGTGGAAAGCACCCCCCCCGGGGACGCCCTTCCGCCACCCCCACAGCGAGCAACACCGGCCCGCAAGGGCTCACGCTGTGGGGCCGGTGCGGAGATCCCACGCCCGCACCGACCGCACCCAGGACACGCGGGACGCGGAACCCTGGCTGCTCGCTCCAGAGGACGGGCGGCCAGGGGCCGCCGCCCCCGCAACCCCAAGCCAAGTAGGGGGGAACCGGGACCGGACCGCCCCCCCCCAAGCACGCCAGACGGAGCACGGGACCGGGGCAGGACACGCGGAGGGGCACAGACCACATGGAACGGCCCTACCAGCGCCCAGTGCCGGGACCACGCGAGATGCGCGCGCCACACCACCCAGCGGGGGGGGGAGCGGACACCGCGAGAGCGCGAGCGCACACACACGAAAAGGACACGCGGGGACTACCGGAAGGGCAACCGGACCGAGCGCGCGGAACGCACAGACCGCATGGAATGGCGTACCAGCGAGCGAGGGTAAGGGACACCCGGAGGGGACGGCCCGCCACACGCAGCGCGGAACACGCGGGGCGGGAAGGGGGAAACAGGAGAGACACAACACCAGGTACCGGCCCGAACCCCCCCCGAACCGGCCGCGAGCGCCGCGCACACACAGACGGGGGACTGCACCCGCCAAGGCAGTAGTGGCGCACAGCGCCACGCCCCAACCCCTAGGCTAGGCAGCCTCCGCGCCAGCCCAAGGGGGTCCCACTGGCGACAAGCCAGTAGCACGGGCCCGGCGGCGCCGGCGCCCCGGGCGACCACGCATTAGGGGGGCGACGCAGTGGGTAAGCGCCCGCAGCCACGGCTGCGAATTGATGCACTGACCGAGGAGTGGCGAAACGGGGACGCCGGGGAAGGACGGGGCTCCGAGCTCTGTGAACCCGGGGGACTCCGCCACCAGGCAGGAGGTGCGTCTTGGAGGGCCCCCCACTAGGACCCGGTGGGGAGGATATCACCTGGCCCGACCAGGTGGCCCCCCGGGGCCGAAAGGCGTCTAGTACCCGCAAAATCAAACCCCAAACCTCAAAACTATGGAGATAGAGTGACCATGGGGCAGTTTTCCAACTCTTTTCCAAAACATTTCAGCTATCTTTGTGAATATGCAATCCGATTTGACCTGAGTTGCAGTTTCTGTGAATATCCTTTCATCTTTCACTGTTTACACTGCAGCCCTTCATGCTTTGATCCTGATTCTCTTCTCCTTGCATACCTCTGGCTTGGGCTATCCTGGATTGACTGTATTTCAGCAAACAAAAGCTTTTCATCTTCAAAAACAAGCAGCAGGAAACCCTACACCAGCAGCAAGCAGCAGGAGAGGCACAAACACAGTGTTGAAATCACTATAAACTTTTCTACCCCTGGAGCGCCCTGCCAAGGGGAGGTTCCGTGGGCAAGGGACATGGCAAGAAAGAAGGAGCGACCACGGAGAGCCCCGTGGACGGGCAGGACCAGCCCAAGATCTACATCATCCGTGACCATACCCTCGAAGTCCTGATGCACCCGGATGTGCTAGAGTTGCATGCCGTGACAGTCGTCCATACACCGCATGGTGACGAGCGGCAGTTGCACTTGAAGGTGCGTGTACGGTGCGGACAAGAGGAGTTGGTGGTGGATGTTTTGGTGGATATGGGTGCCGAGGTGAGCCTGGTCGGGAGAGGGTTGTTCAGGGAGGAATCCCTGCAGCCCAGCCGTAGACCGGTACGCCTGAAGGTGGCCAATGGAGAGATTATGGGTGGTGGCACCCATGAGGCCACTATCAGTATGGAGTTCTGGGAGCATGAGCGCTTGAACCGCCCCGATTTGGCGAAGAGAAGCACTCTATCCGGGAACGTCTATGTGGCCGACATTACTGATTGGGATATGATCATGGGGTATTGAAACCAGACCGGGTGGTCAGGAGCAGAGGTCGCAGTGGCATGGGCAGCAACATTGCTTGGCACAGAAGACATAACGATAGTGTTGGCTGAATAGTATCCTGCAAACAGAGATGGTACACATAGCCAATGAAATACCTGATATGCACATATGAGAAATCCACCCTATCATCCACTAATTGATATAACTACTAAACATCCAAGATTGCCTTATCTATCCCACATCCTATGTTCCTAACAAGGAAACGGAATATGATATACCCTATCCCAGATATATCCCATATATAAGGCCATATAATGCTCCCTTAGGGGTAAAATGCCAGGGTAGGGTTGTGACCTGCTTCAACCCGCCACCTAAAACGACTGCCACGGGCAGGAAGTACATGCCCAAGAGGAATGTAGCAGTCACAAACAGCAGCAAAAATCAGGTTGGCCGATTCCCTCCTATAGGGAATCGAACCTACGCAGGCAATCTCGGAGCTGGCCGCGCGGCCGCTGAAGTAGCTCCAATCGATGGGAATTCAACCACCGCCGGAATTCAGAAATTCACGAACGGGATCCCGCAGGTCCCGCAATAAGTAGTAGGCGAAATTGCCAGCTGTTGCGCGCAGAGTCTGGTCCCGGCGTGTCGCATAAGGGATGTGGGGTCCAGCAGGTAAGGGCAGGTAGTTTTTCAAAGAATTAAAACTAAAGGCAAAGTGAAATCACACTTTTAAACAAAACGGAAGGTAATGGTACATGCGAAGCGGTGCAACGCGAAAGTGCAAAAATTTCACTTTTTGAAAAAAACTGCCAGGAGAATTGACGGGAGTGTCAAACAGCAACGTAGGACTGTGCCTGCCCAAGGGAGCACGAGGGATAAAAGAGATAGAGGACAGCGAAACACTCACAAGGGACACAACAAAACTGGATGGCCTTCGGCCAGGGGACTGTTACCACGGGGGGCTAACGGTCCTGTCTCGCAGTGCAACGCGGGGCAACCGTGGTAACAGTCCTTACAGCCACCACAGCCCTTTTTTCACACTTTGGAACAGTGAACAGCGTGATCTTGTCATATTGTTGCCATGCGATGCCTCACTATCTTGTGCCTGCCTCTGTCTTGTGCATGCTTAGGCCCACTAATAAACACGGCCACGATGGCCCCACATTGCGCGCGGTAGCTCACTAAGTAGAGGAAAGAGGTCACGATGGCCTCAGGGTGAATGATCGACGATCATTTAGGCACAAACCAAAACACGGGTACGATGCCCACACCTTGCACCCACGTGCTTTAGATCGTTTATGAGGGCTTGATGTGCTTGATGTTCTGGATGTGCTTGCCCGTAACGCTTGTAGTAATGAGTGAGCTCTTGCTTGTAAGATGTAAACTTGCTTGATTACTTGCTTGTAAAAGACCGAGACAAGGCCTAGCCAAAGGCCCACTTGTCAAACAGACCAGACACCAAAGAACAGAAACAAAGGAGTCGGATCGTGAGTGGATCGGGGATCGTGAGACGCCACGGCTGTGGCTGGTGTGTTGATGGGCACGGCTCAGCCAAGGGTCGTGCCCTGGTCCCTGTTTAATTGTAGCATACGTGTCACACGTGATGCACCACTTAGAGAGTAAAGGAGGAGGTACGGAGATGGGATGAGGGTGTGAGTAGACACACTTAAATAGACAAACCTCTTAACCATATAATAATAATCTGACCTCACTACTAACCCCTCCCCTAGGAGCGGTACTACGTATATATATCACATATACACATAAGAGAGCGATGCACGCTAACAAACACAAGACACACTTGTGCGCGCACACCCATTAGCAGGGCCCGGGGGCACACACTCGCCCGGAGGGCATCACAGAGTGTGGGTCTCGCGGTGGCGGCCTTGGGGCACGTGATGGGGGCACTCCACACATACGGCACGTGCAAGAGCTTCCATAAACTACTCACGTATACACAACAAACAGTAAGCATATCCACAATAGAACACGTGTATAGATACGCCACCTTGTTGCTTGGTGTTTGTGTGTGTCTTGGGGGCGTGCGTATAAACACTCAGGTTAGCTTGCGTGTTACCTTTGTCGGTGGGTGTGCCACCGGCGGGACGTAGCGCAGGGGGTCACCTCCAGGTTGCAAATTGGGGAGGTCGCCCGTACGATCCTGCTGGGGTATCAGCCCACCCTACTCCCCGGGGGCACGATGACACGCCCCGAAGGAGTTTTACTCCCCCAACTCCTCTACACCGTGTATGACAGTTCATGTTTACACCTCCGTGTGTAAACGTGGGCCGGTGTACACGGCTACAAAACCCCAAAGGTAGGTGTCAACCTAGGTCTTGCTTGTTTGGGGGGCGGGTGATGACCAACGTAATAGGCAACCATATAATCCCGTAACTAAATTAATGGCATGCGCACACACACGCTACCATTGGCCACAGGCACACCCGGTTTTGGTGTGTCTCGGAAAGAGAGACTCGTGTGTGTTGTGGAAATCCAAGTGCACGCACGGGTTTCTATAAAGAAAAATGCAACGCCCATATCCCAACCCGTTTGGTTGGGTGTTGGGATAGAGGACCCCTCGGGTGTTGTGGAAATCCAAGTCCACTCGTGGGGAACTCTAGAGAAAACATTAATATACATATTCTCTCATAAACATATGCATGTGCACACTCGCCCTTTTCATCATATTGTTTGTTCCCTCTCGTTGCAGGCAGGAATTCCCCCGCGAAGTTCATCAAGGACATGAAGAGCACACCCAGCCAGCATGCGACCCCATGCAATGGCAATGGAGGGTACCCACTCCGAACCTGGGCACGCATAGCGACCGGGGACAAATACCTGGGTGGCGGAGACGGCCCAAATCCGCAACGCCACTCTTTGCCTTTGAAGACCCCACCCACTCATAGAGTGACGGGGCAAAAACACCCATTGCAATTCATATTAGAATACTTGTATTGTAGAGGACGACCCCTCCGTCTAGGCTTAAGTCCTCGCCGTATGTAGTGGCAATTTTGCACGCCACGAAATTTTTTCCACGTAATGTGAGCCACACGAGTACTTCGTACCTTGTATACCTACCCTCGTGTGGACAAGGGCAAATCGGTGGAAAACCATCACGCCCAACACAAAAAGGGAAAATGGGTTGTACCCGCCAACCCAACGAAGTTTTCAAGCCTTCGCCATTTTGAGCAAATGTTTTAGCTCGTTGGCTTGGGTCACGGGTCAGGGACGGTCGTGGGGTCGTGGTTTCGGTACGGGGCGGCACTCCGAAACCTTGCAAACACCACCATGCGCACAACCCGGTAGAGTCTTCGGGAAGTGCTTGCCACGTTGTTAGCACCCTTGACAGGGGGCGTCATCGTGGGCAGGACTTGTGGCAGTAGTCCTGGTGGTGGTAGGAGTGCTCCAGTAAGACCCAAGGATAGGGGTTTGAATGGCATTAAGACCCCCGAAGGAACACGTCCCACTTCCGCCCCAGGCTATATGCCACGCCACCCCACCCCAAGGACTCTCAAGCCTTTAGCGGTGAGAGAGGTAGACGGTGGGGTAAACCTGCGGTACCCACCGCCCTGCTCCGGTGGGGATTTTTGTAACCGAAGAGCGCGCCGTGCATGCACATCTTCTTTCCTGTCTCCCAGCGCTTCCCGCTCTCTCCTCCCTTCCCCAAACAAAAATATATCCATATTGCTTAGGGTTTTCTTTTCGTGGCACGCTCATGAGAGCGGTCCACCAAGGTGGGCAAGGATGTCAACGGTTTGGGTGAGATTCTGTTTCTGCAAGTAATCTCTCCAAACTTTGTTGTAGGACGGTAAGAAGGTTTCAACGGGTTCCTCGGTATCCCAATCTTTGGTATAACCCTCCCACCGCACCTTGAAGAGAAGTCTCTTGCGGTAAGTACGGTGACTTAATATTTTCTTTACATTATAGGTGTCCTCCTCAAACTGGGAGGGCACTCTAGCAACCTCCTCCGTGTAATGTAGAGGCACGGGGGAGCGAGGGGAGTTGACCGTTTTCATTAAACAATCAACGTGGACGTCAACTAACCTCCTTTGGTCCACTTGAATAACACAGAGGTCGTGCGCCTTCTTGGCCACAACCTCATAGGGCCCATCCCAATAGGGACAAGTCTTATCGCCAAGATTTTTGCGTTGGCGACGGACCCATATGCGGTCCCCTTTCTGAGAAATTGGGGGACACCCTCCTACTCTTATTATATTTATGAGCCATTGTCTCTTGCACTTGAATCATAGCCCTCCGTGCAAGAGCAATAAGCTCCTCACGCCCTTGGAAGTAGTGAGCGGCGTCTTGGGCCACCCCCTCAGGCTCAGCAAGAGGAGGCCCCTTAGTCGGGTTGTGTCTACCAAACAAAATCTCGTTAGGTGTATAACCTGAAGGACCTGTAGTCTCATGCCACGCTCGTACAACGGCGGGCAAAACCTCTACCCAATTTTTGCCCTTCCTCAAGGTAAGGGCTTTAGCAACGGCACGCCTTAGCTGCTTGCCAGTATTTTCGGCTTTGCCATTACCTTGGTGCCTACCCGCGAGACACATAGTCGAGCGGGCACCAATCTTAGAACAAAGGGTTTGGAAATATTGGCTCACAAATTGTGGCCCACGGTCGGAGCATATTTCACGAGGGGCTCCGAACCTATCCACCCAGCGCTCCATTACCAAATGGGCCGCTCTTCTCCCCGTTAGCCCTTCATCCTTGTCTTCATGACGGGGTTTAGGAATAGGGATCGCGATGAGGTAGCCGGAAAGCCGGCATACACATAGGAGCATTCGGTCATACACCTCTCCATCATGGGAGGTGCAAAGGTAATGAAATACATGAAGCGCTATGGAATCCATGGGCTCCATAGGTATAGGCATAGGGGTCATGTACCCTTGTTTGCGCTTGGTGTCATGCGTGTGAATGGCACATGAGGGACACGTTTGACATTGCACTTCCACTGCTTTGTACAACCCCTCACCTTCCACGCCATGGTTAATTTCCTTCCAGTGTTTTTCCACACTGGAGGTAGTTAAGTGAAGTGCATCATGGTATTCGGCTACCAAACGATGCACTAGCGGCGTAGGAACAGACCACTGTCCATTACGGACGAGCTTGTTATCCACCAACCTCACTCCATCTTGGAAGCTCCCATTCAAGGCACCTTGCCACATTTTTTTGTAGCGTTGACAATTTGGGTAGTGTTTAGCCCAATTTATCTCAAAAACAATGGGAGCATCCTCCCCATGTATAGGAGTTGCCTTCTTGTGGGACTTCCACGATTTGTTTATCTTGACAATTCGCTCCAGTCTCCGAAGCTTTCTCTTTCGCTTCGTGCCCCCCCCCACTGGAGGCGAAGCCAGAGGGGGTGGATCACAAGCGCGTGCCCCTTGAGCCCGAGGCGCCGCTTTAGACCTAGTAACAACGGGCGCCACAACCGCCCTGAATACAAGGGGGCGGGCGAGAAGTTCCTCCTTCTCGGCCGCCATCATGTCCCGCACATCCCCGGCCGCTTGGGCCGTCCCATGTATGGACACATCACCCAACGCCGGGTTAGCAGGGTACGCCCAACGGGACAAGAAATCGCCAACGGGGTTTACGGGCCCCGGAGTGTAAACCACATGGAGGTCGAATTTAGAGAACAACTCATGCCAACGTGCTTGGCGTGGAGAGGGACCCCCCACGGTTTTGAGGTCCTCCGTAGCCCAATTTTCAAGGCTACGGTGGTCTGTACGGACCTCCACGCGCTTGTTCCCCACCCAACCATGCCATTTTAAAAGCGCCGCCACTATGGCGTAGCATTTTTTCTCCCGAGGGCTCCAATTCAATTGGCTGCCTGACAATTTGCGGGAGAAAAAGGCAAGGGGGCGTAGGGCACCATCGGGACCTTCCTGCTGCAGGGTCGCCCCCACCGCCCAATTACTAGCGTCCGGGGTGAGGACAAAGTCCTTATCCCAATCGGCTAGTTGGAGGGGAACAATATCCGTAATAGCACGCTTGAGCTTCAAAAAGTCCTCGTTAGCCGAAGCATTCCATGTTAGGCCTATCTTTTTGCCATTCTTATGCTTAGGTAAATTCTTCAACATCTCAATCAGAGGAGTAGCTATGGAGGCATAGTTTTGGACATAGCCCGAATAATAGTTGGCGAGCCCCAAGAACCCCCGGTGCTCCCGAACATTATCCGGTTTGTCCCAACGCTCAAGCGCCAACATTTTCCTTGGCGCCGGCCGACGTGTGCCATTTTCCAACACATGGCCACAAAATACAACCGAACGAACAAAGAAATCGGTTTTGCTAACCGAAGCAACCAACTCCTCTTTTTGTAGCCTATCCAACACGGCACGCACATCGCGGTCGTGGTTAGTCAATAGCTCCTCCTCCGTCGCACCGGAGGAACCAAAAATAATATCATCAATATATACGTCCGCACAATCCAAACCCTGCAAAACATGGTCCATGACCAGTTGAAAAATAGCGGGCCAATTCTTGATACCCATAGGCATAACACGCCATTGGTATCTCTTACCTGCTAAATTCATGGCGGTCTTAGCCCGGGACTCAGGGTGAAGGGGAATTTGATGAAACCCTTTACTCAAGTCCACAGTAGTGAAAATCTTGTGTTTGGATTGATTTTCCAACATGTTTTCAATGAGGGGGAGGGGGTGTGCGTCGGGCAAGGTAGCCTCATTAAGTTGGCGGTAGTCAACCACGAGGCGCCATTTTCCTTTCTCTTTCTTGGGCACAACGAAACCGTTGGTTGCCCATTCGGAGGCAGGGCACGGCTCAATCCAGCCACGAGCCAAAAAATCCTCCACTATTTCTTGCTCCGCCGCGGCACGCTCCCCCACCAACCATATAGGTTTCACGCACTTGGGTTTGGCGTTCGGGTATAGGTCAAGTTTAGCAAACCCCAACCGCTCCGTACCACGGACCTTAGGGTGTTCCTGGCCCGGACGGAGACGAACCTCCCCACTAAAAACATCCCGCTCATAGTCCGCGAGGATGCGCCTCTTCATGAGCGCCACCTCCGGAGACACAATAGGCTTTTGAGTGGTGACAACGCCACCCACACGAGGAGCCGCCAACAATCGTGTGGCGCCTTTAGTTTTTCGGTAACGCTTATCGGTAGTGGCCCCCCCACCCAATAACTCTCGTTCAATTTTCACAATGCATGAACGCACACATTCTTGTGCCTCCAAATCTTCGGGGGTAGGATCAAGAGTAACGGGTGCGAGGAGTTGTTTATTGGTCGCCTGATACGTGAGGGTGCGCACCGAAACCAGATGGTTAGGCACCCTTTCATCCTCCGACTCTTCCTCCCAGGTCATGCCCGGCTCGCCATCCGTGTTGGAGTTAGAGACGGCCGGTGCCAAAACGGAGGCCACATGACATTTAGTGGCCGTCAAATTTTCCTCCGCAATACCACCGTCCACGTATAGCGCCACCGTGGACCAACCCCGTTGAGGAAGGGGCGTGAGGCGGTCATTTTGATAGAGACAGGCTTTAGTCTCTGGCCCAGGAAGGTGGTACCCTTGCAAAGTAATTTCCATAAGGGGTTTCCACCACTCCCTATGTGTCCACTCCGGCCCTACGACGATGGCTCGTAGTTTTTCTTGCCGAATTTTCCGAACACAATGGGAAAACCGATGATAGGGAGGGCACATCCAATACAATTTGGAGGGGTCCGCGGGAGTGGAAAAGAAATCTTCAAGCGGCGAAACCCAACGGGTAGCCTGGGCCATACCCGGGACCCTATTGAAGGCGTCTACGTCGTGGTTTTTGCCAAATTGTTTTTTGACACGTGCGGCCCAATATGGCGTGAGGCCATAGTCAGACTGGGTCCACATGGACCCATCACGCCGTGTGGGTAGAAGATCACGGGCAAGGGCTTCGGGAGCAAATTCAACGAGCTCCAAAGCACAAGCCCGATCCTGTACGGGGGCCACGGAGGAAGCGGTCAAGGCATAGGATATGTGCTTTTTAACACATGTCAACATCTCTGCGGGTTCTTTCGGGTTCGATGAAATACACAATGGTATGTACAGGGGGCTGATGCAGTTTCGTAGCGCCGACTGTGGCCTCCATCGGGTGGAGAAGCTACGTGTAGCTGCGCGATGCCCGACGCGTGTACTTGTGGTTTCACCTACTTCCTCCGGGTCCAGATCGCAGTACGTACAGACAGATCGCTGTCGTCCAACACAGTCAAAAGAAAGAAAAAACACTGAGCTGTGGTACGGACGTGACGGGCAGGGCAGACCTCTGCGTGTGCAGGGGGAGGACAAAGGCTAAACTGGAGGGGAAGGAATCAAGACATCCCAGGGGGACTTGTGTCTGGCCGAGGGGGAGGGGGGCACCGGACAGTAAATGAAACCTGGGGAGATCAGGGGAAAAACAGCAGAGGCGAGGGGGGGGGGGGGTCGGCAGCTGGCAGGAGCCGGCGGGGCAGGGGGCATGGAGCAGAGCACGGAGACTGCAGATGAATCAATGGTCGTGGTGTGCAGGGCTGGACAAAGTGCGAAGCTGGCCTCGGGGGCTAAATACAACTCCATAGGCTTCCTTCGACGATGTCTTCAGTTCCCTTACTCTCTTTCTCTTTGGGTTTCTGGGTTCTGAGCAGCGCCGAGGCCTGTACAGAAGACACCAGGGTACGAGCCACTGGGGGTGTTGCGGGGGGGGGGGGGGATTGGCTGAGGGCACTCGTTAGAGAGGAAAGAAAATAGAACTCAAGCAGCGTAGAGGGAGTCGGTGTCGAAGGCGGGAACAAAGTGGGACAAGGAGTTGCTACTGGCAAGAAGCATGACTGTGAGGGTTCATAATGGGTTCAAAGTGATCAGTTCGGATGGAGAAACTGTTGGATGGACTGCCGTCGCCTGTGCTCTTGGGGAGTAGGGCCGTGCTGTGGACGGGCCGCCGGTGCCGACTTACGTTTCTTGGGTTGTGCAGGCAGGGCGTCTGTCCTGCGCCTCTTAGGTCCCTGTGTGCCGGCTGGTGGGCACGGCTCTACTGAGCGCGGTAGGGGCGAGGGGGGGTGGTATCGGTGGTCACGTCCCTGCACCGGTCTGTCTGATGTGCTGTAGGGGCCATGTGACGTGAAGAAGGTGTTCGAATTTAATGGAGGAGGTAGAGGATCGGGCAATGGGTGTTCTCTGCGATGACTGCAAACGTCTTTGATCACTGATGTGAGGGGCTTACGTCGTGGTGCCAGAGCATCGTGCAAGTGTCTCTTACCGCTGGAGTCAACAGTGAGTGCTTCATACAATGAAACAGGGATCAACGTCCTAGCGAAGTTACGGAGTTCACCTTTCGTTCTGAGACCCTGTATCCACCTCTGTACCTGCGGGACTACGTTGGGACCCCACGAGTCAACCATACGTGCTCTGTGAGTGGAGAAGGTCGAACAAAATGCGACGCATGAAGTCAGGTCAAGCGGGTGTTGACCATCGCAGTCTGGACATTTTCGATCAGACAAGTCCCAAAAAGGCGAGGCCCCATAAACCCCCTTGACCCCCATGACCCATTTATCCGCGAAGGAGCTAAACCAAGAGTAGTGCCTGGACCAGTCAAAGCTGAACCTGGTCACTATTCCGGTATGATCATGCCTGGGGTATAGCTGACGACGAAGTGATCCGCTAAATTTATGTATGCATGGGCACCCGTCAAAGGTGACCGAGTGTCGAGTGGGGTGCTGGAGGTGAAAATGTGTCACAATACACGCATCGGCAGAGTATTTGGCAAAGGAGTCAGCCAACGCATTACCAGGGAACCCCACATGGGACTTCAACCAACCCGCTCCGTAATGAAATCCGCATGAGGAAATAAGGTCATCGACTACTCGCTGCCAGGTTCCTTGCGTGGACATCGAAGCAGGTGGCAGTGGAGTGCCAGACTGGCGCCAGTCAACACAGTTAACCACTTGTGAGTTATCTATGCACACGAAGACTGTGCCTTGGAACCCTATGGACCGCAAATACCTCAGGGTTTGAGTGAATGCCCAGAAGTCTGAGTCTCTGCTACTCCTGTAAGGGCACTGTATGGCTAAAACTATTACTGTTCCGTCGGGCCATACGAAAACTGCTGCCGACCCCGCAAGTGGGTCATCCCAGGACCCATCGATGTAGACCCAGAGCCAATGGTCGGAATGTGTGTGCTCAACCGCCGATGCTACGCTCAAACCACCCCAAGCACGCAAGTCAGAAACCTGAAGTGGGGGGAGTCGTTCGTGGTACTGAAACAGAAATCCTTCCTCGGTTTCTCCTATCGGTGAGCATCTGTGAGGGATAGGGTACGGGGGCAGAGGAGCGGGCAGTGAGCACAGGGGAGGGGCGAGCTGAGCGTGTGCCGAGATGGGGGGGGGGGATCCGGCCCCGTGATGGCAGGCGGATGTAGAGAAAAGGTGTGGTGTTTGTCCCTGACGTGGAACCGCGTGCTATCTGTGTGGAAACGAATGAGGACGGAGGACTCGCTGTCGTGACTCAGGACCGTTCCTGCTTACCACCCTGTGTTGAACTCCACATGTATGATCTCACCCTCCTGCAAAGCTTTCACTGGGCAAGGGTTCCACGGGCCAAAACCATGACATCTGCCCCCCAAGGCATGCACTGAATCCACAAAGGCCACTTGGAGCCAGTTTTCTTTTTCTGCTATAAGCGCCTTGTGGACCTACAAATGGCTCTGCTTCGGGGCCTTCAGCATTAAGATACCTGATCGAATAGTTATAAATCTGTGATCGCATGAAGATCTGAAACGGCATCAAACCAAAGCAACCCTTGGACCTTCCATCGTATCGGTTTTTGGGGGAGAGGCCTCTGGGTAACCTGCCATAGCGAGCCAGATTGCTCCATATTTTACTCTGAAGAAGAGCAAGCTGGACGTCAGTCAGCGGACTAGCTAGCAACCTATATGCAACCATAGGAATTAGTTGCTTGTTGGTTAGCATAATGAGCTCCGTGGCACTGAGATTGAGCGGAGCCAGGTGGGCGTAGAAGGAATCTATTTCCGCCTGAATAAAGTCGAGGACTTTGTTTGCATGGTCGGATGTGGAAAAATACACCCCTAGGTATTTGTATACCGCATGGGGGGCGCCTCTGGGGTCTTTGGTTGAAATTTTCCCTCCGTACGTCGACACTATGTCGGCGTGTCCATTGCCTCGCATGACGTGGAGCCTAGTTTTGTGAACGTTCATGTCGAGGCCAAGGGCCCTCGCTGGTCCATCAAAGACTTCAAAAACCAGCCCAATGTCACTGAGGGAGCGGGCTTGAAACAGTATGTCATCGTCAAAGGCATGCAGACTTTTGTCTAAGCCCCACTCAATTTTGGTGTCCAGGTGAAAAAAGACCAGGTTCAGGTATAAAATGAAAAGAAGAGGGCTCAGAGGGCAACCCTGCCTAACTCCTCTTTTTTGAGAGTGTCCAGCGGTGGCTCTGTTATCCACAAGCGGTTGTTCAAAGGCGTGTGTGTAGAGGCGCTCAATGGAGGCTGCCAGCTGATCGGGGAGTCCGTAACCTCGTAAGACGCGCCACAGAGCGGCCAAGGGTACCGAATTCAAGGTTTTATTAAAATCAATGTATAAGTGATAAAGCCAAGCCTGCCTTTACCCAACAGGGTGCGAGCAACCACGTCATAGATGTGGTCTCCACATCTATGCTGCTGAAGCCCTCCGTGTTGGGATAGGTGCAGTAGCTCATTCTGCCTAGTTTCTTCAGAAAGCTGTTGGCATTGCCACACAGCGGTGAGTTTGACAAGAGTCTGAATCAGGCAAATGCAGCGGTAGTTTGAGGGTTCACGTGTGTCACCCTTTTTGTAGAGGAGGCACACCCGGGCGTTGGACCAAGAAGGCGGAGGGCCCTGGACAACAATGTAATGGAGTGCCCTGAGGAATATTTTCTGAAGGGCATCAGGCAAGAGCGAAACTATGTAATAGTTAATTTCGTCCTCTCCGGTGGCTTTGGATGGAGAGGCCGACTTAGTTACGTCCCTGAGCCAGTTCAGTGTGGGGAGTGGCAGGGCTTTATCTTTAGTTGCAGGTGTACATTCAGGTACATGTATGAGGAACTGGTTGAGTGTGTCGTCGCCAACAGTGAATGTAGGATCTCCACCTAGCTTGGACAAACAGTCGGAAAAAACGCATCCTACATGGTCTGGGTCAGTTGAGAGCCTCGGAGGGTCAGTCGATTTATCCCAGAGTTGTATGGGTGACTTTTGACAAGGCTTGAGGGCCCTTTCAATAGCCTGCTTAATCTTACTCCCCTTCACCAGAGAGTAATGAAGCTGCTTCTTTTGCCGGGTCGCAATTTTTTTTGTCCACTTCTGGTTGAGATCCTGAAGCTTGATCAGAGCCCTCTTCCTGGAGGCAGTGTTATCAGAAAGGCTGCTGAGTACCGATTTATACTCTCTCTCAAGTCTTGTTTCCTTGTGGGGTTTCATGGGGTTGGTGGTGCGATGAAAAGCAACGGTGATTTGCTCCACCAGAGAGTCTAAATATGAGCAAAATTGTGCATCACATAACTCAGACAGGTCCAATGTTGCCGCCCATCTTTCCAGGGGCTCGATGTGGCTCAGGAAATCGATTTGCTCTTCTTGGGTTAGCCTCCTGAAGTGTGCGTGTTGTGTAGGGGGAGGGGGGTAGGAAGGTGTGTTTGGCGGCCGTATGACGCATGAAATGGGGTGGTGGTCGGAGGTTCGATCATGATCGTGTATGCTGGCCTGAAGCAGCCTCAGCGACGGCGTTGACAGGAGTTGGGTTGAGCACAGTATGAAGTCGATGCGCCTGTCACAGTTGAGGAGCGCTGACCGATACCGCGTGTATGCACAGGCTTCTGGGTGCTTGGCAAGGATTGTGTCCACATCCTCGGTTTTATCAATCAGCGAGCTCAGCCACCGCCAGCGGTTATCCGTTACTCCGTTTTTATCTAGGCTGCTCAACTGTGCGTTAAAATCACCCCCCACCAGGTACAAGGGATACTTCGCAAAAAGCCCATTGAGGGACTTTTCGATCTCGGGTCGGCGAGGGGGCTGAGCATAGACCGATAGCAAAAGCACTGGTGGCAGACCAGGGAGGTGTAGGAGAGCAGTGCACAGAGCACCTGGGCTCCGGGAGGGACTGTCAAAGACATAAGGTGATAGCCTCGCAGAGATGACTATGCAAGCACCTTCGTCTCTGGAGGGGAGGACAGAACTAAAGACCTTGGGCTGCAATTTACCCGAACCCCAACCGAAGGGGAGGGAAGGGACGCGAGTAAGTTCCTGGTAGAAGCAGATGTCCCATTCCTCATGCTTGTCTGCATGGATAAAAGACTCCGCACTCTGCTTGTTCAAATTGTGCGATGTGACTCTTATATTAAGAGGCTTTGATTCAGTCGGTGCAGGTGCGTGTTGTCTCGTGTATAGTTTAAGCAACCATAATAATACATATCAAAAGTCATATATGTACATATTGTGATGGCCGGCTGCCCTGCAACATGCCATGGTGAACAATCTTTCTTGACCCAGGTGTTCAAGGGTCAAAGCTAGTCTGACCTCCGAATTCCTGGGGTTGTGGTCCCAACCCCCATCGGAAACCAGAGTTAACTCACCACTCTGTGCAAATTGTGACGCCCGTGGCTGGCTCAGGACGAGTTGGAGATCATTGACCGGCTGAAAAGGGGTGGAGCGGCACTCGGAGACGACCCTGGTAACTGCAAAGGCCTGCTTCCTGACCTTATACCCATATTTTTTTTCCATGCAGCATCACTGCAGTCAGCAGGGCAATAAAACGGCAAACTGTTTGTCACGCATTTGAACAGCCCCGTCAAGGGGGTTGCGTCGCTGTAGGGGGCAGTTTTCACCATGGTAGACCTCAGGACACTGGGCATCTTTGTGAATCCGGACCCAGTGAGTTCCCAAACTGCATGGTCATCCCAAGACAGCACTATGCCACCGCGTGCAATTGCTGTTGTGATGGCAGTTTTCACCAGCTTGCTGGAGAAGTGCGCGTCCACATTCCAAGCAGATGCCTCTTTCTGAAATTTTCTGTTGGCCACAGCAGCTCTGGGCTTGTGGTTGCAGGCAACAAGGGAGGATGCGCGCTTGGCAGAACAATAGTGGCGGACACTGCCGCCCGAAATCCTGAAGCCAGACCCAATGTTCATTGCAACGCACTCAGCAATGATTGCCCAGGTGGCATTTTTTGAGCGCAAAATGGAGGTGCTATCTCTGGCCTGGTTTACACCACCGGCCTGAAATGCACCCAACATCTCCACGGCAGACTCAATTTCTACACCTAAGTCCTTACCCTACTTCTGAGCTTGCTGTTCTAAGGACACACGGCGTGCACGTTTTGAGGCAATTTTTTTTCAGTTCAACTGCAATAGCCTTTTTTTTACGGCGCACATGCATCTCAAGCTTCGCGCGGGACACAGCATGATGTAGTCCCCAACACATGCGGTGTAAATTCGCAACATGCAGCAACGCACATGACACAGTGTCATGTGCATGTCGGACACTACTCACACGCCAATTGAACTGGCGCTTCAGAAACGAAGGGCTACTCAGGGAGACACACATGGATTTGATAATGCGCGCTGAAACCTCTCCGGGAAATGTGAGTAGGTATCTGTGAACTGGGAGGGTCGCATTTTTTTTTCTCATACCTGTTGTCTCTGCAATGCGCACTCTAATGCCACTGATGTGGTCAATGAGGCCCTGCCTTCCATGGGCTGTTGGGGGGGGCACAAACCAAATGGTTGCACCGCTTTCAATGAGGAATGATTCAATCAGCTGCCCACAGTGGCTTCTCCGCCACTCCTTCATTCGCACAGTGGACTGCAAATGTCTGGCAGTCTCAGGCAAATGTGCGTCACCACTCAATTTCTGGAAATGCACCTGCTCAGCACACAGAAAATTCATCAAGACATCAATGCACAATGCCAAATGGTGTGCTGCAGGGGCGGACAGGTGACTCAGAGTTGGGAACATAGTGTTGTGTGCTTTGCTGCGTTTCTGGGAGCCCTGTGCACGTGCTAATGCTTGGCTTTGCCGGTGGCAGACTGCTTGCAACAATTCTGCCAATGGTGACGAAGGCCAGTCGGCGGCTGGACTGACATTCAGCAATGCAAACAAATGGATTTTGTGACTCGGAGCCTGAGGAATCGGGTGTGACAGGGTTGGCTGGGGTTCTGGTAGTGGCAGAAATGTTGTGTAGTGCCTTTCAGACTGCAACAGGATGGCATGGGGAGAGCCACCTGGCAGTCCTGTCGACTCAGCCACTATGTAGTACACACCTTCCACTAGTTGCACCACTGTGCAGTGTACTTGCAAACTGTACCCCAACCTCACAAGCGTTGAGGGGGGTAGTTCACGCAGTCGCACAACTTCAGACCCCTCAACCATCCTTCTGATAGCCCAAACAAAAACGGCAGCCCAAGGTGTTGGTTTGGGGGGCGGGGGGGGGCGCAAAGACTCCAGCCAACTCGCCAGCAAGGCATACAGACCATAGTCACCCATTGCGTGGGTGGCATGGATGGTCCCGGATATGGAAACGGGGCGACATTCTTCAGCAACAACAGCACCTGGTACCCAAGGGTAGGCCCCAGTCTTCAATTTATGAATGGCATCTGTAACAACCTTGGGTGTGGGTGGCAGAGGAAGGGTACTAAGACAGCTGGACAACTGGTCCAAAGCTCTTGTGGGGGACACTTGACGTGCAATGCTGATCTCCTGCACGTGCCTGGAAAGCAAAGAGATGCTCTGCTGCATACAATCTGCGGGCAGCGAAATGGGGTGCAGGTTGGGGACAAGGATAGGGTAGGAGCCAATGGACAGGGGTTGGGAGGAAGAGACAGTAGCCTGGGAGGATGGCGATCACTGTGGAGTAAAAAAGTCTTTGATTGCATGCATGTGGCGGTGTGTGCGGGGGGACTCAGGTGTGTCAGTTACCTCTGCGGAGAATTTGGAATCAATCTGTTGCAAAAGATCTGCACACTGATTGCTCCAGTGAACATCTGGCATGGGGACCGGCAGGGGTGGCACGCGCATACCCTTAGCTTTAGCTAAGGGGCAGTCGCGCAACAAATTATCAACAAGCACACACTGCTTTGCCTTCCGCAAGCATGCTGCTTCTTGTTGTGAGACAATCACAGCTTGTCTCACTTCAGATAAAAAAGCAGGGTTCGTACATCTCTTGTCAGCCAACCTTTTCATGACACGTTGCTTCAGTTGCCACCTACTCTGAACAATTTGAGTCCTATCCTTGCGCGGAGCAGTGAAAAACATTTCAAAAACAAAGAAATGTTGTGAATTCCAAAACTCTTCATACTCATTACGAGGAACAAGGTAGGGCTTGAAAGGCAGGGGAATTATGTCTGACATTTGGTGCCAGAAAAAAGACACTTTTTTTTCCCCCTTTCCTTGTGGGTGGGAGTAAGGAAAGGAGAGTTCGCATTAACCTTTTTGGCCCATATGGGATGGAGGGGTCCGAGTGTGTATTTCGCTTAGCCCACTTTCTAAGGGGGTTGGGCATCGCGACTCCTGAGGAGGAGCCCTGGGCGCCCCCAGTCCTCAGTTTTTTCTTTTTCTCCCTCCCCTCCTTGCTTCATCCAGAGAAGGGTGTAACACCTGCGTGACATAAACTTCTGGCACAAAAAGCCCCACCCCTCCGGAGTTGTACCAATAAACTCCATCATTGGACGCGGCCGGCACCTAAGGGGCACCGGTCGAAACAAAAAAACAGTCAGTGGGGACCATTGATGGGTCCTGTCACAGTTCAAAGTCTACAGGCAACACCACACAAATAGCACAGAAAAATTTAACTTGTCTGCAACATCCCTAACCTGTGGAAGTCAAAAAATGTGTGGAACCCGAAGGCAGGGGACAAGAAGGCGGGGGTGGCCCAGGCCGGGGAGGGTAGGAGAGGAACTTACAGGTTTTTTTTTTTTTAAACCCCAATCTGCTCTCTTGGATCCCTTGGGTGCCTGGGCGTCCTCTCCTCCCCCCCCAGTAGGGCAAGAAGGTGAAACCTGCCTGCCCAGGCACCCAGCCATCAGACAGCACTTGTTTAACTCAGATAGGATGGTTCGCCAAAAAAGAAAAAATAAAATTTGCAAAGTGGTGATGTCAGTGGTCCCCTGTGTTTAACTGACTTTTGTATGTTTCCTTGTCAAGGGCTGGTTGCTCAGGGGGGGGGTTTAAGGTGTATGTGTGCCTGTGACTGACACAAAGGGTCCTCCCTGATGGGGGGACCTGAAGAAAACTGTCTTGGGGGGGGCATGCACATGCAAACATGCAAACATGAAGACATAAAAAAGACCAAAAAGCCAAGGGAAGAAGAGAGTACATGAAGCTGGGAACCCAGGACTCTAGAATTGGAGCCTAGGCCTACTACCAACTAAGCTAAGTCAGGATCCGGCTAAATTCAAAAATGAGAGAGTGTATACCATAGTAAAAAATAAAAAGGCCTACAATAAGGACCATACATAGGTCCTGTCACAGCTTTCAATTTCCCAAACCCCCCCCCCTCCTACAAGCGACAGCCGTGACCCCCCCCGGGCGCAAGCCAATTTTCCACATGCCTGTCCTCAACCTCGAAAACAGTGGAAATGGGAGCAATGTGCAAATGATTGGTGAAAATACGTTAATGTGGGTGAAACAAAGTGGTGCCTAACATGGGGAGAATTCAAAAAAGGGGGATCGAAACAGCCAAAGACCCTCAAGCGGCCTAAGACCTTCGGCCGGCGCACATGACTCTCACGCTGGCTGGCTATAAGCCTTTTCTTTTTCGCACCGCTTTGTGTGTGCATCGCTTGTGCACCGCTGCAGCATCCTGAATCACATGCCTGCAGTGGCGATGGACTACCTTTTGTGTGTACCGCGTTACCTATGGCCCCTAAATAACACACTTGTTGTGTTGGCTATAGATAACGTTTTGTGTGCACTACTTTGTGTGTACACCACCTTTTGTGTGTAATGCCCATCAACTCCTGCATAACATCACTCCTGCGACAGCCCTAGGTCTCCTTATGTGTATACCGCCTCTCGTGTGCATCACATTCTGTGGGCCATTCTCGAGATTGGGCGTGCCCAAGAGCTGGGGATAGGCAAGTGGTGGAACATTAGTCTCGGCAGCTCGAGAACAGTGGCTAGCATGGGGACGACAGCCCCTCCTGCCTTGCTGATGCAGGCATGCCGTTCAGAGAACTGCGCATGGAGCCTGTGGAGCCACAGCACTGGAAATATAGTTTCTCAAAACATTTCCAGTCGCCCACCTTACTTTGGAGCGGACTTCTTGAAAGGGTCAACGCATGAAAGGGAGATGATGTTGGCCTCAAAGCGGGTGATATCGCACGTGCGCTTGGGATGTGTAAACTTGCTGTCCCGTGCCTCGCGGACCAGTGGGACACTGACCCACCCTACTTTCTGCAAAAAAAGATCACCAAACGAACTTGGAGTGCAAGTAAGCGACCAAGTGTGCAAACACATGCTATGACGTGTCCTACACCATGCCTTGCCAAAGTAAGGCGAGAAACACCTGTTGTTCAGTTTGTGGATATGGATACTTGTCCTTGGGCATATTGTGTACTGCTTTCAAGGTCTTATCCAAGTGGTCCGGCACCTTAGTATCGGCATTTCTGAAGGTACTTCCAGCCACGTCACGTGCAAGAGAAAATTCCCTCCTGGAAACATGCCCCACATCCGATTCTCCGCATTCGTTAGGACAGGCATCGCGTACCTTGCAACCGGCGGTTGATAGATTCAAGAAGCACATGGTCCTTGTCCAAAAACCTCTTTGGCCGTGTTGAAACAGGTTCAGTCAAAACAGTTTTGCGCAACTCATGTGGATACATTGAGAAGGATTCCTTGCCAGCTTTGTGCAACCGCTCCTTGGCGATGTGTTCCGCCCATATGGTCTGCAAATGAACCTCATTTGTGTTCTTCTGATTCCAATTCATGCTGGCAGAAAGAACCAACCGTCTGGTTGCTTTACACCAACTTCTGCGTACCCGTGCCTGCTGTGTACTCCTACGTTGAATGGTATGTTCAATGGTATGTTTGTTGTGTGCCGGGCGCCGTATGATTCCTATGGAGGCAAGAGATGCCTTTTGTGTTCACCGCTTTTTCTGTACCCCCTGTTCGGTGTGCATGGGTCCACTCCTCTGATAACTCCTGCAATTGCCATGGGCACAGCACTTGTTGAGCAGTGCGCTTTTTGAACGCCCCTTGTGTCCATTGTGTACACCGTATCACAGCGAATTCGCTGTATTGAACCTCCCCCATAGCGCCTCAAATACCTTGACTCCCGCATTCCGATACAGTGTACCTTCTGTGTGGATTGTAAATCTTTCATAAAGAAAAAGTGTAAACCGTGGAAATGAACGGATGATTGGTGAACTTCCTGAAAGCAGTCGGAGAAGAAAAATGGCTGCACCTCTTTCTGTCTGAAGAGGGGAACTGGTTGAGTGCCAACTGTGTGTGCATATGATTTCACCTTGTCTGTCCACCCCATTATGTGTGACACCTTTCCTGTATTCCCCTTTACAACATGCCAAATGGCAGTCAAATCCAACATCGTCACAGCCAGCTCATCGGAATGAAACGGCGGTGGGGCTCGGCGGCGGTCCTCGGCCGAAAAACTCGGCGGCGGTTCGGCCGGCCGACTCGGCCGGCCGAACCGCCAGGCGGCGGTCCGGCCGGCCGAAGTTCGGCCGGCCGAGACCGCCGCGGAGCCTTTTGGCCGAAAATTTGGCCGACACCGCCGGGCGGCGGTTCGGGCGGCCAGCCGGCCGGCCCGACCGCCGGCCTGGTAGGTACCGGCGGTTCGGCCGGCCGGCCGGCCGGCAGAATCGGCCGCCCGAACTGCCGGCTCATTCTGATACCCCCCCCACCCCATGTGCCCCTTGAAAAAGCAAAGTCCCCCTCTTAGGCCCTCTAAATGACATGACTCCTGCGGTGGCCACAGGCCGCATTTTTGTGTGCACCGCCTTGTGTAGGCAC
The DNA here is from genome assembly GCA_964036045.1 of Eutreptiella sp. 'Long Island Sound 2002'. Taxonomy (NCBI): domain Eukaryota; phylum Euglenozoa; class Euglenophyceae; order Eutreptiales; family Eutreptiaceae; genus Eutreptiella; species Eutreptiella sp. 'Long Island Sound 2002'. Next base: position 341,854 of record OZ038382.1, read on the forward strand.
CGCGTTCTGTGTGTACCGCCTTGCCTGTGGCCCCTTAAATAACATGACTCCTTCGGTGGCCACAGGCCGCCTTGTTTTGTGCACCGCCTTGTGTAGGCACCGCGTTCTGTGTGTGCCGCCTTGCCTGTGGCCCCTTAAATAACATGACTCCTGCGGTGGCTATTGACCGCCTTTTGTGTGCACCGCCTGGTGTAGCCACCGCGTTCTGTGTGTACCGCCTGTCCAGGGCCCCTTAAATAACATGACTCCTGCGGTGGCCACAGACCGCCTTTTTTTGTGCACCGAGTTGTGTAGGCACCGCCTTTTGTGTGCACCGCTTTCTGTAGGCACCGCGTTCTGTGTGTCCAACCTTGCCTGTGGCCCCTTAAATGACATGACTCCTCCGGTTGCCATAGAATGCCTTTTTGTGTGCACCACCTTGTGTAGGCACCGAGTTTTGTGTGTACCACCTTGCCTGTGGCCCCTGAAATAACATGACTCTTGATATGGCCACAGGCCGCCTTTTTTTCTGCACCGCCTTGTGTCTTAGCCCACGCAAACTGCACCCTGTTTTGCGCGCCGAACGCGCAAAAAAGGACCGGTTCGCAACAGGGCAAAAAAACTATTTTTTTGGATGTTTCATGAACGTGATTTTAGACGTAGTGAAATAAATTGCTTTTTTAGTGTTGTGCAACTCCGTGTTCCTCAATGTGACGTTTTTTACATTTCTCTGGCGTTCTGAGTGCGCGAGGCCTCGCGCACTCAAGATAGCGAAAGCAGAGTTTATCACGAAACGTAACAACCCGTAAGGACTGGGGTTTGCGGAAATACGCAGCTCCCACACGGTATTAAAATTAGGATTGTGTTGACCAAGGAGCATTGGAAGTGTTTGGCTGTCGGACGTCCCATGTTAGGGGAAACACATGTACTGTAAAGTGAAAATAAAATACAAATTTAAGCAACCTGAGTGCGCGAGGCCTCGCGCACTCAGGTCACGTTATGTATTGAATTTTCAGACTGCATGTGACGCGTACAATTGCAGGTACAGTACGAGACGGACAAACACGTTTGATTTTTCCGGTGTATGTGTGTGTAGACACCATGTTGATCAGATTCAACACGGTATAGAACATTGTTTCCCCGGAAACAATCAGTGCGCGAGGCCTCGCGCACTTAAATGACAGAAGAAAATGAAAAAGCGATCAAGCTAGGCTACGCCCGTATTTACATTCCCCTTCACGTCTACCACCTGTGACAGTCGATTATACATCGGTAACCTTCGTCATATTTTTCAGGGGATCACGGGGAATGATTTGCTTTTTTCCAACAGCCACTCGATGGCAGACGTGTCCGGTTTTAATAGCGGCGTAGCCTTCGTTGACCGATAGACATGGTTTTTTTTTCCAACTGGGTTTAAAGACGGACGCAGAACAGGAAATTGTTGTTGCGAAAACAGTTTGCGGTTACTGGGAACGGAGCGCACGCAGACACCAAATCCAATTTGCGGCGACAGCACACGCACCAGAATGACGACAGGAAAAGGCCAGATGTTTTCAAATACATTTTTTTTAAAGGTCGCTGTGCGAAACGATAACCAACATATGTGCGCAAATTTAATTTCACAGAGAAAGACGCAAAATGCCACTTCGAGCCAGAAAATCCGTGGAGCAACGCATGATTGCAGAAGTAAGCAAAGGAGCAACAGCACTACGAGAGGCATGCGCGGCAGAACCAGCATACCAAACAGCAGATGACCTATGTACCTGTGTAGGGACCGGGTTCTGTGTGTACCACCTTGCCTGTGGCCCCTTAAATAACAGGACTCCTGCGGTGGCCACAGACCGCCTTTTTGTGTGCACCGCTTTGTGTAGGCACCGCGTTTTGTGTGTGCCGCCTTGCCTGTTGCCTCTTAAAGAACATGACTCCTGCGGTGGCCACAGGCCGCCTTTTGTGTGCACCGCGTTGTGTAGGCACCGCGTTTTGTGTGTGCCGCCTTGCCTGTGGCCCCTTAAATAACATGACTCCTGCGGTGGCCACACACCGCCTTTTTGTGTGCGGCGCGTTGTGTAGGCACCGCTGTTTGTGTGTACCACCTTGCCTGTGGCCCCTTAAATAACATGACTCCTGCGGTGGCCACAGACCGCCTTTTTGTGTGCACCGCCTTGAATAGGCACCGCGTTTTGTGTGTGCCGCCTTGCCTGTTGCCTCTCAAAGAACATGACTCCTGCGGTGGCCAAAGCCCGCCTTTTGTGTGCACCGAGTTGTGTAGGCACCGTGTTTTGTGTGTGCCGCCTTGCCGGTGGCCCCTTAAATAACATGACTCCTGCGGTGGCCACAGACCACCTTTTGTGTGCACCGCCTTGTGTAGGCACCGCATTTTGTGTGTACCACCTTGCATGTGGCCCCTTAAATAACATGACTCCTCCGGTGGCCACACACCGCCTTTTTGTGTGCACCGCGTTGTGTAAGCACCGCGTTTTGTGTGTGCCGCCTTGCCTCTGGCCCCTTAAATAACATGACTCCTGCGGTGGCCACAGACCGCCTTTTGTGTGCACCGCCTTGTGTGGGCACCGCATTCTGTGTGTACCACCTTGCCTGTGGCCCCTTAAATAACATGACTCCTGCGGTGGCCACACACCACCTTTTGTGTGCACCGTCTTGTGTAGGCACCGCGTTTTGTGTGTACCACCTTGCATGTGGCCCCTTAAATAACATGACTCCTGCGGTGGCCACAGACCGCCTTTTTGTGTCCACCGCGTTGTGTAGGGACCGCGTTTTGTGTGTGCCGCCTTGCCTGTGGCCCCGCAAATAACATGACTCCTACGGTGGCCACAGACCGCCTTTTGTGTGCACTGCCTTGTGTAGGCACCGCATTCTGGGTGTACCACCTTGCCTGTGGCCCCTTAAATAACATGACTCCTGCGGTGGCCACAGACCACCTTTTGTGTGCACCGCCTTGTGTAGGCACCGCGTTTTGTGTGTACCACCTTGCATGTGGCCCCTTGAGTAACATGACTCCTGCGGTGGCCACAGACCGCCTTTTTGTGTGCACCGCCTTGTGTAGGCACCGTGTTTTGTGTGTGGCGCCTTGCCTATGGCCCCTTAAATAAAATGACTCCTGCGCTAGCCACAGGTCGCCTTTTTGTTTGTACCGCCTTGTGTAGGCACCGCGTTTCGTGTGTGCCGCCTTGCCTGTGGCCCCTTAAATAACATGACTCTTGCGGTGGCCACAGGCCGCCTTTTGTGTGCACCGCGTTGTGTAGGAACCGCGTTCTGTGTGTACCACCTTGCCTGTGGCCCCTTAAATAACATGACTCCTGCGGTGGCCACAGTCCGCCTTTTTGTGTGCACCGCTTTGTGTAGGCACCGCGTTTTGTGTGTGCCGCCTTGCCTGTGGCCCCTTAAAGAACATGACTCTTGCGGTGGCCACAGGCCGCCTTTTGTGTGCACCGCGTTGTGTAGGCACCGCGTTTTGTGTGTGCCGCCTTGCCTGTGGCCCCTTAAATAACATGACTCCTGCGGTGGCCACAGACCGCCTTTTGTGTGCACCGCCTTGTGTAGGCACCGCGTTTTGTGTGTACCACCTTGCCTGTGGCCCCTCAAATAACATGACTCCTGCGGTGGCCACAAGCCGCCTTTTTGTGTGTGCCGCCCTCTGTATGCACCGCCTTGGGTGTGTACCATCTTGCCTGTGGCCCCTTAAATAACATCAAAGCCAAACCTCTGATGCCAACCGACACGTAGTCTGGATAGCAAACGAACAGCAAAGCTGAACGGAACCAACCATGCGAAGTGTGCCAAATCTCGTATCGGTTGCAAAGTTCATGTGTTGAAATAGGGTGCCATCCCACAAAACCAATTGAAGTGTGGGTGCTCTGAGAATCATTTCTCATGAATGCAGAGGCTGCACAAGTGCACGCGAACCGACAAACTGGATTGTGGTCGCTCTAAAAGGCATGACAAGTATAAGTGCATATGGCAAAACAGGGGGCCATCTCACAAACTGAATTGAAGTGTGGGTGCTCTAAGAATCATTACTTATGAATGCAGATGTTGCACATCGGCGGGCGACAAACCGAAAAGCGGTCGCTCTATAGGGCGGGACGGAAAAGATTGCTAGCACGACACACGGAGTGTTGCATGCTGTACGGAACAGCAAAAGGACAAACGCACAGGTGAAAAACACCCGTGATTGATCTATGTTGCACAACGGAGAGGCCAAAACAAGTGCACTCTCTAGAAAAACTCATCGGAGTCGTATTCATGCTCTTCCGGCTCCGGTGCGTCATCTCTATCGGCTTCAACCTCTGCGTTGGCGTCAACATCTTGAGTCAACAACAAACAAGTGGGAACCGGATGTACAGTGGCACCGCGCTCCAACGTTTTTGCATGACACTCCTTAACCAAAGAACGAATGAAAGCGGAAACTTGCAAGCGGCTGCGACGACCACCGAGGTGCACAACCGACACCCAAATTTGCAACATATTTGTATTTGCCCATCACGGATGGGCCGTCCGTTGCAAGGGACATGATAGCATCTTTAACGGTGCACTTCTCTTCCTCAATCAAAGGGCTACGGGAACTAATGCGGAGAGAAAAGCCGCGCGCCTGCAGAGATGCATAGTCGGTACCTGGCCAGTTACTGGCCTGCAAAACAAAAAATGATCGTTTCCAATCGGAGTACAAATCTTGGGACCCACCCTGCGCCAGACCCCGCAAAGCGGAAGCAATAACCTTTATGGAGACATCGCATCTACAAATGCGGCGTCGGCGCTTGTGGGCAGGCGCACCTGCTTCGTTGTCGGGGCCTGCATCATTGGAGGGAAGGAATTGAGACTCCAAAACACCATGACTGAAACGACGAGCCGTCATGTCAATTTCCATTTCAGTGGTGTTAAAGCTCTTCCTACCTTTCAAAGCAGGGTTGCACCAAAGCATGGAATGGTACGACTCGTCCAAATTAGTACCAGGGCTTGCATCAGCTGGACAGTCGCGAATTAGCAAAAGGGCATCCAAATATTCATCGGAGATGTCCAAGTAATAGTCCCAAACATCCACGGCTTGTTCAGTTGCAAGTATACCCTTCTGGGCAGTCAGGGCCACCAAACCCTCCGAATCAACATCCATGGGTTGCCCGGTAGATAGGTATGCACCCATTGCGGAACACACGGAAAACGTAGCACCTTGTGCAAATGCAGCACCCCGAACCACGCATGGCTCAATAGCCCCGACTAGGGGGTGTTGAAAACGATCATAGATATCCTTCAAAGCAACGCGCAGCTGGGCTGGAGTTGCAATTGCATTTTGAGCCTCATTAGGGAGGCGGATGCGACGCAGCAAACCCTCTACCTCCCTCTTACACCTAGGATAATCTTGACTGCCATGGTCTGCTGGAGCTATCATGATCTCCTTAAAATGCCGCCAATCTTGGCCAACCTTCGTTGGACAATCTGGCCCAAAAACTTGTCGTAACAAGGTGTACAACTTTTGAGGCCATTTTTGAAAATCATCAACCCAAAACTGTTCAGGCGCGCGGGTGAAACGTCGGAAAATAGGGCGCAAACAGTGTTGCATATAGGACCACTTCTCTATGGGGGCTATAATGCTACCCAACACAAGGCCACGAGAACCCAAAAAGGGCCCAGAATGTAAGCCCACTCAACAAGTTTCCCATTATGTTGCACGAAGATGTTAGCCACAGCCTGGTACGTGAAATCCCAATGGAGAATTCCGGCCTCATCATCAAGTACGGAATCGTGCACAATGTGGGGATCCATGTATCGTACGGACCAAATGGCATAGAGCATACGCCGCATTGTTTTAATGTCCGGGATTTTGTCCTCCAAAAGCTCGGACCGGGTGATCAACCCTGGTAGGGCCGCATCATGAACATTGAACATATGATTTTCCAACTATGAATGCCACATGAAGAACATGAAGCGGCGTAAATCAGTAACGGGAGCATATGTGCCCCAGGCAGAACCCCAAAACCAGGACAACAGGTCGCCCGTCGTTGTTGATCCCCCAATCTTGAACACTAGGGTAGTGGGAAAGATGTCATCCCGGCTAACAACCTCGTCCCGGAAGCATGCGTCATCGGCCTGTGGGCGCTTAGCACCGTCTTCAAGAACAGCCTCCTGCATACGTCCGGGAGTGGAACAGAAAGACCGTTGGATGTTATATACTTGCGGACCCGTCTTTGTCAACACTGTACAAGTTGTTATACCCTGGAGATTCCATGTGCAACAAGGAATACCCGCAGGTTCATACAGTGACCCTCGGCACCGACGGGTCACCGGACGCCATGACGACATGGTCCCGTTTTCATCCTTCACAACCCACCCAAAGTACTGTTGAGACCCCAAGTGAGGAGAGTTGCGATTGCGTACTGCGGGCTGCTCATCGGCGGCAGCCCGGGCCTTTGCTTGTTCAGCATCGGGCGCAACACCCCCAAGGGCCTTTTTCCGCCGGCACATAACCAGGTGTGAAACCATGTGATCTGGCTTCTTTGTAACTTTCCCACAACCGTCACAAACGTAGTGTTTGCCCGGGCAATCATCACAATCGCGGCAAGCATATTGCTGCACACCCGTGGAGGTGGTGGTATCAATAGGGATAGTGACCCAATGAGGCTTTTGAACTGTTAAAGGAAACTTTTAAAAGAAACGCAATGCATTTTCAAGGGCCTCACCATTGCAAATTGAGAGACATCGACAGTTGTGCACACAATTTGTCGCTTTTAGGGTGCCAACCAACGCATTGCCTACTCCCGTCACTCTGCGGCGAATTCTGCCCTGGGTGCCTACTCCCATCGCTCTGCGGTGGCTCCTTTGGGTGGTTTCGGTTTGGGCACTCACAAGTTTGGGGTTGGGCACTGTGTTGGGATTGCTTCTACGAAGGGGAACCGCCCCTTGAACGACTTATGGAAAAGAAAAGGAAAAAGAGAGGAAATACTTGACGGCACACATGACATGTACCAACACCAAAACGGAACATGGAACGTAATCTATTGTACATAATAACGTAAAGACCAATAGCACCAGAAGGTTCTCGCAGTCCCTAACCGCAGCTGGAGGGCCCACGCCAGAAAGCGTGGATTGTGACTCCCTAACCCCAACTGAAGGGGTGCAACAATACTAACCTATATGGGGTTGTGAAACAGACAAGTGAAACACCACACATTTCACATGGTGACCAGAATTCCAGTCCCGGGTTTCCACAACGGGCCACCAAACGCTGCGCCCACACCCATTGCTGAGTGAGGCACCACTGGCAAGGCTGGCAGCTCCACTTGTGGAGTAGATGGATCGGACGCAATGCTCAATGTGGGTGGCAGCGCCAGGGGCCCCTTGTCCGCGGGCTGACGATTGCATTGAACATGAACACTGAACAGGACACCATGATGCTCCTAGGACCGGTGCATTCGACAGTCCCCAATGAGTGTAGGTACGTAAACAAAGGTGGGGGCCGGCTTGCCAGACGCCGGGCATTGGTTTGGCTGGCCGCCGAGCCGAACCGCCAGAAACTAACCTGCCATGCCGGACCCGCGCCATGGGTACCGCCGGTCCATTCCGTCCAGCCGTGACAGCCAATATACCATCAAAAATACTACCCCAGGGCACTGCAGGTGTATTCCGCCCGCCCCTTGCAGTTCAAAACTTTTCCACCAAACTTTTCCACCCTGTTTGTCGCCCGGCTCGCTGCATGAATCCACTGCCTATGTTATCCTGGTACCCTGGTTTTTGGCCCGTACTATGTGACCAATTCTGACCACCTACTGCTTAGTGGACCTATTTGCAACCACCTACTCTTGACCGGCCCCCACAGGAGGGAGGATTGATTCATTGATTGATTGAATTTCAAAAAACGCAGCCAAACAACACCCCCCGCCGTGGGGAAGATCTCCAAGCCACTACAAAAAAGGCTTGGTGCCAATAAGGGCAAGCCCGGAAACACCACCAGTTCCTTTCGTTGAGCCACTGGGTTGTGATCACTTGCCTTTCTTCAACGTCTGTTAACAAACAGTAGCGTCTGTCTGGGTTTTAACAAGGGAAAATATAAAATGGCATGGAAATCTATGTGGATCAAGAGTTCTGACCCCTAACACCACACCCAGATCAAGAACCAAATTCCACAAACAACATTAAAATTGCATATTATTTGGCTGGTGCTGCAAACAATACACAAAGAGCAATATATGGAATAGATGGGGTAGATAGATAAAGAGGTAGGAAATCTGGTCTGGTGCCAGCGTTCCAAAGACTCAGGTCATTTAAAAAAAGCCTCCAAAATAGGACATCGCATGAGGAGCGGCTGCACCAGCACTCCATGTCAGGCTTACACGCTGATCGGCGAATCTACCAGGGAGTGTGATACCCGCATGGTGGGTGGTGTACTCCGTTGACACCTCCACAGGAGCGGCAGCAGGTGAGTCGGCCAGCCTTGGTGGCTACTGATGGGACATACATGTGGTGCATGTCTGTAGCTCACAAGGAAAACCCGTGGCACATCAGCAAACCCCACCCTGAGCCCTAGCTCTCGCAATCTGACTTCCACCTCCGCAACGCCTGTGTTGACCTGGCTATCTCCCATTGCAAACAAACCTTAAGACTAAACCCCTAGACGTCCCAAATAATAAAACCATTTGTCCAGAATGCCCCGCTTGACGAGGTCACTGGATCCGAAAAAAAATCGAACCAAATAAACTCCGAAAACATTCGAACCAAAATAAATTCAGGCAAAAAAATAACGCGTTCAGGATTTGACCAGAAGAAGGCTAGACGCGTACTACGCACGTTGAGAGCACTAACTACGAAGAAGATGAATATAGCTTCATGTATTGATTGCCCCAATCCAGCCAGCCAAAAGGCAGGCAGTAATGAAATAGATGACACCAGAAAGGTGGAGAAAAGGTCAGGTGGTGATTAATTGGTGGTGATAAGTGGCGCGTGCAGCAAAATTAGGCGTTGGCGCTGGCACCGGCGGCGATCTCCAAGATGGAGGAGGTGACAGCGGCCTGTCGGATTCGGTTGTACTGCAAGTTGAGGTTCTTACCAAGCTCCTTGGCGTTGTCAGAGGCGTTCTGCATGCTGGTCATACGAGCGGAAAGCTCGGATGCAACGGACTCCTGCAGAGTTCGCACCAACTGAGAGTTCAAGTACAAAGGAATCAAAGAGTCAAGGATCTCCTCTGGGCTCTGCTCGAAGGTGACATCGGCCTCAATGAGGTTCTGAGAAAAATTCAGATGAAGCAAAAACAGCGACTCTTCTCGCTCACAACCCCAAAACACTCCCTTGACTCGATGGTCCTAGCATGAAATCACGGAAACGGAAATTACGGAAATGAGCAGCGTGAAACCACAGAAACTGCGGTTGACAGTGTCGTGGGTAACTCCAAACATGACCTAATTCATGAAACACACCTCAGGCTCCTCACCAGGCTCGCACTCAACAGCCAACTTACCGTCCTTGGTGGTCAGACGGCAGATCTCATCAACCTCAGAGGTGGCCTCAGTAGGCTTGAATGGAAGCAGAGATCGAGTACCAGGGTTGGTCTTGACCAAAGAGACGAAGTTGGTGTACAACAACTCAACAGTGTCAACCTCACCGGAGGCATATTCACCAACCAACTCCTCAACGATCTCAGGAACCTGGGGCACGCAGGTCGAGCACTCGTAGCTCTTGATCATTGGGTACAGCTCAGCACGGCGACCGAACCAAGAAGTAACCTTCTTGCCGATGGTGATGCACTTCACATTGTATCCTGCAACAGTGGGAGTGACGATGGTGCACAGGAAAAGCAAAGATGGGGGAGATGTTGGTGCAAATGAACGGGAAAGGTCGAGAATCCTTGAAACTGCGGTTGTGACCACCGATGACACACCTGCGGCCTTGAGCTCATCAAATCGGAGAGCGGCACGCTTGATCAACTGATTGTTGTATGCACCGCAGAGACCACGGTCACCACCGATGATGACCATAGTGATGTTCTTCACCTCACGCTTCTTCAGCAGTGGCAGCTCGGCTGCGTCACTGCCCTCCAGGCGGCCGACAACATCGCCGAAAACACCCTGGAGAGCATCGGAGAAGGGACGAGCCTCCACAACAGCCTGCTGGGCCTTACGAAGCTTAGCGGAAGCCACCAACTTCATGGCATCAGTAATCTTCTTGGAGTTTTTGACAGATGTAAGACGGTCACGGAGCTCTGCAGGAAGAATTAGAACGATGTGCCAGGGGAGGTTGGAGGACAGGGTGTTGAGACAGTATTAACGGCGCAACGACACACCAGCAGCAGAGGCAGCCATGGCCCAGTTACCCTCCTCAACGTGTGCCAGGGGAGGTTGGAGGAGAGGGTGTTGAGACAGTATTAACGGCGCAACGACACACCAGCAGCAGAGGCAGCCATGGCCCAGTTACCCTCCTCAACGTGTGCCAGGGGAGGTTGGAGGAGAGGGTGTTGAGACAGTATTAACGGCGCAACGACACACCAGCAGCAGAGGCAGCCATGGCCCAGTTACCCTCCTCAACGTCCAAAGAGTTGTATGCGGGCTTCTTCTCGGTGGCCTTGGCAGCGAACCAGGCAGCCACGGCAGCAACGGGGGCCAACAACAGACCGAACACCCAAGTGTTCTGTGTGGAAGAGGTGATTTCGAGCGCACGTTCGCTCTGTGTGTACCCGCGGTCTCTAATTACGCAGGCGTCGGACAAGCGGCACGCACCCTGGCACCGAACTCCACTACCTGAGTCTGGGGAGCCTGAGCAGCAAACACGGGCTCGGCGGCGTAGGTCTCCTCACCTAAAACAAACGTGTTGCTTTCCAGGCAACGACTGCGGCACGCAACCGACCGTTGCAGCAAAACAGGGGTACCACAACACGGACAACACCACCAGCCACAAAGCACGAGGGTATCTTGTACATACCCTGGGCCTGCAACTGCTGGACGGCAGCGTACTGGGCGGCGCGGCTCATAGGGATGGAGGCTGGCTGAGGGGCCACACGGGTCATAGGCCGCACGGAAGTGGAAGTAGCCGGGGCATAAAGGGAGGTGGAAGGAGCGGCAGCAGGGGACGCAACCAAACCGACAACCACACCGATAGAGACGGAAAGAACCGCAACACCACCCAAGATCTGGGTCATAGTCCACCCCTTCTGGTCAATAGCCTGGTAACCTGAACGCTGGGACATCATTTTAAGGGGGCAAAAAATAAAACCTGAAGCAATTTCACGGGCACCAGGTGCAACGATACTGGACACTCGGTGCACGAGCAACAGAGGCACGGCAACAAGTAGTGCGTACGGCGGTAGGCGTTCTCGAGCACCGTGACAACGGTCCGCGGCGCAGTTAAACAATCAGCAACCAGAACCTCAGACAAGCTGTAACCAACCACCTCACCCCAGCTTGCAGCAATGATTGACCGAACAACACAAGTGGAACGCACTGTGGGGAGGAAGTGTTGCAAAACATTGTGGAATACGTGAAAAAACAGGAGTATGGATTTCATAATATGCACAAAAGATCGCAGGCAGGCGTGATGGCGCTGACACAGAAATACCACTTGGTCGCAAAATTTGCGTCATTCCGTCATGTTTGGCCACCGCGCTCCCGTGCACGAAAGATGCGCGCCTGTGCGACCTTAAGGCATTAGATTTTCCGCAGTAACCTGCTTATTTCGTTTGGATCTCTACATCTAAAGACCGATGCAGTGCTGTATCAAATATTTTGTTGCCACCCGGTTCATGAAAATCCAAGTGCTAACATGCAAGTATCCTTCTCATGCGCAAGGTAACATGTCCAAATGTCAAAGCTAGAAAAGGCTACGCCAAATGCTCCCTTTGCAACGTCTTTCGGGCGAAAGGCAAAGGTCAACCGGAAATTGCACGAGCGAATAGTTCCGATTGTTCAGGTTGCTGCGTGCGAGTGTGGCCTGCACTATGCAACCACAAAAAGCGCCATAAAAGGAGGTGAGCTGACACCGAGACACGACAACCATGTACGGTTGGTTACACGTAAGGAGTACGCCTTAGCACATGTCTCAACGCCCCACGAGTCTCGTTAAGGCGGCGTATCTGTTGGTTGTGGACTAGGTTTCCAACGAGCAAGTTTCGACAAGCAACTCTCGGGACCATGCCTCGCCAATTGTGCCACACTTTGACCTTTCTGCCTCCCACGTCTTCTTGAACATTGAAGAAGATGACGGAAGGCCCGAGGTGTGTCGAAGCCCATCGCTAAGGTTTTCCATTCTGATCGTTGCGTCTTTGAGCGTTTACGCTTTTCGTCTCTCTTTGGCATAGTTGATGGCGCATATGCTCGCTTTAACGAATCTTGAAGATGCAAGCGATGACCCCAAAGCATGGTCCATGCGGTTGCAGAGATCTATGAGTGCCATGGAAGCATTGGCAAATAGTTTTACAACTTACAAGGATGTTCTGCTAGCGGTATGATTGACCTTGTTGGTGTCTGCATGATTGTTGTGGTATGAGAACAACCTCATCGCCTTGCGTGTTGGTAGGGCGCGGCAACCCTTGTGTACCTTGCCAACGGTTAGCACCCGACAATAGTCCTCCAAACTCCTCCACCAACGAACCTATGAATATGGTAGAGCAATGGTCGGTGTGATCGATTGAATTGGTGGAATGAATTGAGGTATGACCAAGATCCATTATGGAGCAGTAGCAGTGGCAATATTCTACAAGAAAAAATTTTGATAAAACGTTTGGATCTTTGGAAACATAATTGATGACACTGAACAATTGGAACAAAATCGAAAGCATGATGGCACAGATTTTTTGCACTAGCCCGCGGTTGTGGGGCTTTGCATGAGGTCTCTTGTCAATGGGCAATCCTTCGGCCGACATCTCTTGCAACTGCACAAAAGCTTAGACTACGGGTCCTCCACTTCTATGCTGTGTTTTGGCCAAGCAACGTAGGTGACCCAAACCAAGATTGGGCTACATCTTATGCTATGCAGATAAAAATCCAATTATTAGGCCACCTAGTCCTGCGCCCCGTACTTATTGCGGTTTTCACCCCTCTAGATGGACACCTAGACCTTGGTAGTGGTGCACGCGTGGCCCTGGCCAACCAACACCTTGAGCTCACTTGGCATGTGGCGTAGCCATATTTTGGCCAAAACCGGCCAAACCCGCGCCCAGACTGTCACACCATTTGAAATGTCGTGGCTCTCCCTAACGGGCTTGCTTTCCTTGTGTCAAGGAAGCTTGTTTCACCTTCTAACTCCACCACATGTCTGTGCAATGCCCGTGCAAATGGCCTAGAAACGGTGCATTGACCGGGGTTCGGCCATGTCTCCGGGTGCGTGGCTCGAAACCCAATTTCGAGGGCACCTAGTCCACTTGCAACCCCCTCGCGATAACCCTCCTTGGATGCATTCACCATATCTACATTCCATCCGCGCCTTCATCTTCATCTCCATCATCCCAAGCCCCCAGACCCCCCCCCCCACCACCCACACCACCACCTTTGTCTAACCCTCACCCTACATCTTACCCACCGTTCTTCAAGTCGACGTCTTTTTTAGCGAAGGCTTTGATGAAGCCATGTGCCGCAAATCCACACCTCAAAAATATCATGCATCCCACACTGTGACTGTATGGACGAGCAAATTTTGATTGGCGATTGTGGTAGGATTGTATGCTTTGTATCAGATATCACATGAATTCAAGGCTTGTTTTCAGAACAACTCGGATGCTTTGCAAGAGGCCAACATGCTGCTTGACATGGCACGTGAGGAAGGACAGTCGAACAACGCTGTGGTAGCAGTGTTATCCTTAGCCAAAGAATTGCGGAGTGGGCTCAGGTTGTTGCGCTGTTCGGCTTGAACACGCTTTTGCTCCATGTGAAAGTGCCCCAACCCAATTGACGAGAATGCGACCAAGTAACCCGACAGTTTCATGGATGTTCCAATTGTTTCGTCGCTCATGTTCTTAGGTTGGGCTTTGTCCTTCTCGCCCACACCTACATACCATATACACATACATTCACATACATACACACATACATATACACAAACATACCACCATCATTTTCGACCTTGAGAGTGATTTCAGCCTCTCTGCTCTTCAGGGCTCCTGTGACGGGGACCCCGACGGGCCAACGGCGGAGGTTGGGGGGGCTCCTGAGGTACCCCAACACAACTGGCTCAAAATGATCAAAACGATCACCAGTGATGTATCATCGGGGAAACCAATTTTCTTCCAAGCTGTTTTGCAAACCAAGTGGTGAGTTGTCATTAGTGTTTGGACGAGCCTCTTTGGGCTAGCCTGCCACGAGAGCCCCTTTACCAGACCCCACACCCCAGCCTTCTTCGAGGGGCTCGAACGACCACCCATCCGCGCAAGCAAGCCAATTTTCCACCTGCCCTGGTGCCATGCCGCGCTACCTGCCCTGCTGCAGCTCTGCAGGGCACATGCAGTGGCACGGCACCAGGGCAACAGGGAACATAAAGCAGCACTGCACCATGGTGCACAGAGCGGCACTGCACCAGAGCACATAAAGCGGCACTTGCACATGGAGCGATGTTTGCAGCTGGACAGGGGTAGGTTGGTGCCAACAAGGTGCACAAATGGGGAAGGCATGGGAAGCAAACGGGGGCGGAGAAGGGGGGGGGTCTGAAAAACACCCCCCGCCCGCGCTCGCCAATAGGGCACATCGCCATTCACAGAACGGCACTGCACCAAGGAAAACTCAGCGCTTTGCACCAGGGCACAGCAGCAGGGCACATACAGTGGCACTGCACAGCACCACGTCGGGCGGCATTGCACTGGGCAGGTACCGGGCACTGTACTGTGTGCCCTGCTGCAGCACATGCACCATGGCGCAGTTCTGGTCCACGTGCCCTGCTCCGCGTGCCCTGGTGTATTGCCCTGCCATGCGCCATGGTGCAGTATGTTCCCTGGTGCAGTGCCGCTCTTTGTGCTGTGGTGCAGTGTCACTCTACATGGCTTGCTGCAGCAGCGCTGTGTGCTTTGATGCAGGGCCACTGCTGTGTGCCATGCTACACTGTCGCTCACGTGGCAGTGCTGCTCCTCGTGCCCTGCCGGTTCTGCGTGCTATGCTGCAGCCCAGGTCTCTGTGCTCTGGTGTGGTGCTGCTGTACTCCGCATTTCTCACTAGTTGGATGCTTTGGGGGCGACACTTGTGTGAGGGTTTCCTGCACTTTACGTATTTTCAGGGTTGATTTTAATTCCCTGGCAGCCTGTGACAATCACCCCTTAAAGCGTTCGCTCTTTGCTTGCAGGGGCAACAAATTGCTGGGGATGCTGTACAGTGTTGAGGACCACGCCCGCATGGTAGCCCAGCTGTCCGAATCCAAGCGTGCAATGTCTCAGCTGGTGGTGGAACGCAAGCAGTCCCTTGAGAAATGTGAGCAACTGCTCAGGTCCTTGTCTTTGCCTCAAAAACAAGACGTGCACAAAACAACGGCATCGCATGCATGAAATGACCATGAAAGAAACACTCACACACGATGGTCCGGTAGTCAACGTCACACTCTGATGGACCCTGGGTCTGGGCGAGTACAACAGTGCCATCTGAACGCAAAAATTGACAACCGTTCCGGCTGGGTATATATCAACATGATTGACATTCATGGCTGAAATTGCAAAAAAAAAAAAAAAACGAGTGAGATGCATGATACACGGATAAATGCATTGCCTGACATGCTTTTTTTTTTATGCACCACAATGCACAAATGGGATTGTCATGGGCAACTACAGAAATTCCACGAAAACCTAAGCGTGTTACTTGAAAATCAAAATTTTTTAAGCTGATGGTTCCCCCGCCCCACTGGGGGAGTTTCAAGGGCAGGGGGATAGCAAGGGCGGAAGGGGTGACTGCAGTTGGGAGGTGGTTCAACTCCAGCCGACAGGCCCTGCAGCCGCCCGCAGGCCCTGCTACCAGGCTGGCTGCCCATGCTCATTCTGGACACACACCCTGAGCTAACCCTTCCTTATGTCTGCCCACACGCCACCACACACAACTCTTCGAAGATTCTGAACCAGGATGAGCACTGTGCTGGGACTGTCAGCGTGCACCCACCATTCGGCACTGGAAGTGCAGCCGGATTGCTTGTTGGCTTTGCTTCCTTTCGGGGAGGGACACTGACAACAAGGGACAACTTTGCACACTTCATAGGGAGGAAAGGGTTGCAGGGCATTGCGCTGGTCCACAGGTACAGGCGTACGCGAGAGGCCCAAGGAAGTGGAAAAATGGTGGAAGTGGGAGCCCCCTCCACCCTCCCCGCCCCCAAAGGCAAAATGGCCCTGGCCATGTGTTACATTTCCAACATTAATGGTGCGGAGCACACTCCAGATCTCATGATCATGGAAAGCCTTTCTGCGGAGCAGACCAGGGACTGAAGCAGCACCTGTGAGCAGAGGGACAATTGTGCCACTCTCATGCACCAACAATACAACTCCTTACCGTGTGTGGACAACCAATGCAGACAATTTCCTCCCAAAAACCCAAACCAGTGCATACACCCGGATGTATGTGTTGTTAATACAAGGCCGTGCCACTTGCATGCACCACAAGGACACAAGGTTGTGCGGGCTTTCTAAGTCATATATAGGGGCCTTTTTGCCAGTGCAAAGTGTCTCCATGCCCATATTTGAGGGCCTTTTTGCCAGTGCGAAGTGTCCCCATGCCCATATATAGGGGCCTTTTTGCCAGTGAAAATGTGTCCCCGTGCCCATATATAGGGGTGGCATGGGGACACTTTGCATTGGCAGAAGGACCCTATATATGGTAGGAGTTGAACTCCGCGTTTTGAAATGGCCTTGGGCGCCCCCCCCCACCACATGCACACATACACAACCACCACAACCACCACACTGTGCCTGATCCAGCCAAGGGGCGTCGGGCATTGGAGCGCTTCCTCTATTTTTTCAGCGATGCACCTGCACAACAATGCCACTTGTTGGCGTCGCAGTGCATGAGTCGATTGATCCCTTCTCTTGGCCTGTGCCTTCTGCTTTGGGCTTGCTCTGCAATGCTGCAACGCTGAGAGGAAAGGGTAAAGGATCCAGGAAATGGGGAGCAGAAAATGCCGAGGCAGTGGCAGAGAAGGTAGGACTTTTTTTTGGCCGCGTTGGGGCCCCGGGGTGTCGCTTGGCACTGTTTCCAGCCTACCCCTGATGGAATATTGGGTGGGGGGGTTACTAGGTGGGTG
This sequence comes from Eutreptiella sp. 'Long Island Sound 2002', assembly GCA_964036045.1. Lineage (NCBI taxonomy): Eukaryota > Euglenozoa > Euglenophyceae > Eutreptiales > Eutreptiaceae > Eutreptiella > Eutreptiella sp. 'Long Island Sound 2002'. The sequence continues at coordinate 359,023 of OZ038382.1, forward strand.
GGTTGCTGGGTTTGGTAGACTGCCAACCTGTTTCGTTGGCTGAGGATCATGGTAAATTCCACTTTGGCGTGCTTTCTCTCTTTGTGCCCGGCCCTTCCCCCTTCCCCAGGGAGGGGCACGGGATTTGGTTGATTATTCATCTGCCATGTTTTGTGATACACGCACGCGCTTCAGTCCTCACACCCACTTCCCTGCTGGTGCCAGCAGACCTTACTGTGCGCCCAACCCAGGGCCGTGTGAGCTTTGGAAGGTGCCCCAGAGTTGCGCTTAGCACTGAGCACCACAGTGTGTGGGGGGGGCACACAAGAGGCCGAAATCAATGTTGCGTGAAGCTCGATGCTGTACAAGGTGCATAATTGTGAGTAGGGTAGGCTGTAACCGCAGCGAGCGCCCCTCTTTGGGTAGCTAACCAAAGCTCTGGGCCCAGTGCCAATCTGTACAGACGCTTGGCTGTTCGGGCAGGGAAGACAGACCCAAGGGCTCCACATCACCGGGTGTCACCCAGCACCTTCAAGGCAATTGCCCTCTGTGTGCTCTCCGAGGGGTTGACCCGCACAATGCTACTGCGCCCACAGGCAGGAGTGCCACTACGCGCCCCCCGCCCCTCTTGAGCCCCCCCTTTTGTAACTGATCGGGGGCATTTTTTTTTGGTGCCTTCATCGCTCTTTTGTCTTCGTGTGGATAATGTGGTTGCACGCGTTGTACCCTGTACGATACTCCCTGCGCCGTTAGGGAAGCTGCAAAGACGAAAGCCGCAGTCTCAACGACCACCAGGACACTGGGACTCTGCGGTGCCCTTCACAACTGGTGTGGACGGCGTGCGTGTAAGGCAGTAGTGAAATTTGGTATTTTGGACCCCCAGTCGAGCAGAGGGTATTATGTGGGGTGGCTTATTCCGTGGGTTGGGGGGAGGGGGCATGCAGTCAACCGTTGCTTGGTGAAACTTGCCGCTGTTTAGAATTTCAGGGAGAAAACCTGGGACAGCCCTTCGTTTCCACAGCCTGTTTCTGACACAGAGAGCATTCTGACCACAATAAACAATTGGTCGGCGAAGTACGGGCTTTGGAGAAGACCCTCCATGGGGCCCAGAATGACCACTTTCAAAATGAAAAGATTCAGAACCTTCGTCAAGACATGTTTCATATGAAACAGAGGTGTGGATGCATGGCTGAGATGTGGTACACGGGCTATCATGGCGTACAACAACCGTGCAGTGGCATGGATTGCACGCAATACACACGTTATTCTTCGCACAGTGGCACAGTGGGCATGCAGCCGTGTAGAGGGCACATGCAGTGGAACGTGCAGTGCAAAGGAACAGGCAGTGGAACACCGGGGCAGCACTCGTGCACCACGGCCCATTAAGCACATGAAAATCAGGTGTACAGGGACAGCAGGCAAACGATGGTGCCGTTTTGAGACCACCAGTGGTCCTCCATGCCACATGATGATCGATTGTCAATGGTGCAGAGGTGGAATGAGAACAAGAAACCCGGAAAAGGAAGCGTAAACAGCTTGTTTCCAACCCATCAGCCACAGTCAACATGTTTTCCGCTTTCTGTGCTACCACCTGAAGCCATTCCGTCTCCATCACCCAAAACTGCCCCCCAGCCCCCACCCCCAGAAAGTCCGGGGGCTCCATTGGCACAACCGGCCAAGGCAAAGGAAAGGGAAGTAAAGGAAAGATTGGGCAAAGAGGAAGAGGAAGGACACAGGGTGGTGAGAGGCCCATGGGCACCACCACCTTTGGAGGGAAAGGCCAAGCTAAAGGAAAGGGAAGTAAAGAGGGAAAGATTGGGCAAGGAGGAAGAGGAAGGACACAGGGTGGTGAGAGGCCGATGGGCACCACCGCCTACGGAGGGAAAGGGTCCAAGGGAAGGGCAGCGAATGGCAATCAGCCAATAGGCGCTGCCAGCTGCAGACGAGAACAATACACCATGGCAACATGCCACCCCCCACCCCCTCTCCCTCTTGTTCGGTGGCTGTGTTAAACAAGATCAGTCTACCAAAGGGTCAACCTACACCCTCGCTTAGCTCACCTTACTTAGGTCTCCCCCCCCCCAAAAAAAAACCTGGCTCCTGGGTCCAGCCCACCCACGTCTGCACCATTTCCCAAGGGGGTGGAATAACCTGCTCCGACCATTTTACATCAATGTATGGCCCATTGTCGACCCAACGTTTGCCAATGCATATGCCCACATCATTGGACCAAGTTGGTGTGTACCAACAGTCTGTTGGTGCACGGGGAAGGGGGGTTTGGCGCAATGGTGGCGCACCGCGCGGAGGAGGCTGTTGGCACGCTTGTTGGCACAAGGGGTTGGAGCGGGGGAGGTTGACGCTCTTTTGGCACAGGGGGGCAAGGGTTTGCAAACATTTGACGAACGTACACCAAAAAGTTCGGCTGCACTCGTGAGTCGTTGGAAACCGTGCGCCCAATAGTAACCCGTTTACGGCAGTAGTTCCGGTGGCGTCCTCCAACAGTTAGGCCGCACCTATGAACAGTTGAGTATCGTCCACCAAAAAGGTAGGCCGCACTCACCAACAGCTGAGTTGTCGAGCCACTGTGACAAAGCCCCAAATGTAAAATGTGTATTTAGCTTGGTGGTGGTGGGGGGGGCACTCTGGAGGGCGCAGAATTGACGTTGTACAGTTTACGAAATTTGCTGTCAGCCACTGGAACCTCTGGCGCGACAAGCGCCAACAAAATTTTCGGGCACCCCAGAGGTGTCTTTTTTTGAGTCAAAAATGGCTTGAAAATTTTTTTCATGAATACCAGGCATGATGAATTTTTTGGACCCCCTTGTCATGCTGATTCACAAAAAAAAATACCATTTTCGCTTGTTCTGACAATCTGACATTTGGGGTCCGGGTCCCCTCCAGCACTGTGTTGGTTCGCGTTTAGGGGTCCCGTATTCCGTAAATCGCAAGTCGTCAATGGAGGAATGCCCCCCCCCCCCCATATATCCATCGATGCCCACAAGTGCCAATGTCATGATTTGGGGGCTGGCATGCCTACCCGGCACATATCTCCTGCACCCTTGTGATTCACTGATTGCACGTGCGACTGTGGGATTATTATACCACATCCAGCCACTGGACACCAATTTACACCGCTATACACCCATTGTACACCCTGTACCCTGTTTTGTATGATTGCATCGTGCGCATTTGCCAACATGGAGACGCCAAAAGGAATTATGGAATGGATGGTGCGTTTTTGGTCTCCCGCCCAGCGCTAGGGAAACACACACACCTCTTTGCACGGACAGCACACCGATGGTTCTCCTGCGTATGCCCATTGTCTGCTGTTGTGCAAAGGCTGTTTGCCACCTCCAAAGCTACAGAATATTGCTTTGTGGCCCTGAGCAGTGGAGTGGGGGCTAGTTTTGGTGCCTCACCAAGGGTCAGCTTGTGCACCCAGCCACACTGGTAATATTTTTTTGTAGGTTGGAAGGATTGCAAAGTATTCATGTGAACACTCTGATTGAAGTGGAACATTTGCGACATGATATTGACCAGCTCAAGGCCCGGCAGAGAGTTGCAAATTTATTTGCAGTTGGTTGATTGTTTCTGAATCGTGCGACGTGATCTTCCGACCATTTCACGGGACGGTGATGTCATTACGTTGATACGTGCATAAATCCTGTGCTCCTCTTCAAACAGTCGACAGTGTGGGGACAAAAACCCCACACCTGTTTTTGGCCATTTTGGTAACTCCAAAGTGACCAAAAATTTTTGGGGAGAGGTTCACCTTAAAAGGTGGGGGGCCATCCCCACTTTTGGCCTTGTGAAGGCAGGGGATACATAGCCACAATCCATGCCCCTTTTTTGGGTGTGACCCCGAGGTGGCAAGGGGTGCATAGCCACAATGCACACACCCTTTTTGGGTGTGACCCTGAGGTGGCACGGGATACGTAGCCACCACTGTCCACCACCCTTGACGCGTGTCCCCTCATAGCCCTCCCTCAGCGCCGGGGGACAGCCCTAGAACTTTTTTTCGTGTGCGTGCCACCATCCCTCACCCTCGCCAGCCCCCCTTTATCCTCATTGAGCACCAAGGGAGAGCACCGAATCATCTCTCAATGCATGCAACTGCCCCTATACCCCCCCCTACCCTCTCCATGCCTGCCCAACAACGTACACCACCCGCTATACACCACACCCACGCGTGCCGTGCATGGGAAATGAGACACAACACACGCGCCATGGACATATCTTTCCCTCTTTACTTCCCTTTCCTTTCCCTTGGCCTTTCCCTCCATCGGCGGTGGTGCCCATGGGCCTCTCACCACTCCTTCCCTTTCCTTTCCTTTGGTCGGTTGTGCCAACGGAGCCCCTAGACCTTCCTTGTTTCACTTCTTTGTGTTGAGTCCACACAGAGGAAGGCAACTGCCTTCGCCGTTGGCTAAGTGCGTCCAAGCAGTCATCCCACGCCGGTGGTGAGGGGCCTCTCCCCAACGGCGGCTTTTGGGGCCTGGTATGTCCACTTACAGGGTCTTTTTCCCCGACGGGGGCAGATATAACAACCTTCCACCTGCCCATTCCCGCACTCAATCCTCCTTGTGGCGAGCGCATCATGTACCCCCTACCCCCCCCCTTTAGGGCAAGGAGGAAGAGGAAGGACACAGGGTGGCCAAGGGAAAGGAAAGGGAAGTACAGAGGGAAGGATAGGGCAAGGAGGAAGAGCAAGGACATAGGGTGGTGAGAGGCCGATGGGCACCACCGCCTATGGAGGGAAAGGGTCCAAGGGAAGGGCAGCGAATGGCGATCGGCCAATAGGTGCCGCCAGCTGCAGATGAGAACAGACGAGAAAAATACACCATGGCGACATGCCACCCCCCGCGCCCCTCTTGCCCTCACTTGGCATCAGGGGACAGCCCTAAAATATTTTTCAGTGCCTACCATCATCCCTTCCCCTGCCATACCCTCCCCCCCCCCCTCACTCAGCACCGGGGGGACAGCTGTGGAGTGCCTGCCGCCACCCCTAACCCCTAACATACCCTCGCTCTACCTCCCCTGACCCCTTCCATACCCCCCCCCCCTTATCCTCACTCAACAAGGGACAACCATGGATTCATTTCAACCCGGACTCCAGCCCTTCCCCTCTTCTGCCCTCAATTTCAGTTTCAAACCGTGCCTGCACCGCAACCATACTCCCCATTACCCTCATTCAAACCTCACACTTTCTGTTTGTTTTGCTATCAATCTCAGTCTTCCAATTAATCAGCCTCCCGCCTCCCCAGTCCACCCTATGCTAAGGGATCCTCCCACCCCTGCTTTGAAGAGCATGCCTTGCCTCACGGTGCCCCCTTGCAGTGTGAGCTTTGTGACCCCCGCCCCCCTCTTGGAGGAGGTGCCGCATTGGGTGGGTGCCCTATGGAGAGGGAGCCTAAGGGTTCCTTTGCCTCCTTCCATCCTGTGCCATGTTTTTCCGACCATCTCGGGCAGGCTATCCTGCCGCCTACCCCCCACTCAGGCACGCATTAGAACAGAAAAAATGGAAGGAGGAGGCCCCCCCCCCGGGTCCAACCCCCCCCCCCCCCCCTCAAGACCCCCCACCCCCCACCCCCGCCTCCCCCTCTTCCAATGCAGGTGAAAGTCTGAGTTGGGGTCCTGGAAAATGTTTCACGCTCACAGTTCCAGGTGCAACTTGAGGGTGAAGAAGGGTAGGGCTCACCAGCCGTTGGCACTTGAGGCTTTTTTGGCTGTACGGACTGTCGTGCTTTCACCTGAGTGCACCATCCAGCCAAGAGGGATGTCATAATGCATAGGGCATCCATCAAGCGTGGGACGCCCTTGGCGGTCACTGACGCAGGTGTTTCGATCCAGACGGGGAGACACAATGCTGCCAGAACAAACGGCGGTCGAATGGTAACGCAGCCGACTGCAGAATTTTGGGCTGGCGGTTCAAATCCTGGCCAGCCAATGTCGTCGGCCGTTCGGCTTTCGAACCGCCGCCCTAAGAGTTCACGTTTCGGCTGCATTACCATTCAGCCACTGCTTGCGGTGACCGAAATCTTTCATGGAGCAGTTGTCAAAGAGGAGGGTAGGTTCGGCAATTGCATCAGCGGGCTGGCCTGTAGGTCCAGAGATGGCGGCTGCCTCATGCACACACACACTGGGTTCCCCCGAGAACCCACCCGTCATCCTTTGATCCCACCGATGAGCAGGCCTGTGCACGTGGCTATAGACCTCGGTGCAGTACTCCTGTTCATCGTGTGGAACCTCAGGCGCCTCACAGGGCTGTCGGCCTGGGCACTCTACACCCTCAGCCGTAGATGCGTCATAGGGCTGTAGGCCTCGGTGATGCGAGCTGGGGAGTGGACCTGCCGGTGCTTTGAGGGGCCACTAGCCCTGGCAGACTAGGGCTCAGCGGTAACGCCCCCCAAATCTGCCACTGTCCTCCCTCCCTTGTATGCGGTGGGGTGGGGGCAGGGACGCATTGGAGCGGAGGAGGGGGGGGGGGGGGGGGGGCGGGGGGTCTGGAGGGGGGGGGGTTGCTGCCAGCGGTGCTCCCACCCTCGCAGGGGCAAGTATCCCTTGTTCTGCTTGTGATAGAAGACGGCCCAGTGGACGTGCCCGCGGCAGCAGAGTCCCACTCGGCGCAAGGGCCCAGCGCAAAAGTGCTGTGATAAAGGGGGCCTCCTGCAGCCACCAGTGGCAGTCCCAGCTGCTTGCAGGACCAGCGGCTGCTGCGGTGTGATGTGTGGCCCATACCCCAGCTGGTCCCAAGGATACCTCCCCGAGGATCCCGGTGGCTGCGGACACACCGGCCGGACTACGGGGGGTTTTGCAGCCCAGCCTTGCTGCGCCGCCTCTTCGGCCACCATTCACACAGCCACCGCGGCTAGATACAAGCTGCACAAGCTGCACAATCTGTACCGCAGCTGGCCCTGTAGGGAGGAGGCCGGTGGCGCGCAAATACACCGGCCAGGCTGTGAGCACCACCACAGCCAGGATGGGGGAGGGTTCTGCCTGCACCAATGGAAGCCAATTTGCATGCTGGCACAACCACACTTGGCATTCCCGCAGCAGATGGAGCTCCGTTTCAAGTGAACCGACACAACGTGCTGGTGGCATGTGTGGCAATGTTGTGCCCCATCCCCACCGCCGTTATTACATAAGGGGGCAATATCACTACAAATGGGGGGCTTTGTCACTATTTCGGGGTAGTTTCATCCCCCAAAAGTGGAGTGAAAATGAAAACCACCGTGGGGGTTAGAGGGGGTTTGATCCCCTGTTTTGGGGAAGTGGTTATCCAGGACCATTCAGGTTAATTTCTATGCAGAGGGATGCCATGCCGTTGTCTATATGTTAAATTCTGTTTGTGGCAATTTTGTGCTTGCTTTCTTCCACCCCCCAATGGTGCCTCTGTGGCCACATTTTTCGGATCACATTGTTTTGATTGGAAGGTTGCTTGTTTACTGCATTCTGATCTCTTCTGACGGTCTCGTGACGGTCCAACTTTTTGCTGCTGTTGCTTCTGCTTTTGCTTCTGTTGTTATTGCTGCTGCTGCTGTTGACACTTGTCCTGGTGTGCCTGCTGTCGTTGCTGACTCTTGTTGTTGCTTCTGTTGTTAACACCCGTCGTGGTGTGTGGATCTACCGCAAGTGCTATGCAGTGCCTCCTCAATATCCCCAAAATGCCGATGGTCAACTAAGACCATGACCATGACCATGCATTTTGCTCCGAGCTGCAAGGGGAGTTGAAAACGGCTCTGTTTGGGATGTGCACCAATAATCCCACAATGCGAGGTCAACCGCGCCATGCAGATCCCAAGGCTGACTTGAATTTTAAGCGTGTCTTTTGCAACTACTGCTAATTAGTTCCCCTGATCTGCCTGTATCCTGCTTTTTATCATGTTGACCCCTGATTGAGCTATGGTTTTCATTGCCTGTGCTATTACTCTAGTTCAAAAAAACAAAAAAGAACACCAGCAACACGAACAATGTGTTTAGACATTAACAAAAATGTGTGTAGAATAATGTGTTTAGACATTACAAAGATGTGTCTAGACGTTTTGGTGCTAAGCTCCACAATGTTGTGGGCGATTTGGTGTGGCTACTCATGATGGAAACAAATACGGAGAAAACTGTGGACCAAGAACCATTGTAGATGTGGCCACCGTCAAAATGAATTGTTGTCTCAAAGTTTCACACCAAAGATAGATTTTACCGAGTCAAAACCGTTTTCCGCTGAAGTCCACCAACATTATCCATCAATTTTGCGAGCAAATCTCGAATATTTGAAAATTGCTCAAACTTGCGGAAAACGGGATAATGCGGCTATTTTTCGCCATACTGTGTCAAATGGAAACTGATTGCACTAGTTTCCGTACGGAGATCTCTCATTTATCTTCTCCGTGCTGGATAAAGGTTGGTTGGGCAATATTTAGTGAAAAGCAGCCAATGCAAAACTTAACAATAGGCATTGACAAATCCTCCCATGGTTACCTACACAAGCAGGTATGTATTTTATCATTCTCATCAATTCCTATTTCGCCTTGGATATATATCATCTTTCTAGTGGTGTAGTTGGTATCAAAGTAGTGGAATTTGAAACCATAGACGCATTGGAAATTTGAAACGTTTTGGTTGTCTTTGCTTTGGTGGGCGCCAATGTAAATGACGAAATCTAGAACTTTTTTTCAGAAAAATGATGGAGAACAATGTTTTGCACCTGTCTATACATGCAATTGAAATGTACGATCGTTCTAAAATTCCAATGGACGCAGTAAAAAATAACTTCTGTCTAAGTTTTACATCTAGTGGAACATTCACACAGAATGTTTTGGGCATTATAATGCTTAGTGGCACAGTGAAACAAAACTTTGGGCTTTATCATGTTCCACTACATGTAAGTTTTTTGCACTGAACGGCGCCTTTTGTGGCTGGCCAGGCCGGGGGGAAAGGCTCTTGCGCGCCAAGCTTTTTCGGAGAGGGGCGGGAGCCCGAAACAAAGTTCAATCGGGGACTGACTACTGCTGCGCATAGCTGTTCTCCTCTGCCCAATCTCAATGAGACCCCGCAGCCCCTGTTATAGACAACCGTAGAGCCGGGGCCTGTGCCTGATTTCTGAAGGTGGCATGGTTGCGGCTTGGGGGTTAGAGCATGACGGCTTGAGCATGGGGGGGTGGCAGTAGGGAAGTGACGGGGCACACTTGCAGAATTGATGACCTGAGTGGGAGCCAGAGCTGTGAGTGTCGATTGCTTTCATTGTGATAGAGCTGTCGGCTGGTACGAGAGAGACCTTCGGGTGTAGCTTTTTTAACGAGATGACACATTGGACGAGTGCGAGGACGAATGCGCATTTGTGCTTGCGGGAGAGGGAGGGGTTGGTGTGAAAAATTTCGTTATTCGGAGAGAGGGGGACGGAGCAGGGGCGGAGGTAGTGGGGGGGGGGGTTGAGGGGGGGGGGGGGGGGTTGAAAAGGTTCCGGATGGTGAGCGGCCTTTTGGGGGGCGGGGGTTCTAGCTTAGGTGGGTTCGCGGAGTGCCGTTTGAATGATAGAGGGCGGACGGGTTTAGGCGGCTAACGGGTGTGTTCTGGAGTTTTGGCTTGTGTTGTTGGTGAAGGGGGATGGGGTGGCTTTGGAGGCTTGTGATGGACTTTGTCAAGGAGGGGGGGAGGGGGGGTGGTAGGTTGGGTGTGGGGGGGCGATGCTGTGCGGTGTGTGGGGTGCTGTAAGGCGACCAGGGGCGCCGCCATGGGTTTGGCCCGGTGGGCGGGTCGAAGGGGGCTGGGGGGTGGTGGTTGTTAAGGCACCCCAGCGTGCGGTAGAGAGCATTGAGAAGCAAGGGAACACAAGCTGCTAGGGCGAGTTTTAAGTCATGACAGTGCGGTGGCTTGCTTTGGCCAGTGGGGGGGGGTTGTGAGTTGTGTGTACAGGGACAAAAAAAGGTTTCTACTTTTCTCTCGGTTGTGTTTGTTCCTTGTATATGTTTTTGAAAACCTTGCTGATTTCCCACAACTCAAAATGAAGTTCACATAGAGGTAATGTAGAGCAAGTTGAGGCACGGGATCAATCAATTCAGGTTAAGTCCTTCCACAATCAAAACATGTGTAACAAAGAGGGGCTGCAAATAGACAAATCTAGATCTAAATAGAAAGCCCCAATGGTTTATAAACAAAATAGATGATTTTCAGTGAAAACTGGCAAGACTGAGGCCACCAAGATAGCACCAAGCACCTAATGTGCATTCTTTTGGATGAAATAGAGTTGGTTAGGAATCTAGGGCATAGGAGTTAGGCCAGACACAGGATATGGCTTGGCCAGCAAGGGAGTGGTAGACAAAATACATCTACCGGAACAGTAAGACTATTAGGGCTGGAACATTCCATACTGTTCCAGAAGACGCGAGAGTTGTTCCAGAAGATGTGATATGGCAGTTGAAAAGGGGGTTGGAGGTGGTGGCAGTGGGTGAAATGTTTTTTGAGGGCATGGGGGCAGTTGAAAAATGGGGTCGGAGGTGATGGCTGTGGATTAAATGTGTTTTCAGGGCATGGGGGCATTTGAAAAGGGGGTTTCAGGTAGTGGCAGTGGGTGAAATGTGTTTTGAAGGCATGGGGGCAGTTAAAAAGGGGGTTGGAGGTGATGGCTGTGGATTAAATGTGTTTTGAGGGCATGGGGGCAGTTGAAAAGGGGGTTTGAGGTGACGGCAGTGGGTGAAATCTGTTTTGAGGGCATGGGGGCAGTTGAAAAGGGGATTTAGAGGTGATGGCTGTGGATTAAATGTGTTTTGAGGGCGTGGCGGTAGTTGAACGGGGGGTTTCGAGGTGGTGGCATTGGGTGACATGTGTTTTAGGGCATGGGGTAGTTGTAAAGGTGGTTTGTGATGGTGGCACTAGGTGACATGTGTTTTGCGAGCATGGGGCAGTTGAAAAGGGGTTTCCTGGTGACGGCAGTGGGTGAAATGTGTTTCGAGGGCATGGGGGCAGTTGAAAAGCGGGTTGGAGGTGGTGGCCCTAGGTGAAATGTGTTTTGACGGCATGGGGGCAGTTAAAAAGGGGGTTTGAGGTGATGGTTGTGGATTAAATGTGTTTTGAGGGTATGGGGGCAGTTGAAAAGGGATTCTTTCTGAGGGAAAAAAAGTGGGAAATTGTGGAATCGGCCTGTGTAAATGGCCGAAAAATTCAACAATAGGGCTTTGATGGGCAACAACATTCGGGGGGGTTTCATTGGTGAAACGGGCGGAAGACAAATATGGGAAAATGGAGGACTTGAAGGATGTGAAAACCTGTTTGGGGCCAGTTAAATATTCTTTTTAAGAAGTTCAAAATCATTAAGGAGGATGCACAGAAGGTGTATGCTCCGGGAACCACTCCACAGCAACACTCTTTCTCTTTCTTAGAGCGATACATGAAACAAAATTGAGAATGAAAGAACGAATGTTGGGAAGAAATGTTGAGTGACCGCTTTTTATAACCTTTTTTTTTTTGAAAAAATATCGAGAACTTAAAGGGCATTCGGAGGTAGTGAGTCAAACATCGACGATACAGAGTCATACAAACTATTTGCAATCATCGATTGATTGAACTGATTTTAAAAATCTGATATCTCTTTTTAAACAAATGAGGGAGCGCTACAAACTTTTTGAATGCACTAGCCGTTCGAATGGAGAAGTGGTCTGAACGAGTGCAAACATTGTCTAACAAATGAAAGCGAGGGGTGGAAAGTCTAGACTAGTCTAGTATTTGAAGGAAAAACAAATGATTTACATGGGGTACAAAAGCTACTACAAAAAAATGGTATCCTTACACGACAGTTGAATAAAGACGTTAAAGATTTCCGAAATGGAATTACAGCAAAGTTGCTTATGAAATGAAAGCCGAAAAGTAAAAAAATGAAAATGTACAAAATAATTGTGTGGTAGTATATGATATATTAGTAATACAATAGTAATATATAATATAGCATAATGGTGCGTCTAGTGGAACTATGTGTTGCGTCTAACATTTTGTCATACTGTTCCGATAGACGTATTACGTCTTTTGGAACAGTATAGACTGTTCCACAACGTCTAACTTTTTGTCTTACTGTTCCGGTAGATGTATCACGTCTTCTGGAACAACTCTCGCGTCTTCTGGAACAGTATGGAATGTTCCAGCCTTAATAGTCTTACTGTTCCGGTAGACGTATTTTGTCTACATGCCGCCAGCAAGGCCAAGCAACTTAATTCAGAAACAGTTTCAAAGTAGAACCACAACAAGTGGTAGAATCAATTGAGTATAGGGGTCTTGAGGTGGGGAACCACTAGGCCTCACCTACAAGGCCTTAGGCATGAAGTGCCTACTTTATTTCGGTATAACCTCCATGAAGGAAGATGCCTTCGCTCAGTTGAGTGGTAGGGGTGAACTTCATGGGGGGCTAGGGTCATAACCCTAGGTACTTTGAGAAAACGTACTTCAAACTTCAAAAGAAAGACAAAAATGATTAAGTTGGTCTCAACATCAACAAAAGATCTTTAGGGGGAGCTCAACCTGGATCAAGTCCCCCAAGAAAGACATGGCAGTGACTTTTGCTTACTCCCCCTTGGAGTACTAGTTGATCAAGCTAATACGACTGTTAAAATTCCCCTTGGCTCTTTTCAATAGCAAACAGTGCAGTGAATTCTAGGAATGATCTCTCACTTGAGTAGTGACAATTCAATGTGTCAACAAAACACCAACTTAAAAGGTTGCAAGAAGAATGGTACAAAAGCCTTGTTGAACCTTACAAATCGATATAAAAACATTTGTAAATCATGCAAAAGCTCATTTTATATCAATGTCATAAATTAGGAACATCCCATGCTGAAATGGATTTATCGCTTTTAGGAAATTGCATGGATGGCATCCGGGAATCGAACCTAGGATTTTGCAATGCAAATCCCATGTTCCGCCAATTATGATAACACATTGGGCTGATAAATTTTCATCTCAATTAATTATAGATCAACGGACAAGATCGTCTGAACTCAGAAAACATCCGTCTTTTCATTTTCTGCCCTAGCAGAACAATGTCGAGATCCACAGCGATCATGCATGACAGATCGATCACGGATTACAACAAAGTCCTTACCAAGTCTGAACCAAGAAGATGATAATCAGGTACTCCTATGCTCATGGTAGAACTGCATTGTTGAGGGACTTATAGAATATAGAACTGTAGCCATACTTGGTCAGTGCATATGCGAGTTGATCTTGCGTAGCCACCCATTCCAGATTGGTAACTTCTCCAGATGTTATAGCATCACGAATCACTGCAAGCTCAATGAGAAGTCTCTTCTCAGACACAGCCTTGTGCAGATAGACGTGGTCGAATAGTGAAGCACAGTCAGTGCGTAGCGTAACAGGGACTCGCATCTTCGTAATCTCGTTAACGACATTCAGCGTCAAGAACAGGTCATCCAAGCAGGCTAAACAAGCAAGGGTTTCCCCAGCAAAGGTGGACTTTACGACTCTGCGCAGGGTACGGCTTTTCCAGTTGATGAGACAAAAGCGCTCCTTCTTGTCTTCACCGACAGTTGCGATAGTCCACACCCAGCCACCAACAGTTTTCCCTTCTTCCCCATTGCCCCATGACGAGTCATGGTATCCACTAAGACGAACAGGTCCACTCAACTTGGGAAATCCGATGAATAGCGAATTCTTCCTCACGTGGTGCAAGGTCTTGTTCGCTTGAAGTGCATCCGAGACTGTAGGTTTGCTTGATCGTTGTGCGTGACGGCACACGCTATAAGAGAACTCAGGTCTCGTTTGCCCGGTACACCGGGACAAAGCTCCAATCAAGCCGCGGTACAAAGTGCTCCCTTTCGCGTTTAATAGTCTTCCACGATCCGTAGACTCCTCTAGAGATATCTCCGCGATCTCATCAATGTACTTCTTTTTGCACTGTGCATCCCCGCGTTACCCCTGGGGTGCTAGGGGATCAATGTACTTCTGTTGGTCCAACGTTATCTCGATCAGATTGCCGTCATCGTCACGTTTGCATTCCAGATGCACTCCACAAAACACATACTCCTCTCTTTTTTCAGACCCAACAGAGAAGACACCGTGCAACGCCTCCAGAACAGATGAGATGAGAGAGTCAGTCCCAGCGATGAGTAAGAAAAAGTGCTTTTCCAATGCTTTAGGGTATACTTTAGTTGTATTAGAGATGCTCTAAGCACTTAGGCATTTTTATCTTAGTATTGGCCCAACCAAAATGGGTGATAACACATTTTGACCTATGGAACCAAACACTAAATCAGGATGTTGTGTGGACCCCTTTACCCCGAAGCTATAGGCACTAAAACATCTTTTCCTAGGTTGCTGAGGCACTGATATACTTAAGGCAGAGCCTATGAATTTATCTGTGTTTTCTCATGAATTCTTAGCTATCCTAGTGGTATGCACCCTAAGAAAGATGTCCTTGATTTATGCCCTAGATATTCTGATGAAATCCTGCAGGTTTTGTAGTTGAAAACCCAAACCAAAGCAGCAAGTAGAGCAAGAACAGGATGTGCATCGAATCAATGATTGGTTTTGGAATCCAGTGTAACACAGAAGGGCTGCAGATAGACAATGCAGGTTTATACACAAAGATTCAATCACAAATGGATAATACAATAGATTTTATATGAAAATTGGACTGACTCTGGCCTCCAAGATAGCATTAGGCACTTCATGTGCACTCTTTTGGGTGAAATGGTTGTGGTTAGGAATGTGGGGCATAGATGTCAGGCCAACACAGAAAGTGACTTGTCCAAGCAACTGAATTCAGAAACAGTTACAAAGTAGGACCACAATAAGTGGTAGAAACAATTGAGTATAGGGGTGTTTGGGTGGGAGACCACTAGGCTTAACGTCCCAGGCCTAAAGCATGAAATGCCTATTTTATTTCGGTATATCCTCCATGAAGGAAGGCACCTCCGCTCAGTTGAGTGGTAGGGGTGAACTTCATGGGGGGCTAGGGTTACAACCCTAGTTACTTTGAGAAAGTGTACTTTAGGCATCCAAAAAGAGATGAAAACACTTAGGTTTGTCTTAGCATCAACAAAAGGGTTTTAAGGGGGGCTTGGCCTGGATCAAGCCCTCCAAGAAAGACATGGCAGTGACTTTTTCTTACTCCCCCCTGGAGTACTAGTTAGCTAAACTAGTAGGACCAAGGAAAAAGGCTCAAATATTCCCAAAATTACCTCAGAAAATGCATTAAACTTACCAAAAACCGCCTCATCAGTTCATAGAAGCCTATCACACTGTAGGCAGCCTTGAAAAACAGTGTAATGTACCGTGAATGATGTCCCTTCGATGGGGCATTCCTCAAAAGTCGCCGGCGTGTGACGAAAACTTTTGGAAAAAGTTTGGGGGTAGTGGGGTTGGAACCCAGGAGTAAGAAAAAGTGCTTTTCCATTGCTTTGAGGCATACTCTAGTTGTATTAGAGATGCACTGAGCATCCATGCATTTTTATCTTAGTATTGGTCCCACCAAAAGTGGTGATAACACATTTTGACCTATGGAACCAAACACCCAATCAGGATATGGAGTGGACCCCTTAATCCCCTTTCAATGTGAAGCTATTCATCTTTTCCTGAGTTGACTGAGAACTGACATACCTAAAGTAGAGCCTATGAATTTATCTATGTTTTTCCATGAATTCTTAGCTATCGTAGTGGTATGCACCCTAGGGGGCTTGGCACCTCTTTTTGAGAGGTCCTGGGTTCAATTCCTGGTCAGCCTAGCTAAGTAGGAAGATCCCATGTGACATGGCAGTGACCTCATCGCCACATGCCCTGCCACCTCAGCACATATGGGACCCAAAACAAAGAGTGCACATCTCCTGAGATGGCACTATGGAGATAGAGTGACCATGGGGCAGTTTTCTTACTCTTTTCCAAAACATTTCAGCTATCTTTGTGAATATGCATTCATTTGTGACCTGAGTTGCAGTTTCTGTGAATATCCATTCATCTTTCACTGTTTACACTGCAGCCCTTCATGCTTTGATCCTGATTCTCTTCTCCTTGCATACTTCTGGCTTGGGCTATCCTGGATTGACTTGCATTTACTGTATTTCAACAAACAAAAGCTTTTCATCTCCCAAAACAAGCAGCAGGACACCCTACAGCAACAGCAAGCAGCAGGAGAAACAAAAACACAGTGCTGAAAACACTATAAACTTTTCTGGTAGCAAGAGGCAGCCTGTCTCTGCGCACCGGCAGCAACCCCGTGCCGTACATCCAGTGCGCCGAGTACGGGCAAATATAAGCAGAAGGGTGAAAGAAGATGGATCCAAGAAAGGAGGACGCCGACGTGAAGACAGCGCCAGCGCCTGAGGCACTGGCAAGGCCAGCACCTGGCGCTGTACCTTCGGCGGAGCCCTGACATGGGCCAGTGGATGCGGCTGAGGACTCCCTGGATGGACTCCAGAGGGCCTTCGGGGCCCTGTCTGTCGATGAAGTGGTCTCTCAGCCTCAGCCTGTGAAGAGGAAGAGAGAGAACGAGAGCGAGAAGGATGCTGGAGGAGAAGCAGACGAAGGAGAGGAACAAGGGCAAGACCTGACGAATGACCCTACCTTCGAAGGCGCACCAAGCGCTTCTGGCCTCCACGCATCATCCTCTCCTTTAACCACCACACTCCCAGCCGCTGCAACATCCACTTCCACAACCAACCCGCCTATGGCAGAGGGCACAGGCTTTACTGGCATGCCTCCCTACCCCGCCTATGGTATGGGCCCAGCTACCACTGCGCTCAATGAGGCAACTACTGCCAGTGAGCCGGTGGCTTCCAGCTCTGCGCCGCGATGGTATGCGGCTGAATATCCCCATCCACTACCCGCTACTGGAACCTATGTGGATGTTCCTGGGTATGCTCCTGGGTATGCACCTGGCTATGCAACCTTGAGTGGGTTGAGGAGAGGACCTGAATCTCTTGGTGGCAGGAGTAGAGGATCGGGAAGATCCTCCAACAGGTCCCTGACGCGGTCGGAGATCAACGAGGTGCTTCTAGGAGCCACTTCGAAAATCGTGGGCGACCTCACTCAAGAGATCAGAGAGAAGCTGGAGCCCCTGATGATCCCGCCCCAAGCGTCACCTATCTTGGTGGGAATGTCACCCCACCGAGTACAGGCTAACCACCTGGCGGCAGGGTTGACAAATACCCTGGGGAGCCTGAGGAGCAGACCGATGCCGACCCCTGCAGCGATACCGAGAAGTCCCTTCGTGCCGAGAACGGCCCAGCCGCCCTACAGCCACGTGACGAACTCGACGAGGGCCGAGCTGGACCGGCTGGGGCTAACAGCCTTGAGGGCTATGGTGGACGTAGAGCCTTATGGCTCTAGTGATCTTGGCGGAGACCCCTCCGATGACGAGCCGCCGTCGATGGATTCTTCTTCGCCCTCAGATGACGATGACCCTGAGGACCCCGAGGACCCCAAGGGTAAGAAGAAGAAGAAGAAGAAGAAGAAGACCCGACGCCCTGAAGGACGCAGGACTCAGGAGGCGAAGGCTATTGCCACCTACAAGATCGTGGTGAACCTGCCTGAGTTCACAGGCAAGGACCTCAGCGAGTTCGCTGAGAACTTTGGCCGGTTTCTACGACTGACCGGCCAAACCCACGCTAGTGGGCGAGTGAAGTGCGATCTGCTCCTGCAGTGCTGCAAGACCAAGTACCTGGAGAAGCAAGTAAGGCAGATCGTGACTAACTCCGCCACCTTTGCCGATGTGTTGGTTGCCCTGGAGAGGCAGTACCCGACCTACGAGACCGACCTCTCCATCAGGGCCGAGATCCAGAACCTGCCCGTGCTGCCCAACAACCCCAAACCTGGCAGGGTCTCTGAGCTGCTGGCTGATCTGGATCACTGGGCTGGATGACTGACGCCAGGTTCCTACAGCAGCGACGACCTGCTGTTCTGGTTGGTGGCCAAGCTCCCTCGAGAGCTATGGGACGAGTGCCGTTCGACGGCGGAGCGCAAGGCCAGATCCCTCCGCTACGAGGATCTATGCGTGCTACTCCTGGAGCTGGCGCTGGAGAAGGAGAGCGACCAGCACTTGAACAACTACCGTCCTGGTGGTGGAGGTTCTGGAGGCCATGGCAAAGGGTACCAAGGGTCCCGACCTGGGCAGGGGACTACCCCCAAACACGCCCACGCCCGCATCATGGAGAATGTGAAGGAGCTATTCTGGTGTGATGCCAGGGACAAGCAGGGCCACCTGCAGCACGCCCCTGACTGCGAGCAGCGAGACTGCTTCGTAGTACAGGGGAAGCAGCAGGAAAAGAACACCGGCGCCAAAGCTAAGCTGCCGGATCATTACAGGTGCACCATCACGTGTGCATTCTGTGGGAAGCGGAAGCACTACGAGGATGAGTGCTACCATAAGCAACGCCTATCGGCGAAGCTTAAGGACGAAGATCCTGGCAAGAGCTCAGGCAAAGGTGGAGGCAAAGGCAAAGGCAACGACTCCGGCAAGGGCAAGTCGAAAGGACGTGGTCAAGGGCACCACAAGGGTCAAGGTGGACGAGGAGGAGGCGCTAACCGCCAGCCCAACAACAAGAACAAGGACAAGAACGGAGGCAACCCCAACCCTAATCCAGGGGGGAACTCCGAGCCCTCTGGAGGGCAGTCTGGTCCTACCACACGCTCACAAACGCAGGCCCAGCAAGAACAAGGAGCCAAGCGTGAGCATGAAGGTGGTGATGACGGCAACGCTAAGAAGAGGAGCCGTTTCATGAGGATGGCCCGCAAATTGCGGAACAACGGGTTCGAGGTGACCTGTCCCGCGGAGTTCTGACGGGGACGCTCTGGTGGCACCCAAGACCTGGTGTTTTGGGTACGTATCCGACTAGGGGGACGCGAATACCTGGGGGTATTGGACACTGGCGCCACCATATCTATAGTGGCCAAGAAAATTTTACCTTGTGGGAGCCTGAAGAACACCATGACCACCGCCGCTATACGCATGGGGGATGGACATGTGGTGCACAGCTGCGGGGACTGTGAAGTGGAGGTACCTATGGGCTCCAGGACTATCGCCCATCGGTTCTATGTGATGGACACTGAGGCCTTCCACTTTGTACTGGGGACTGACTTCTTCGTGCAGCACTCCCAGATACAATCCCTGACGCTGCAAGCGCCCTACCTCCTCTACGTGGACCACAGCAGTGGCAGAGAGTCTGTGCCACTGGAGCAGGCGGAACATACCCCGAGTTACCTGACACTATCGAAGGAGGAGCCCTCGAACATGATGGCGGCCTCCAAAACTGAGGACTATCAACTATTGGAGGAAGTTCTAGACCAAGGTCTGAAGGGGTTGGGTTACTCTCGAGAAGACCTAAGTGTGGAGTTGTTCGCCAGCGACAAGCAGCATGTACTGGACCTTTACTGCAGCAAGGGGAAGAACTGCAGCTACAAATTTTACTGGCCCTCTTTCGGGATGGCCTACGGGAACCCCAGGTTCAGTGAACTGGGGAAGGTGCTGACCAAGGTGGCCTTGGAACGTTCCCGTATGGTCCTGTGTTCCCCCGATTGGGGAGCCCATGGGGGCAACGAGTACTGGCGAAACCTCCTGGACAGGCTGACTATCAGCTCTGTTCGTTTGCCTGATGAGGCCATCTACGTGCCTCTGGTACGCAAGACGCCTATTGGGAAGCCCGGATGGGGGAGTATGCTGAGCGTGGTGGACGGAGGTCTTACCTCCATTCCCTGGGAGGATCTGGACCCGACTCTGGTCCAGGCTATACAACGAGAAAGCGACGGACTCGCCTTGGGTGACTTGAAGGATCGCCTACGACCTCAAGATGCTGTTGAAACTACACCCGGACGAGATGAGTACGTCGTGACTGACACCAACCCCCCCAGCTCTCCCTGTCATGTACCTGTTCCTGATGGAGTCTCTGAGTGTGGACTATCTGAGCTACCTAGCTCTATCCACCCAGAAGACGAAACTGAGCACGACGCCTTCTTCGTGAAGACCTGTGTGGAGGAAGTGGAGAACGCCGAGTACGTCGCCCCACTAAAACCCCTACTCTCCATGAGGGTGGAAGACCCCGTGGACGAGGAGCTGGACCCTCGATCCAGGCTCAGGGAGTATGTGGATTCCAAGAGGAAGTTGGTGGCGAAAAAGCTATGCTACGCGAAGCCTACCCGCAGCTCATGGCCACTGGAGCAAGGACGTATGGGAGACCTATCCCAATTGAAGGAGGACCTCGAACAGAAGATCACCACCTGGCAAAGGGAGGTGGATCTTAAGCTCATGAAGAGCGTGTGGGGCGCTCATGTGAGGACCCCAGAAGAGGACGACCTCTCGGAGGAATGTGTATGTGAACCCCCTCGAGCGTGCCTATGTTGCCATCGTCCATCGGAGATGGTTGAACAAGACCTTCTATATGCCTACCAAGGGCTGAAGGACACTACCACGGGCGAAGAGTCGGTGGAGGACCACCTCCCGACGTCTATTCAGGGGGCAAGCAACTTACACTCTGACGAGGACATGGAGGACAAGATCAAGGTATTGGACCCGCGGGTACAGAAGCTTATAAGGACCTATCTGGAGGTGTTCTGAGAACTACCCCCTCCAGCCTCATGTGACAAGCTGGTACAGATGGACGTCAAGCTGAAACCCGAGTTCGTGGGTCACAAGATCCGGAGGAGACCCTATCCAGCTCCTAAAGAGCAGGCTGACGAGATTGAGCGACAGATACAAGAATGTATCGACGCTGGCCTAGTCCTGGAGTACAAGGACGGGGACTACCCCCTACACTGCAGCCCCTGTTTCCTGGTGGCTAAACCTGGGTCAACAGCCAAACGGCTGGTAGTGGACTACGGAGAGCTGAACAAGAAGACGCTGAACCACTCAGGGTCCATTCCCAATATGGAGTCTACCCTGGAGAAGATAGCCTCCTGTCGCTACAAGACCAAGATGGACAAGCGAAGCGGATTCTGGCAAGTGGACCTGACGCCCAATGCACAGGAACTACTGGCCTTCATCACCCCTCAGGGGAGGGTATTCAAGTGGAAGGTCATGCCGTTTGGCGTGGCTAACGCAGCCGCTCTATTCCAAGAGCTGATGAACAAGATCTTGTCCATCCTGCGAAGGAGACCTAAGGTGCAGGAGCTCATATCCCGTGGTGCCCAGATGGAGGCTCACATCGACGATGTATGCCTCGGGACCAATACCCAGAAGGATCACCTAATCCTCTTGGGTGAGTTCTTTGCGGTCTGCCAGGAGAACCACACACGACTCAAGCTGGAGAAGTGTGAGTTCATGCAGGAGACCATGCAGTACCTGGGGTTGGATGTTGGCTATGGGTGGTGGACCCCAGCGGCCTCTAAGGCCAAACACCTGATGGATGCCAAGGTACGACACGAAGACCCCAAGAAAGGACTTCATGATGTACGCAGTTTCATTGGGGCGTGCAACTTCTATCGCCGCCACATCAAGAACTTCACCTATAC
The DNA here is from genome assembly GCA_964036045.1 of Eutreptiella sp. 'Long Island Sound 2002'. Classification (NCBI taxonomy): domain Eukaryota; phylum Euglenozoa; class Euglenophyceae; order Eutreptiales; family Eutreptiaceae; genus Eutreptiella; species Eutreptiella sp. 'Long Island Sound 2002'. The sequence goes on from OZ038382.1 coordinate 380,437, forward strand.
CAGCGCCGTTCTGACGGACTTGATCAAGATGAGTACTACTTGGCGCTGGGGCCCACAAGAGCAACAAGCGTTTGACGAGCTCAAAGACAAGGTAGCCAACGCTAAGTGCTTGGGCGTGCCTAGGGCACAAGGGGAGATTATCCTGGTGACCGACGCCAGCAATGTGGGCGTTGGTGGAACGTTGTTCCAATGGCAAGCACTAGAGAAGGAGGAGTTCGACTCGGCCATTTCCCAATGGGGGACGGAAGGTCTCAACCGAGATGGAACCCTCAAGCACAGCTACCCTGACGACAAGTGGGTCCTAGTACCTCTGGGCCACTCGAACTGGAAGTGGAACCAGGCCAGGGGGAACTACTCCACCTATGAGCAGGAACTGCTCGCGGGTATGCTGGTGCTTTCCTCACAAGCACGACTATTGGGGAGTAACCCTGTGGTCTGGCTGTGCGACCAAGAACGGGTCTGCAGTTTCCAGAAGGGTCCCCCACCTGAGAAGGCCAAGCTACGGCGCTGGTGGACCTACCTCAGTCAACTACGGCTGACGGTACACCATATCCAGGGAGTGAAGAACGAGTGTGCCGACTACATCAGCCGAAACAACTTCGACGCCCTGATTGGTACCCGGTCTGAAGCGCTGGCTAAGGAGGCGTTCAGCCGTATGGACGTCCACCTGGACCTCAACATGACGATGATACGCCCCCTGGATGGACTCTAACAATCGGAGTACCTGAAGGAGTTCGGAGATATCTACAAGCGCCTGGAGAAACGCCTTGAACCCCTCCTGGTCAACCAAGACCAGTGGAAGAGGGACAAGAGCTACCTATGGCACGAGGACCGTATCGTGGTGCCTAGTGACCGAGTCCCAGCGCTGCTGAAGTGGACCCATGAGTCCAGTGGTCATGTGGGTGCTGACCGCACCCTGAGGCTGTTCAAGCAGTGGTTCCACACTACGTGGACTGACGACCAACTGCGGAAAACCCTCCAGCCTATCGTGGACAAGTGCCCGTGCAGGTCCTGTAAACCAGGGGATATCAGGGACAGAGGTCTCTACTCGACCCTGCCCATCCCTCACTGTGCTAACAGTGTTCTATACGTGGACTACACGGAGATGCCGAAGTTCGGGGGCTATGACTTCGCCCTCGTGGTAACCTGTGGGTTGACCAGGTTTACCAGGGTGTTCCCATGTACCAAGCACATTACCGGGGAGGAGACTATCAAGATACTCCTGGAGGAGTGGTTTTGTGTCTATGGGGCGCCCAAGGAGATCAACTCCGATGAGGACGTACGAGTACGCTCAGATACTGGCTGGTACAAGAGGGTCCTGAGATCCCTCAATGTCCAGGTGTCTACGGGGATTCCCTACTCTCACACGAGCAACCCCCTATGTGAGCGACAGATCCGTGTCCTGAAGGAGAACGTACGGATATGGTGCAAAACTGAACGCACCAGAGACTGGGTGAGACCACTCCCCGTCATATCCTTGATGATGAACTCCCAACAGAGTTCAGCTACTGGCTACTCGCCCCATGAGCTATTCCTCGGGCGCCCTGCATGGTTCCTACATGCCCCCTATCCAGAGGACACCCATTCTTCTGTGGGTGAATGGGTCCAAGAGCAACAAGCGAAGGTGGACAAGGCCAAGGCTATGCTCCAGAGAGTGAGGGAGCGTCAGTGGAACAAGAAGAACAAGCACCGAGTACCGGCCACCTACCAAGAGGGGGACTGGGTGCTGGTGCACCACAGTCGACTACCCGCCTGGCCACGCTCCACCAGCGATGACCCATACTTCGGGCCGTACAAGATTCTATCAGTGGATGGACACCGTATCACCGTGCGGTGTTCCCCCCGTCTAGGGGGGACTCTGGTGTGCGCTGCTCAACACCTGAAGTGCTACCATGATCCTGAAGACCTCTGTGGGGAGGAGTGGGAGCTGAACGACGAGGAAATCGCCGCTCTGGACCTACAAGGGGCTGCCAGCCCTATGGAAGTAGAAGGTGAACTCCCCGACATGAACGCCGAGGAGATGGCTAAGGAGGGCTTCTACCTGGTGAAGTCTGTCCTACGCCACCGCTATCGCCAGGGTTGGCGCTTCCTCACCCTCTGGGAAGGGTTTGGAGTCCAAGAGGCCACCTGGGAGGCCTTCTCTGCATTTGTTCTACCTGAGGGACGCCTAACCTCAGTTCTGGTTGACTACTTGTCCCAGAACAACCTTGGTGAGTTGTTGAGGCTCGCTGAGACGCTTGCCTCCAAGACTAAAGCTAGGGACTGAACCTTACCCTTACCTGCCAAAGCGTATGTGTGAGTGTGCTATTCCTAAGGTCCTGAAAGCAAGCCGCAGAAGTGGTGTCCTAATTATACCCAAGTCTGCACGCTTGCTAAACCTGGAGGGTTGGCTTATTGATGCCACGGGGTACGCCCCGGGTCCCCCCTCCCCTAAGCGCCCAATTTCTGTGCTGGCGCAAAACCTTTGGGGAATACCCAGCGTACTAATCCAGGTATTGTTTTCCCTACCTATCTGTCTACTACAGGGAGGGGTGGCCAAAAGCTATGAAGGCATGAAAACGCCGTTTTGCTTTGTGGCCAAAACACTGACCTAACCACTGCCACAGCCCACCAACCCTGCTAAAATTGCAGGAAACGGGTGGGACAGTGACACACGCACTACAGGTCCTACACACCCTACAGTGGCACCATCCTGGTGGGCGAGCACTGGGGCAACCGGCTCAAGCCCCCACACAGGACTACCACTCCTACACCCACACGCTACTGGGCGTTGCGAAGGCAAAGGTCTCGTGGGTCCTAGCGACCCTCCTGTGAAATGACAAGAGAACACAGCGCTGCTAAGCAACTGTGGCCTAACAGGGGACGCCACAACGCGTTTCCCCTGCTAGGGCTTGGAGGGAAGGAGTGCTCTTGCGTGCACGGCGCAGATTCCGATGGAGTCGGACTCCCTGCTCTGCCACAGGCAGAGGGGAGTTACTTGTTTGTGTGATCTGCGCCCTTGTTTAGCAGGGCATGAAAAAATGGTATGCTGCTGCATCAATCACCCTACCTGCCCACCTGTAAAGCAAAGGCAAATGAAGAGGCGTTTGCGGCGGAGGAACCAAGCCACACTCCCCGTATTATACGGTTCTCAGTGTGACCTATAACACACTGTCCGCAAACACGCTGGAGGACCAGCTACCTCTGTCAAGCAAGCAAGCGTTAAGGGACTCCTCAGGTTCTCTTAAAGAACGTACCGAGGAGCCCCTGGGTAACCTAAACAAGGTTTACGGTGCGCACTTCGCGTGGCCTACCCTTTAATGCGTGTGTGCATGCGCGAGTATGCACGATCGTCGTGGGCAAACCTGCCCATCTTAAGCTCAATCAAGAACTCCACCAGGGGGTGGCCCCGCCTGGGCTTACTCACCTTACCTACCGCTGGGAGAGAGAGCAAGTGAGGGGCGCACGCGAAGAAGCCATCGTCATCACCTACCCCGCCCCCATTGACCGCACACACACCTGGCAGCAACGGTGGGAGGACATCCGGGGGGACCTCCTCCAAGAACACCTAGGGCTCACACGCACCCACCACACCCTACACCCGATACGAGGAGTAGGCCAAGCACCACACGGCATACACGCCCCGGGAGTATGGGCGTACGCCACACCCATAAACCCACAAGCAGCGGAGGACATCAAGACCGCCCTATCCATCCAGCAAGCCCAGACCCAAACCCCGCACCGCAACACCCAACGAGGCTACACCATTTGGTGGGCATACCAAGACCATGACACCCTCACCCCCCAACCGGGGCCCCCCCCTCTAGACACCAACACCACCGCCCTCCTCCAAGCCGCAACAGCGGCAGCCACACAGGTAGGGGCCCCGGAAACCTGGAGCCCACAATACCAGGTCGAAACCAAAGTGGCGCCCCACGCGAAGGGCCAAGACAAGCCCCCAACACCGAAGCCGCTCCACCCCCCACTCAAGCTAGACCCGACGGAACGCACCCCCCAGGACGAATGGGCAACCCACTACATCATCCCCCACACCACCACCCGCAAAAACGACGCCGCCAAGATCACCGTCACCCGCCACCTCCCCCACACCACACAGGTGTATGAGCTGACGGCCCCCAACGTCCTCGTCACCCGTCGCCGACACGACGAGCGATACACCATACAGGCGGAAGGGGCCGCCGCGACCACCCTGTACACATGGGCAACACGGGGGGACCTCCCACACCCCACCCTCCACCACGCCCCCTCCTGGCCCACCCCCTTCCACACAGCGGACCGCCCCAACAAGAAGCCCAAACACACGGGTGTGCACACCCCCACCCAGGAGGCCCGGCACCGACACGATGCGAGGCGCAAGGCCCGCGCCCTCCACGACGACCACACCATCCCCCGCATCGGCGCCCCCCCCGCCAGGGTATCAGATACCACCCACAACCGCACGATCACAGGCATCACCACGGACTGCCTGAACCCAGCGGCGTCGCGGGCAGACGCCGTGTGGATCAGCGAAGGGCGCTCCCACACACGGGCGGTGGCGCGCCTCCACAACATCCAACCCCGCAGCCCACCTGCCAAAGGACTTCGGCACGGAGCGCCACATCGTCCTGGAGGGGCAAGCCCACCACATCATCACCGCCACCCTGTACACCCTCGCCGCCCACGAACGCCACTGGGACCCCACAACCATCCCAGCAATGCCCCCACCACCCCAAGGCCCCAAAGATCCCGTCACCCCCTTCCACATGGATCAACTCCTGAGCCGCAAGGCCCCCCCACACCTCCACCCCTCCAGGATACCACTAGCCATCGCATCGTGGGACACCCTGGACACGCCCCCCCAACAACCCGCCATCCACATCCTCAAAGCGGACGCCCAATGGTGGGTCCTCCACTGGGCACACGGAGTCCTCATGGCGGCCCAGGCCTATACCCCGGAAATAGACCCGGGAGACCCCCCACAGGGCCAGCAGCGACTCCTCCAAGCCACCACCCTCACAGGCCGCGAAGGCGCCCCCTGGGAAGCCCTCCACACAGCACTCTACTGGGCTCAAGGCTCCCCCAACGGCCCGGACACACCAGAACCCACAGAGGCCTGGGTCATGCAGGCCAAGGCCATGAGGAACTACCACCTACACCACCCCTTCGACGACAGCCCCGCCGCACTGCCATGGCCAACAGATCCCCCGGAGACCGTGCGCAAGCTCGCCGACATCATACCCAGCCACGCGAAAACGAAAATGCAAACACCGGCAGAACCCCCACTGAGGGATCCAGACCAGCAAGCAACGCACCCCTTCTTCAAACCCCATGCCCCCCCAGCCCCGCTACCTCCAGTCCCACCCAAGCGCACGAGACGACAAAGGGGCGCACCCGCCCCCAGCCAAGCCGGAAAAGCAGCGCCCTCCCGACCCCCCGCATCCCACCCGACCCACCCGGCGAACCCAGACCAAGCATCCTCCTCATCCTCCCTCCCACCAATACCACCGCCCCACCCGGACCAAGCATCCTCGTCATCCTCCCTCCCACCACTACCACCGCCCCACCCGGACCAGGCATCCTCATCATCCTCCCTCCCGCCACCAGCACAGCCCCCGCCCAAAGCGTACCCAGGATTCGAAAAAGGTGCGAAGGTCCAACAGCCCTTCCGCAACGACCACACAGGCGACTGGATCTAGTCTGAGGGCACGATCCAGTATCGCCTCAAGGAACCGGGGGACAACGGGGGGCCACAGATCCGGGTGATCTGGCACCGCCAAAAGGAGCTAGACCAAGGCAGTAGCGCCCCGGACAAACCAGTCGGTTTTACCCTGGAGCTCACCAGCGCCCACCCCATCCGGCTCCGCACCGAAGAGAACAAGGCCCACACAGGCACCAAATACACTGGGGAGCTCCCCCCGGAGTGGAGCCACGGCCTCCCCCCGCCGCGCCTACCCAAACGCCCACAAAACGGCAAAAAGTCCCCGAGCCCCAGTCCCCCTCCCTGACGGGGCAAGGGCCGAGGGCACAAGCCTCCACAGCCCCGGCCCGCCCCCACCGAGGCCACCGTCAACCTCCTCGACTTCAACCACCCGGCCTTCACATACTCCAAGGACGCCACAACCGCCCTCCAAGAGCTCCCGATGGCACAGGCGCCGGGGTGGGTTCCCCACCTCCTCACCTTCCAGGAACAAGGCCTACAGCGCGACGACCCCCCAGAAACCACCCCCATATATACCCCGGACCAGAAAGCGTACAAATGCTACTGGCACAAGGGGACCCCCCTATAGGCCCAAACCGGCATCCACGTCCACCTCGTCCACCACCTCAGCGTCCCAGGGAGGCTAGGTGTCTATGAGGTCGTCGGGGACGGATGGCAACTCAACGTCATCAACACCCACGTCCCCTTCGGCGAAGCCACGGAACCCTTCCTCCAAGCCCTGGCCGAGGCATACCGCCAGATGGCCATGCTCGCCCCCACAGTCATCATCGGCGACATGAACGCCGCCCCCACCCCAGCAGACTGAGGGGGACAGGCCACACCCCAGGACCAAGCAGTCCGCGAAGCCATCGAAATGCTGGGGCTCGTGGACCTGACAGCCAACCTCGAAGGCCAACCATCCCACTTCCCCCACCAAACGGATGCCGCCCCATCCCGCATCGACGTATGCTATGGCGACCCCACCACCATCATCCGAGCGGAGGCCCGATATGGACCCCTCCCGCTGGGACCCACAGGCCATAGCCCCCTGCACATCCGCCTCACCATCCCCAACCTTCCCCCCAGCCCCCCAGAGGATGCGGACCAAGGCCTACCACCCCCCCTGAACATGCCCCCGCTGCATGACAAGCATGCCTGGTCCCAATATCACAGGGCCATAGACCGCGCCCGGCGCATCCAACCAGACCCCACCGACCTACTCACAGCCATGCGCACGGCCGCCGTCGCCTGCGGCTTCCAACAACACCCCCACACAGACGACGACCAACCACCCACGGCCCTGGGGGACATGCTCCATGACCTCTGGCATGCGAAGCAACAACTGGCGACCCTCCTCCACACCGACACCCCCTAAACCCGCCGCCAGATACACCACTGCAGGACACGGATAGCCCACATCAGGGCGGACCTGCAGCGGTGGCACATCCACAGGCAACAGCGCATCGCCCAGGAACACGAACGGTATGCGCAACATGAACTCCCCTACAAGGCCATCCGCCACCTCAACGACGCCATGACCGACACCGGCCACCGCACCATCACCACGGTCCGGCAGAAGGACGGCTCCCTCACCAACGACCCAGCCACAGTGCTCCAAGCCACCCAAGACAGCTTCCTCCGGCAACACACCCCCACCCAAGACACACTGGACCCAGACACCCAGGCCAAAATCGACCGCCTCCCTCGGGTCTTCAACCACGCCCAGAGGAGGCACCTGGAAAAACGCCCCTTCACCATCCACGAAGTCCGGAAGGCCATCCACAATCTCCGGCAACACAAAACCCCAGGCTACGACGGCCTCCCTGCAGAGGCATACTACCACCTCCCCGCCCACCTCCTCCGCGTCCTCGCCCACCGCCTCTGGGACATCGTCACGGGGCGGACCCCCCTGCCACCAGACTGGGCAAACGTTGTCCGCCCCCTCTAAAAAAAAGGGGACTGGGCAAACCCGGACAACTGGCGCCCCATAGTCTGTGCGGTCACGGAGGTCAAAATCGTCTGGACCATCCTCCTGCGCCGCATCCGCCCCCACCTGGACCCCCACATACCAGCGAGCCTCTGGGGGGCCATCCCAGGCCGGTTCCCACACGAGGCCATCTTCCTCCAGGACACCATCGCGGACATGGACCCGGTGGACCTCATCATCGCCTCCCTCGACGTCAAGGGAGCCTTCCCGAACACCCCCTGGCTCCTTCTAGAAGCGGTGTGGAAATGCCTAGGCCTCCCCTTCTACAACTTCACCTCCGACTACATCCGCACCCGCAAATACACGGTCCGCACAGGAGCAGGCCTCACCCCCTTCCTGGAGCCAGGCAGCGGCGTCCCCCAAGGGGGAGCAGAGGGCCCCTTCCTGTACCTTCTAGTGACGCTCCCCCTGGCCCTCGCAATCGAGCAGGATTACCCGGCCTACGCACCCTACCCCCTCCTCTCCCCCCTGGTCGGCTTCGCGGACGACACCAACCTCACCGTCGCGCACACCCCACACGACCCCCATGCCCCGGACCCCGGGCCAACGGTCACCCAACAGGCCAACGACTTACTGGACGTGACCATCTCCTACCTCTCCCACAACAACCTCATCGTCCACCCCACAAAGTCAGTGGCCATGATCAAGGGGTCTGCCACACCTCCGACCCTAGGGCCACATGGGCCCCCCATGCACGTCGTGACAACCACCACCCACCTGGGGGTAGTCCAGGCCGCCAACCCTGAGGATGCCACCCTCCCTCCCAAGTTGCAATCACACCTCGCCCATCTCCCCAGATATGCGTCCCCGACCACCAAGGCCCTCTCCCTGTCCCACCAGAGCCTGGTGTACTACCTCACCGGGGTCTTGAACGCCTCCATAGGCTTCCAAGCACTCCACCTGACACACCCCACCACCGCGCTCCAGCCGGCCACGCGCGCCGTGACCAAGGCATGGGCAGCACACGGGGGCTGGCCCACCTCCATACCCACCCGCGCCATCCGAGCGGCATGGCCCCACTATGGAGACGCCATAGGGGACGAGGTGAAAGCGGCCTACACCTGACACACCGCCCTCCTCCTTCACCGCATGACCCACAACCTCTCACCGGAGGTCCGCAAGGTCACCGCCATCCGCCTCCAAGCCGCACAACGGGCCCGCAACACATGCCCGGGCTGGGTACTCCACCAGACGGGCATGCCCACCAACATGAACACGCGCCTGTGGAACCACCTGCAGCTTCTGCTCCCATCCCCACACCACGCCATACTCACCAACCACACGTGCCCAGAGGAAGGGCCACTAGCGGTCCTCTGCGGGGACCTCCACCATCACCCCAAGGGCACCATCCACACCATAGACCTTGTCGGGGCCTCCATCACCGTAGTATACGTCACCCTCCCCCAAATGCGGGTCCTGCACCACAGTGGGGCACACCACAACCCCTTTCTACAGCTTCCCGAATGGCCACAATACCGCCTCTTCCACCAGTACCTCACGCAGACGGCACGAGCAGCGGGACACACTCTACCGGGCAGCAAAGACATGCGCACAGCCTACCGAGAATTCACAAAGCAACACCCGCGACCCATCCCAGCGACACCGCCCTACGCACCCACCGGATCGAAACACGAACCCGTCTCCCCGGTGACGGGCCCAGTCCCACCACTAACCCTACTACTGGCCCCGAATGAAGCCAAACCCATGCAGACCACCGTCATCCACCACGGGGCAAAATGGCGCATACCGAAACACCACATGACCGCCCGAGACCTACCAAAGGTCCCCCAAGATTCCCAGAGCATGCCACGCACATGTTGGGCCTGTGACCCCGAGGCACCAACCACACCATGGCCCGTACTACACCTCATAGCACGCCACCACACCCACCCCACAACCCACCTACCACCACAGGCCTACGCATGGATAGCCCCATGGTTCCACCGCACTGACACTAACCCCACGGTAGCATGGAACGCCGACCACGCGCCCAAATGGCTCTTCACCACTACACCCACATGCCCCCGCCCCGGCCCGGCAGGGGTCGCCATCCGTTACAGCATGTACGAGCCAGGCAGAACGGGCAAGCACGAGCACCCCTACTATCTGCTCCACCACTCCTGCCACACACCGAAGCACCGAACACAAACCCTGACATGCCAGACCTAAACCCCGACACAGCCTACATCCTCCACTACATCTACTCCTACCTCACACAAGGACAGCCGGAGCAGGGACTCATAGCCCTGTCCCCCCAAGCGAAGCACATCATCTCCAAAGGAATAGGGGTGTACGCCACCCCCATCCTGCAGCCCACAACCCCAGTAGCCCACCTCGCCAGGGGCCTTGCCATATACGCCTACCTGCCCATGAACCCATGCCGCCTCCCACAACCATCACCGGCGGACCGGCTCTTCTTCACCGACGCCTCAGGCGAATCCGCCCTCAGCCCATCACCGGGGGGGCCACCCTGCAGCTAACCCACACCGGGGGACACTACCACATGGACCACCACACGGGCCACACCACCTATGGGGCCTCTTCCCACGGGAGCTAGGGGCCATGGCCCACGCCATCACCGAGATCGCGGCCCACCTACCCGCCCACTCCCCGCACATCGTCCGGGTCTGGTTCGTGGTAGACGCCACTGTCGACACACACCTGCTCCTCCGCATAGCAAGGCAACCACTTCACAAAGCAACCGCGACGAGCCTCGGCACCCAGGCACTGCTACTCTGGAAAGCTCTACACAGCCTTCCCCCCTACGTCCAACTCCACATCGTGAAACAAGAGTTTCACAGACACCAATACGGAAATGGTAAGGTCGACAACCAGGCAGTACACCAGCGCACAACACACCTACCAGCCCTCCAGATCCCTGACCTCGGCCGCAACCACACACACCTCCAACACGTGCCCCCTGTACCCGAGCCCCATCAGACCCCGGACTGGGTACCAGAGGACGCCCCCTATTCCTCCCACGACAGAGCATACCACTACCCCAACCCCATCCAACATCTCGCCCGCGTGCTCGGCGACGCAGACAGCCGGACGCACATCCAGGAGCTCCAGGACAGACTGCAAGTCCCCCTCTACCACTCAGCGCTCCGCCCAGCAAACGTCCCAGCCCACCTCCAAAAACGACGCATCCAGCTCCTCAGGGAGCAACTGCCATTCCTCACCAGGGTCGCCAGATGGCTCGCCCGCAAGCACATCCACGTCCCCGACGAACACACCCGTTGCCCATGCAACCACACCACCCCGGAGGACTGGGAACACTTCAAGAAATGCCCCCTCCGTACAGACAGGGACACCCTAGTGGGCTGGTCCCCGGCCGAAACCCTGCAACAACACGAAGGATGGCCAACCCACAGCCACGCACACCAGGCCAACGAACACCTCTTCCGGGACCCCCTGATCAAAGAAGCCACCATGAGAGGGGCAGTGACACAGGCCCTGCACCGACACCTCACCAAACACACGGAAAGCCCCATGGAGGCAGCAGCACACCTCCAGCTAGAAGCAGTCCGCAGAGCAGCGGCCCAAATGGTACACCGCAAACACCTCCTGCTAACACACGCGGAGCAACTCACCGACCCCACCGCCAGGGAACACATGCAGCGTCTCATCCATTACCATGCCGCGCATGACCCAGACGTCCACTAACCCGCTCCGCGCCCCACACGCGCCCCCCGTCTCCATCCACAGGTCTCCAAGGCACCAGCACAGCGCCCCGAGACCCGTCTCACACCCAAGAATCCACCCGGCACCGCCCAGTCCGGCCGAGCCCAACCAGGGCCAACCATCCATCGACGTAGACGCGCAAGACCCCGGCAGCCCATCCAGCCCACCCCGCCCGGACCCGGGGCACCCCCTTCTCACAGCGGCCACCATCCGCGACCCCGACCTCCTCCACGCAACCCTCCAAGACAGGGCCCCGACCACCCCCCTGGGCTGGTACCGCCTACAAGAAGACTGGACCAAGCTCACCGTCAAAGCCCTCCGGGACCTGACCACCCCAGGCAGCGGCCTCCACGAGACCATTGTAGACCTCGTGCTCTGGCGAGCCCGCAGACACACCCGGGGCCAGCACATCTGGATCCCCCCCATCGAGTGGGGCCAGGCCCTGACGCACGACACCGGCATCAACGTCACGCGTCAAGGGACCGTACGCCTACGACGGGCCCCAGCGGAGACGGACCACCCAGCGGACCCGAACCACCCGGAGCAGTGGGAACAGGCCACCGCGCCCAACCGCGACACCGTCCTCCGCGCCGCCGGCCTCCGCACCCCGGACGACGACCCCCCCCCCCCCACCTACAGACAGTGACCACCCCCCGCCGGAGGTCTGGGTTACAGTCCTCCAGCGCGGCCACTACTACGTGATAGCCGCTACGGCTACGTCCCCCGGCCCGCAATGGATCATCCAGGGGACAGACACCATGTTCGCCCCGGAGACCGCCCCACCAGGGGCAGTGGGGGACCCCACCACCCAGCACAGGATCCTCAGGGGGGTCCTCCAGCCAGGGGACACGCCCCCAGCCCGCGCCCTGGCCCAAATCACCTCAGGGAAGGCGGGCTACCACCTGGGATTGGCCATGCTCTGCCTAACCCACTGGATCCAGCGCCGCTGGCCACCCACAGGGACCGTGCCCTGGGTTTGGGCCATCCCCACCGCCCACACAAAAGTCGAGGCAGGCCCGGACACCCGACCAAACCCCCCCGCCAGACCGCAGCAGTCCCTCACCTGCGGGTACCACGCAATCCACAGGGTCCTCAACCGCGCGGGTCTTAGCCCAAAGCTAGCATGCCCCCTTCCCACCACTGACCAAGAGGTCCACCAGATACGAAAGCTCGTCTGCGAAATCCTTGCCGCGGCAGCAGAAGACGGCAAGCTTCTCCTCCAAACCGCCCGGCCTACAACTGCCCACGCAAGCGCGCGGCAAGCGGACACATACACCGACACAGCACACCCCGCCGCACAATCCCCGCCCATGCCCCCCCCCTCGCGCTGCTCAACCGGAGACCCACACACGCCCACCATCGCGCGCACCCCCGGGCCCCGCGACACGGGCCTCCCCCACCCGCCCGAACACCAGCACACGCCCGCCACACACCCACCCGCCGGACACCCTTCACCGCCCCCCACCCTCGACAACCCACACACACCCGCCGAGGGGAGCCCCGCGCCCCGCGGCACGCCCACCCCACCCAGTGGCCCGCCCACGCCCCCCACACACACCCCAGAAGACCCAGGCCCATCCCCCCCGGCCCCTGAATGCAGCCCACGCGAACTGTTCCCCCCCGCGGACACCAACCCACACGACCTCGCACATTGCAGGACCCGGGCCCAGCCGAGCCCAGAAGGAGAAGGCCACAGCCCCGCGCCTCCCTCCCCCGCCGCTGCCGACCAGATCGGCCCGCCGGGCCGCCAGGTCACGACCGGGCCCCCCCAGCCGCCCGCCCCCAACCTGCAGCCCGAGGACATGCCCTCCATCCTCCCCGCCGTGGCCGCAGCGGAAGCCGCCGCCCACAAGCCCGCCCGCATCACAGCCCAACCCGCGTCCACCACTTCCTCCTCATCCTCAGCCTCGTCCACCTCCTCCACCTCATCCTCCGACCCCCCCCTCCCCGCCAAACTCATCCTCAAGGCCACGGCGAAAGCCAAAGCCGCGGCCGCAAGCATCGACCCCCCAACCCCCACACAGGCGACTCAGGCACCCCGGCAACCCACCGGGACGACCCCCAACCCGACATCGGCGCCCTCACACCTCCGGACAGAGGTACTCCTCAACCTGGAACCGGACCCCAACCCCAAACCCGACCCCAAACCCAAACCGGACCCCAACCCCAAACCCGACCCCAAACCCAAGCCGGCGCCCACGCGAGCACACACAACACCGCAGACGCAACGACACAAACCCACCCGACACCACCCCCGCCCGGGCCCTGGCGGAAGCCAGGACCCCCCACCCACCGCAACCCGCGCCCCCCTCCCGCCGGCACCCACCACCACCGCAGAGACGGCCACCCAGCACGACCCCGTCCAAGCCCTCGTCCGCATCCCCGTCATCAAGCGCCCCGTCATCCATCCCCCACAAACCACCACCACCGCCAGCCAAACGGACCCAGGGACGTGGGACCCCTCGACCGCCGTCACCGTCAAGCCCGGCCCCCAACCCTTCCCCCATGCCCACCACATAGTGCAGCCCCGGGGACTGCCCACGATGCCCAACCCCCCAGCCCCACAGGGGGGACCGGAAAACCCACAAGGGGTCCATGGGCCATACCCGCAACACCAACCCCACCACTACCCACACCACCACCACCAGCGGCCCCACCACCACCACTACCAACACCGGCCCCACCACTACCACTGCCCACCACCCTTCCCCACCGGGCCACAACCCCCCGTGCACGAACAGCACCAGCGGACGGGATGGCAGCCACCGAGCGCTCCACCCGCATACCCCACCTACCACCAGGAGCCAACCCCCCCGTACGAGCCACCACCCCCGTACCAGGAACCGTATCCGTACCTCCCCGGCCACCATCCGATGGCCGAAGGGGCCCCCCGGGCCCAACCCCGCCAAGGACAGCCACTCGACCCATACCACCAGCCACTGCCGCCACCAGACCCCTACGTGGCGGATCCATGGACGACGGGGGACCTTCCCCCCCCCCCCCCAGTACCAGGCGGCACCGCGCGAGGCTCCCCAGGGGCCGCCGACGCCTCCGGACTGCCCCGACTCGAGCAATGAGGACCGGTCCCGCAAACGGCGGCGCTCCCGCTCCCCCCCCGCACGGCACACTCGCCCACGGCGCCCACACTCCCACCGCGCCTCAACCACCCACTCGCGCCGCTCCCGCTCCCCCAGGTGCCACCACGACCCCCCGGGACCCCGCTCCCGTTGCTCCCGCTCCCCCGGGCACCACCACGAGCGCCACCGCCGCCCCATGTCCCCCTCCCCCTCCCCCCACCGGCCAAACAAGACCCCCACTTCCAGCTCCCGCCACCACCAGTCCCGCTCCCCCCGACGCAGCCAGGCACGCCACTGCCGCCCCACGTCCACCTCCCCCTCCCCCCACACGCCCCGCCAGGCTCCCCGTTCCCCCGCCACCTGTACCCATCCACCACCTCCAGCCCCCGCCACCACCACTCCCGCTCCACCGGACGCCACCGAGCGCGCCACCGCCGCCCCATGTCCACCTCCCCCTCCCGCTCCCCCCTCCGCCCGTACCCGTCCTCCACCCCCAGCCCCCGCCGCCGCCGCTCCCGCTCCCCCAGGCACCGCCACCCCCGCCACCACCGCAGGTCCACGTCCTCCCCCCGCCGCACCACGACCACAGGCACGGACCCCTCCCCCCCCCGGGCCCCCGCCCACCTCGCCTGGTGGTCTCCCCCCGCTCTGCAGGAGCTCCGCCGCTGGGTGAAGTGGGCCGGAGGAGCGGGAAGGCACGAAGGGGTGCACATGGTGCATACCTTCGAGGAGGTGCGCACCCGCACCCCCGCAAACCCCAACGAGGCCGCCCCGGAGGCCATCATGCCGCAAGCGGCATGGGAGGCCCTCCTCCGCGATGCGGTCCAGGGCCTCCGCCCCCCCTACACCCCCCAAGCCCTCCGCCAGTGGCTCCAGGCCACCCACCCCCAGGCCTTGGCCGCCGGCGCCCCCTCCCCACCCCGCCCCTCCTGCCACCACCACACCAGGAAGGGGCAGGACAAGGGCAAGGGAAGGGCAAGGAGCACCAAGGAGCACTCAGGCAAGAGGGCACGGAAGGGCCCCAAGTGAGGGCAGGCACACGCAGGGACAGGACGCCGGAAGCGACACCACATGGGGGCAGGAAACCACCCAAGAACCAGGAAGGGGCGGGAACGGGGACCAAGACACGGAGGAAAAGGGCACCACGGCAGGCACCACGACCCACACCCAGGAAGGGCACACCACGACGGGGGGACCAGCGCCGGCCCAGCCCCACCAAACACCCCAACACACACCACCGAAGCAAACATCGGACGCCATGCGGATCACACCAGCGCACGCCCACCGGCCACCGGAAACCACACGGAGAACGGAGGGCACACCTACACGGGGAGAACGGGCCACACCCACAGAGGAAGCCGCAGGGAACGCCGCCGCACGGCGCACCACCACGCCCTCACCGCCAGGCGACGACCCCGGCCACCACAAAGGCCACCTCACAGGCACCGGAAGAGGACGAAGGCACGGCCGCGGCACCCACGACTAGGGACCGAAACCCCCAGAGGACACGGGACCAGGGCACAGGCCCCCAGGGAGGGCAACCTCACGGACCGTCACGCGACCACGCTTTTGGCTATGAGGGCCGGGCTGCGTTACCGTCGCGGTTCGACGCAGAGTATTGCTATGCACTTGGATTGACGGCCAGGGGCTTGATCTCAGCTGGTCTCACGTCCGTGAGGGCGTCCGTCACCAACCTGTTGCGTCCAGTGGAGGAATGGCACTGCGGCGGCACGCCGATCCCGTCCATGATGAATTTCGAGCGCCGCAAGGGGAAGTGAAAGGCTGTGATCGCGAAGGCCTTGCTGCTGCTGGACGGTGCCCTCTTCAAGGCCTTCTCCGAGCGCCGTGAAGACTGGAAGTGCCAAGATTACTACCGGTGCCCCGGACCCCTGCAGTTCAGCACCGGAGATATGGACATCCCCCTGACCCTGAAGTATGAGCTCATGCCTGCCGGCGGCACCGACCCGGACCCTCATGTCCCTGCCAGCGCAGCCGAGCTGCAGTGCAATCCTTTCGCCACTCAAACGGCGTTCGGAAGCCACCTCCACCGTCCGACTCCTGATTTCTGTTTGTCTGCCTTGGAGAAGGAACGCCTTTCCTACACCCCGAGTACGCCTGCCTGTCTGCGAGGCCCGGTGAAGATTGAGTCCATGGGTGAGAGTCAGTGTGCACGCCCCAAGGACACCGTGATCATTCAGCAGAATTTCCCGAAGACCTACCCGACCGACCAGCCCGAGCGGCACGCCCAAGCCCCCACAGCGCGGACCCAGCGAGCCACCCACACCTAACCACACCCCCCAACCACCAGCCGGCCACACTCCGGCCCGCACTCCGCACCACGACACAGGCCAGGCTGACCTCCACTGACCCACCGCGGCACCACGCGAGACCACGGCACACCGCACCACAGCGCGCCACAGTGCAACGCACCACAGCACGACGCGACGCGACGCGGCACAGAGCGGCACAGCACGACACAACTGACCCTAACCTGAGGGACTAACCGAAGCCAGCCACCGCACACCCTGGAAGGCGCCGCGCCAGCACGCCACACACCAGCACCGCAGGCCACACACGGGGCCACAGCGCGCCAGGCGACAACGGTGGCGGACCACCCAGAAGAATACAGCTGGCACCGCAGAGGGGAAAGGACACGAACAACCCCAGCCCCCTAACCCAAAACCACAAGCACCCGCCTGGTGCAGCCGCCCAGCCGGCAGAGCCAGGACCAAACCCGGCAAGAAGGGGCGCCGAGCCCACCGTGTACATAGTGACGCGTTCCCGTGGGGGGCCGGCCACGGGACGCTGCGGTGACACGCACAGGTGAGCAGGCAGGCAAGGCATTACGCTCACAAGGGCATTAATACGCTCGTGTCATGTGACAAAGCGTTTCAGAATCCTTGCCACTCTGCAAAGAGGGAACAAAAGTATGTACAACAACACATCAGGATATGTACACATGGGGTTAAGACTGGACTGGGGTAAGGGCATCACAGGACTATAGACACTCAGTCCCAACTCATATCCCAATCCCAGGTCCGACCCTCTCAGTGGCTGGTGGGGGCGGGGGCTCAAACACAACCCATGCCCTGCTCAGTCCGGACCCTGAAACCCTGCCAAAAGGGGCTGTGTTTCGCCCAGCCACAGGCGAGTTCCTGGGAACCAAGGGGCTCCAAGGCCAACCGACAGTGGCTCCCTATGCTCCCTTAACGGCAGGTCCCAACTCCACTCTGAGCCAGAGATATGGCCCCGCCATTATCACCCAGGAGTTGGTAGCTGAAAATGGGCTGTTTCAGCCCAAACTGAAATTAACTCAAAAATCCCCAAAATTGACCCCTCGTCCGGACCCGCCAGAGGTAGGGACGAGGCAACTGACCCTATGCCCTTCGAGTACAAACTCCCTGGAGCCCTCACCCAACCTGGTTCCCTCTGAGGTCCCGGCATCAGGGCAACACGGATGAGTCATGTGGGGTCATGATGCCAAAGTCACCAAAATTGGCGTCATTCCCACGCGTGGCTCGCCCGGCCAAGGTAAGGCCAATGGCTCAAAGGGTAGGAGGCAGGACCTAGGACCTATATCTGACTGTACAACTTGGATTTAGGTCCGGGCTCCCTATGGGCTTACAGAAATGGGGCCGCCAATTGACCACACGGAAGGGGGAAATTGGGGTCCCAAAATTGGGTCATTTTGGCTGCTTGAAATGAGCCAAAATTCGGTGTGCTCCCAATAGTATATCTCCACGCCGGCTTGGAGATCGGATCCGCCATTCTATACGCGATCCACCGGGAGTCCAACTGAGGCTCCCCGGCACTTGGCTCTCAAAGATCTCCATGCCACTTGGCGTGGTGACGATCCCAATTGGGTCCACAAATGCCAAAATGGCAAAATTGCCCACACTCACTTTGGGCTAGCGCCTTAACGAAGGTTGCTCCGCTTCGCCCACGTGGTGTGTGAACCATGGGGACCAATGTCCCTATCACCCATGTCCTATATGGTCCATTGGTCCAAGCGTCCGGCGTGCACGAAGGTTAGAACATGGTGCACGGCGGGCAGCAAAAGTGGAAAAACGCTCAAAATGGCCAAAAATGCGCACACTCATGGTTGGGGCAAATGAGGCACATGCCCGACTTGGACCGGAGTGTGCCAGAGGATTGGTATCAAGTCATATGTATCCAACATATCTTTTGGGCGTCGCCCAACTCCTCCGGTATTGGGAATGGCAGGGTCGCCAAGTGAGCCCATGATTTGGGATAGTCCCAAATCGCCAACATGGCGGCCACGGTATGCCAAGCCTAAGAGGAGTTATTCGCCGGGTCCAAGATATGTTGGGCACCGAAGTATGTACCCTCAAAACATACTTGGGTCATGATGTCAATTGAGCGCAACGTTGAGATACAAGGTCGCCACTTGACATCATGACGGGCCAAAAACGGCAAAATTGGCACAAAGACAAACCAAAGTGCCTTGAAAGGCGCACAATTATATTATAATATCTTTGGCTTGGATCGTGCAATCAACTAATCCTTCTAAACACAATGACTTGACACCAATGACCTTCGATCCCACATATGTGCTCCACTTGGGGCGCCTTGAAAGGTTACGAGCGCTACTTCCCAAGTGGGCACATGAAAATATGGAAAATTGCAAAATACACACCTTGCTCCCAACGCATCGCTTTGGGATCGCCACACAAGCTTCCCTCCACGAAGGTTAGGCTTGCAATTGATCGTGGGGAGTATGGAGAAGGGGCTTGCACAATATGAGGTCCATTGGCGGGTTCGGCTTGGAGCGATAGACCCGCCAAATGGGCACGCAACACAACACAAGGCACATACTCCATATTGCCCAAAAAGGTAGCTCCCACCACGATATGTCATGCCCCTCCAAGGGCATAACTTTGTGTCAATCGCTCATAGGAACTCAAGGAGAGTTCCTATGCAACACCAACACTTGCGCGCTACACTCGAAAGTTATCTTAACGCACGCAATATCATGGCCGAAGAGTTATAACGCAAACTCTACCCTCTTGACCATGATCCATTACACTAGCGCGCATGTGTGGAGACGCAAGGCATATAATGCTTCCTAAATTACGTCGGGAGTATTGGGAATACATCCCACGTTTCCTTATCGCAATTCCTCGCAAGCAACACGAGATATGACCTCCACAAGTGGCCTCACGAATCAACTTTGTTTTGCCCATATCTTTAAGACAAATGGAGGGCAGGATAAAAGGAAAGTTGATTCGTGCATAGGGAAGCACGTAGGTCCACTCGAAAGAGGTCAAATCAAGTGCGGGGATGTCGAAGTCGAAAATCCGATTTCGACATCCTGAAAAATTCGGATTAAGGTTGCGAGTGTAAGATATGAAAATTGCGGAAGCGTCCATGCAGTTCCTGAAGGCTTTGGAGCCTTCGTGACGGATTGCGTTAAAATTTCCATTATAAACAGTTAAACTGGCGGTTAGGGTAAAGTCGCGATCCAACCGCCAGCAGTCAACACAGTGAATATCAGAACGGAAGCATAAAAATTGACGGAAACAATATGAAAATAAAACCCTGTTGATTCCTGATATTCTGATATACAAATCTCCGCTGGCGGTGCATCGGTTCACGGAACGGAGCGTCAACGGGCGTCTTCCCTTCCGTACATGGGGTTAGTGGACCGGAGACCGGTTGTATGCCGTAACCTAGCCATGGGGTTCTGGGTACCGCTTCACCCCCCTCCTTAGAGCAAACCCTGGGGGGGGCTCGATAACACCTAAGCATGGCAGCGGGTACCCAGGACCATCCCCTGAAGGGGGGGGCTGTCACATCCTCACCTCAGGCTGATTCTGGGTTAGGCTGCCCATTCCAACGCATAGTAAAACAGGTATGACGCTGTAGATGTTAGTAATAAGAGGTACAGTATCAAGTATCAAGTCCCGGGTCCTGGCGGCGATTGTTCGGCATCCAAAGGACCCGTTAACCCATACCAGGCGCACCGGGTGCCGGTTGCTACGGTCACCACCACAGTGGCAGTGGCATACACGGCCAACATAGGCGACACACGACGACCGAGGTGGTCCCACAGGTCGAGAGCGACCACAAAGATCCATCAGGCTACCCCAAGCTTCCCAAGGCCCGCCGACTGGGGAGAGTCCCCACGGGTCCTTCCTCGGGCGCACCATGTCCATATCCATACGACGCGAGTCCAGAGTGCCATAGTCGAACTCCTTAAGAACCCCAGATCTTAAGGGAACTCCTCCTTAAGGGATCGGGCATCAAGGCCGTCTTTTCCCTCGCCCTATTACCACGAAGGCCATACATGAGGGAGTCCTCATGCAGTGTGGGCGGAGGCGTCGACTCCTCAAACCACCAGTTTCCCAGGCAGACTGACCGAGGTCAGGAGCACCGGAGGCCGCCATCTGACTGCAAGTGCGTCTGCGAATCGGTAGGCTCACACTGGGACTGACAGTGGCGGACCGCTGGGAGTGTAGTCAGGCAACTGGGCTTCCCGCCTGGGGCCATCAGGATCTCCACACATCACAGCGAATAGGGCAACACGGTATCACGGGCACTCAAACAGTAGAATATGTACTGAGGTACTGGTCCAGGCTGGACCATATGTAAAAACATGTAAACGGCGGCTCAGGGCGCCTCTGTATCCCGATTCGTGGTGAAAAACAGTCCATCCCTCAGCGATGGGCTGATGACACTTAACATACAGGTGCACATATCCTGGAGGGCAGAAAAGCAAGCAATAATCTGGGTAAATAGGCGAGTAAACACGCTCTGGACAGAGCGCCAAACCATGCCACGGTCAGGATAAGGCAATGCAGGAGGGTGGACGGGAAAACGCCTGAGTTCAGGCCACATATAGTCAGCTGACACACGTCGACTGGTCTGGATTCCGCAAGTGCCATGGAACCAGACCACACACCGAAAATTCGCAATGCCGATGACAGCGGCATCCGTTGCGCAACGTCGTATGGGCTTCAAGGCCCCAAGAGCTCAGAAAAATGAAGGTCAGTCGCCCTACCTGGTTTCCCAAGGATTCAGCAGGGGGGGGAGTGACGAGTGGAAGAAGAGAGGGGCCATCCTCCTCTGGATTCAGCAGGGGGGGGTATATGGCCACTCTGTCACCGAAAGATGGAAGAGAGCAAGCAAGTAAGGGACGATTCGTCGGCCTCACAAGCGCTCATAACACATCAGGGGAGAGCTCAGGGCGCTGATCAGGCACCCCTGGCTGCAATCGCCCGGGTGAGTGCTGCCAAGTCCGAAACATGGATCTTGGTCTTGTGCTTGCGGATGTACTCCATGAAGGGAGTATTGACCCGCGGCACGAACGAGGAGACGGGTTCCCAGGTGTCGTGGGACGGCCCATAGCCTCGCCAACGAACCTTGAACTCCAGACCTCCGGGTGCCGAGGCTTTCGGACGCTGAGCCAGGATCTTCTCGACAGTATAGTCGTCCTGCTCAGCATAGTCATCATCCGAATCAGCCTCATGTGCGGCATAGCTCAGGGACACATGTTGGCCACGGAGGTCGGGTTCCCGCACACGGAGTTGACTCTCGTGGCGCTCCCGGAACTGTCCGTGACCCACCTTGATGCGGTAGGTGTCCTCACCAATCCTGCGGACCACCTCGCCGGGTGTGAACCAGGTCTTGGTGCGGTGGGTGCCCATAGGGCGGGGTCTCATTACCCACACCGGGTCTCCCACCCTGAACTTCTGCGCTGTCGAGCTCGGGGCGGACTTCTGACGCTCAGCATGCTCCTTCTCAAGCTGCTGGCGGATGTCCCGCGCCGTTTGCTCTTGCTGCGCGAAGAACTCCTTGGCATCCATAGCCATGCCATCACCAGACAAGGGAAGTCCCCTGCCCAGGGGGTCCCTGCCGAAGAGAATCTGGTGAGGGGACAAACCGCCCGGAGTGGGGGTGTCATGATGGGCCTTCAGAGCAGGCCACATCTCCTCAAACCAGTTCCGACGTGGATTGGTAATGTGGATCTTGCGCAGCTTCTCGAACAGCTGCCGTCCAGCCACTTCAGCACGGCCGTTAGACCGGCTGAGATAGGCGACGCTCTTGGCATGACGTATCCCCATGAGGGAACACATAGCCTTGAACCAGCCACCACTAAAGTGGGGCCCTCGGTCACTGCAAATGGTGCGGGGGATGTCAAAGACGGTCAGCCAATGACGAATCATCATGACTGCCACTTCCTTGGCAAGCAACCCCTTTTTGCGTGCCGGAACGGCTACAACGTAGCCGCTGTGGCGGTCCACACAGAGAACCACACAGTCAAAGGTCTCCTTGCCAATGTGAACTTCGGGCATGGAGAAGACGTCCATGGCCACGCTCTCCATGGGCTGGTCGGGAACCGGGGTCCATTGGGCTTCCCCCTTGACGTTCCGGTTATCGGGATTGCAGGCCTGACAGACCGAGCAACCCTTCCTGACCTTGTTGATGGCGATGTGGAGAACGATATGGTCGATCTCGAACCGACGCTGCATGTCAAGAGCTTGCTTCTTGACCCCTGGGTGCAGCATGTGGTGGTGCCAAGCTTCACAAAGCTCGAGCACCCGGGACTCCGGTACTAGCAGCTTACCATTCCGGTAGAGCTTGCCATCTTCCTCAGTCAGCCCCTTTGGCCACTTCTGCCCGTCATCAGGGTCGGTCACAGCCCTATACTCGGCCGCAAAGGCCTCAGACTTGGCGTAGTCGTCGGTCCAGTCGTCCTGGAGGCAAGACTCCGGGAAGAGGTGCTTGTCGGACTCAGCTCCATCAGGGGCGAGTACTCTGACCGCTCTGCTCACCCTCGACGCGAGGGGGGCATCCGCGGCCATGACGACGAAGCATTTTGCACCCTCCTCCTCCATCAGGCGCTCGATTTCAATGATCCTCTTGGCTTCAGCGGTCTCGGCCTCATCGCCATGGGCAGAGATATCCTGCATGCCCTTGCTGGCGGGATAGGCCCACCTACTGAGACAGTCCGCCACGGTGTTATCCTTTCCAGGAATATAAACAACCGTAAGGTCGAACTTGGCCAAGGTCTCGTGCCATCTTGCCCGTCGGGAGGCGGGACCTGAGGGGGTGTCCACGTGCTCCTTGTGCCACGACTGCAGACTCTGATGGTCGGTGCACACGGTGACGGGATGGAGTGCTATGTACCCCGCCCATTTCCTGAGAGCCATGACGATGGCATACGCCTCCTTTTCACGGGGCGTCCACGTCCGTCTCTGGCCTTCCGCCAGGACTCGGCTCCAGAAGGCCACGGGCACGTGCCTCCCGTCGTCAAGCACTTGCTCCAACACAGCGCCAATGGCATAGTCGGAAGCGTCGGTGCGCAGGACGAACCCTCGGTCGGGATCCACGAGGTGCAGACCCACTGCGGATAGCAGCGCCTGCTTCATCCCCTCAAAGGCACGGTCGGACTCTTCAGTCCAGACCAGAGCCTTCTTGGACCCCTTCTTGGTCTCCTCTTGGTTGCCCTTGAGCATGGTCGTCATGGGGGCTGCATACTCGGCATACATTTTGATATACCCCGAGTAGTAGTTGCAGAACCCCAGATACGCCCGTAGCTCAGAGACCATCTTGGGCTTTTCCCAGTGCTCAATCGCGGCCACCTTGCCAGGTATGGGCTTTCGCTGCCCGTTCCCGACCACGTGGCCAGCGAAGACCACCTCGCTTACCGCAATGGTGGCCTTGTCACTGCTGCCCGTGAGTTTGTGCCGAACCAGAAGGTCCAGCACTCGAGTGACGTCCCTCTCGTGTGCCTCCAGGAGCTCCTCGTAGCTCATGCTGGGGTCCCCGGACGCGATGATCACATCGTCCACGAAGGGGTCCGCACAGTCGCGCACCGGCTCAAGCAGGTTCTCCAGCATCCGCTGAAAAGCCGCATTGCCGTTGGTAACGCCCATGGGCATCACCTTCCACTGGAGAGGTCCAAGTGGGGTGCTCATGGCTGTGCAGGCACGGGACTCCTCGGCGAGAGGCATCTGATGATAACCATGTTTCAGGTCAATCACCGTGAAGATCCTCCGCCGGTGTTGCTTTTGCAGCATGTCCTCAATGAGGGGCAGCGTATAGCTGTCGTGCTGCGTTTGGGCGTTCAGGCCGCGGTAGTCGACCACGAGCCGCCACTCACCGGCAACCTTCTTCGGGACGACGAAGCAGGGAGAGGCCCACTCGGAGTGGCACGGCTCAAGCCAGCCTCTCTGGATGAAGTCACGGAGGATCTTCTCCATGGCCTCTTTCCTCTCGCCCCTCAGGGCAAACTCCCGGTGCCGATACACACGGGGGTCCTGCTTCAGTCGTATCTTGGCCTCGCCATACGGTCCACGCACCGGTGAGGGAAACACAGGCTTACCGCTGAAGAAGGTATCCCCATACTTCTGCTTCAGCCTGGCCCTCAATGCCTGAATCTTGGGGCAGTCATCGGACTCCGCCTTGGCTTTTCCGGGCACTTGAACCACGGAGCTTACTTGAGGGGTAGCGACCCCGCTCGCTTTCGGCTCAGGTGGTCTTCCCAGGTGGCCCAAAGGGCCATCTCTGGTCTTGCCTCGGAATAGATCGCCGTAGGTGGGTGGGTTACCCCCGATTGGCTCGTCCTGGCTGGACAGGTGGTCCAGCACCCTCTGTACGAAGGTGTTCCCGTCATAGGAACCAGAGACGATCGAGTCCACTTCCCACCAGGCTCTGTCCTGGCCTTTGCCCTCACGCTGGTTTCCCCAGTCGTGAAAGGGCTGATCCATATACCCCTGAACCAGATCCCACTCCTCTTCAGTGAGGGGCTCTTCCGATTCCGATTCCTCGATGTCAACAGGGGGAGCCGCAAAGCATTGCCTCCAAGGCTCCGCTATGATGCGGTTGACACACACGAAGTCCGTGGTGTCGGCCTGATCAAGGCCCCCATCCACATAGTGGAATTCCGTTGGCCATCTCTGGGGTGGCATGGGCTGTCCCTTAGCGTCCTGATAGACACTCTCTCCAGCCGGTAGGACGACCTTGTTCAAGGTCATGTTGGTCAATGAGGCTACCCAATGTCGGGTACTTTCCTCTTCGGTGCATCCCATAGGAACAACCAGCACTGCCTTGGAGCGGTCCCTGCGAATCTTCGCTATCGCTCTTGGAATGTCCCAACGGGGGCAATGGATCCACATCAACCCCTGATGCGGACCCCAGTGCTTCTTCCACGCGGAGTCCTGTGCGCTCCAGTACTTCTCACACACCCGCAGATGGGCGGAGGTTCCTGAAGAGAACGCATCCAGGGCCAGATCCGAAGCTCCCAAGTCCGCGACAACTCGGCTCGCCACTTCCGGCCTTACGCCGTACTCCTGGTTTGCAGGACCAGTTGGCTCAGTGTCCAGCGCGGCCACTTCGAGCTGATTGCGTTCGGGGTGGATCCATTGGCATTCCACATGGTGCTCAGGTGACGAAAGCCACGAGAGCTGGTCGTTCTGGTACAGGGTCATGGAGGCCTGGGCCGGGAGAACGCCGGAGTCCGTCTCCATCATGAAGTCGTACCCAACGATCATGTCCCAGTCCATCTCGGCCTCGTAGAAGCGACCTTGCAGGAGGATTTCCTTGCCAAGGTCTGGGCGGCTCAGCTCACGATGGTTCACGAACTGCAGCCCAATGGCCGCTTCCTTCGTGCCTCCCACCATGTACTGGCCGTTCGCCACCTTCAGCCTGTCAGGTTTCCGACTGTCGGTCAGACACTCTGGTGGAAGTAGGCCAGCCTTGACCAAGCTGACCTGAGCTCCCGTGTCGACCAACACGTCGAAAACCTTTTCCACTTCCCCGCATAAGGCACGGACCTTAAGATGCAACTGCCGCTCGCGACCGACACGGCGCACGGCGTGCAAACTCAGCATCTCCGGCCGTTCCAGAAGCTCGACAAGCGACTGGTGCAGGTCGTGGACAATGGGCTCAGGCTGCCCATCTGCAGCATCCAGCTGCGGTCCGGGTGATCCTCCGATATTCTCGGATAGATCCTGTAGTACATCAAACACATTCTTGGTCGCGAAGGGCGGACGGGTGCAAGGGTTCGTGCCTTCACTTGCCCTCACCCCGCCTCCGCGACTGGGCGCCGGACCGGGCCTTCCGCCCGCGGCAGTCCCCTTGTGCTTATCGACTCCCGACTGGGATGGTTCGGCGCTTCCCACGTCACCATCTTGCGACCGCCCTAGCTGGGGCCCTTGGCTGCAGGGGCTCCGCTAGGGGGCGTCGGTTGTGGAAGAGGGGGTGTTCTCCTCCGCGTCAACCTCGTTGACGCCCTTCTTCCTCCTCTCACTACGAGTAGGCTTCTTGTCCTTGTCCTTGTTCTGGTTGTTCTGGTTGTTCTCCTTGTTCTTGTTGTCCGACCTGGGGACCCAGTTCCTCTTGATCTCCTGGATCTCCTTGGCCAACTCGGTCCCCTGCGACACCAGCTTGGAGAGCTCGTCCCTGTCCACCTCCACCTTGGCTTCCCGGATACCCGCGGGCGCACGCTTCTTCGACCCGTGCGCCTTCTTGTAAGCCTCCGTGTCGGCCTTGTGGATGGGGCATGTTCGGTGGTCATGGTTGAAGCCTCGCTTCCTCCCATAACACACGAAACAGCCCTGAGGGTGAGCTCGTATGAACTCCCCAAAGGACAGCGGAGGGTCGCCAATGCGGCGAGGGTCCCTCTTCTCCTGCTTCCTCCAACCCTGCTGCAGGGGCTTCCAGTTTCCCGGCTTGCTCCCCGCGCTCAGGTTCTTGGCCACGAAGGCACAAAAGGCCATCTCGGCGGGCTCATCGTCGTCGTCATCGTCGACGAGAGTCTCTTCGCCGCCGGCTCCCGCTGGGTCCATGGCAGCTTCCCCGCCAGGTCCCTCGCCAACGTAGTTGACGTCGCGGTCGCCGGGCCTCAACCCGCGGGTGTGGTGGAGGTTTCGGTACTCCTTGAGTACTTCCTCGCCAACCCACTCCTGGATCTCGTCGCAGCTCATCCGCGCCGGGATGGGCTGCAGACGGATGGTCTGGCCGCTCAACTCACACTCGTCAAGGCGCCACATCGCGGTTTTCTCGCGATCGCCCGAGACGGTGATGAGGAGTGCGTTCCGCAGGGAGTGCCGTTTGACATCCCGGGCCACGTGCTTCTTCGCCCAAGCCACCACGTTCGTATGATACTCTTTGGGGAGCATCATCTTGACCGTGTGGTTGGACTTGGCCCGCTTGGATTCCTCCTTGGTGACCCTCTTGATCCATGCTTCCGGCAGCATGGAGAGCAGGCGAGCCTGCTCGTCACCCTCGTTCCAATCCTCCACATTGCGGCGGAAGAGGGTGTATTTCCCTCGGAAGTCTCGCCAATCTCGCAGGCGGATTTCCCGTCCATCATGCTCAAGCTTGATGGACTTCCAGCGCTTGGCAGCCACCTGCGGAGCGTCCACCCGCTCCTGCTCGTTGAGCCACTTCTTGGCTTCCTTGAGGGTCTTGATTCTCCCCTCCTTGGTCGCCACGAAGTATAGCTCTCCGAGCACTTCCGGCAGGCGGTACCTGAACCGTTTGAAGACATATCTCTCCGCATCCGCGGGAGGCAGGTCTTCAGTGACGGTCAGCCCCCAATCGTCCAGCTTCTCCAAGAAGCGGTCGAGGTTGAGGGGGTTGCCATCGTACATGGGGGGCTTGATGTCCTTCAAGTCTTCCCACACGGCGGCATCCGCGGCCTTAGAGACCATGAATGCCGGTCGCGAGGTCGACCGAGGTTCCCATGGGCCTCGCCCACGGACTCCCACGGCCGCCACGTCCATCTCCTCCACGGAATCCCTGTGGCTACGCCGTGGTTCCTCCACGTACGCTGAACCAAAATGTTCACGCCGTACTCTTTCCATGTACGCATCCTCATCACGGCGCCGCCGGCTGAGTTCAGCGGCCTCCCGTCGTACACCACGCTTGGCTGATGTCGAACTCCTCCAGGTCCAGATCCAGGTCCTCACCTTCACCGACATCCCATTCCACGTCTCCTCTGGGGACCTCATCCCTGAGTCCACCATAACGTCCACCAGCCATTGGGATTGGCTCCAGGGCTGGTGCGGGGCGCCGGGGGCGTACCGGTGTCCGCGGTGGAGCACGGCGGTTGCGGTACTCCGCGCTGAGCCACTCATCACGCCAATCCTCACTGCCACTGCCGGGCGGCACGCGCTCGTTGCGGCGGCCCGCGCTGTGGTGAGAGGGGGCGGTGAGAGAGGGGGCACTGGCGCTGGGGCGACTCCTGGGGTCTCCGCCGGGGGCGTGGGGTCTGCCTGGACCTGGTCCGGGTCCCCAGCCGTCGTCCGACGAGCCAGACTCCAGGGGTGGGTGTTCGCTGCCGACGCTCCCACGGGCTTCCAGCGCGTCCAGCCTCTCCTGCAGGCCGCTGACGACGTTGGTCAGCGACTTGGTCTCGGCCCTGGCAATGTCCAGCTCCTTCTGCGCGCGCGCGGCGACCCTGGAGATGCGAGCCATCTCGCCCTTGCCCGTGTCTACCTCCAGCTCGAGCAACTGGACTCTCCTGCGGAGGTAGACAATCCACCGCCAGGTGGTATCCGGGTCGCCGTTCCCTGGTGGGTCGTCGGGGTCCCCAGGGGGTCCTCCAGGAGGGCCTCCGCCGGGTCCGCCCGGTCCAGGGGGTCCTCCCCTGCCCGGTGGTCCGCCTCCAGGGGGTCCACTTGGTGGGCGTCCTCCAGGGGGTCCTGATGGTCCTCCGCCAGGGGGTCCCGGTGGGTCTCCGCCGGGTCGCCTCGGTGGGTCCGAGGATGGGCGCTTCCTCGTGATGCCGAACTCCATGTCGTCATCCTCGTCCATGTCGCCCCACCTGGGCGTCTCGGTCACGGAAGACTCCGAGCTCCGGTAGGGAGGAGGGAGATCCTCATCTTCACCTTCCGGGCCCATGGGGACGTCTCCGCCGCCTCCGCCCGTCCAAGCCACCACTTGGCGATGTCGGCGGCCTCGTTCATCCCCGTCACTGGCGGTGAAGAAGGGGTCACTGTCGTGGCGGTTTCCACCCTCTGCCCTCCGCGGCCTCTCGGGGGTCTTCCCCTTGCCCTTCCTCCGTCGACGGGCGGTGGTGCCACTGCTCCCACTGCTGCCCGTGTCCGCCTCATCCAGCGTCATCCTGGAGGAGGCGTCCCCTTCGAAAAGCTTTCGAAGGGTCTCCACTCGTGATCCTCCCGGGGGAGTCTCGCGGCGGAGTTTGGCCTCTGCCTCCTCCATTGCGGCGGCGGTGGCTGCGGCAGCTCGCGCTTCGGCTTCCTCCCGAGCACGAGCCGCCTCGGCTTCCCGGGCCTGCTGCAGCCGCGCCTTCTGCGCTTCCAACGCTGCCAGCTCCGCCTCCGTCTTGGCCTTCTCCTCAGCGACCTTCCGTCGCGCGGCCTCGATGGCTTCCTTCTTGGCGGCGTCCTCCTGGGCCTTAGCCGTTGCTTCGGCGTGGGCCCTGTCCTCCGCCTCCTTCTTTGCCCTCCCTTGGGCAAGCGACTCTTCCAGCGCCTTCACCTCGCCCTCCTTGCAGGCAATGGCCTCCTGCGTCCGGCGGGCTTCCTCGTCGGTTGCCCTGATCCGGGCAGCCACTGCCTCATGGGCGGCCGCAGCCGTGAGACCGGCCGCGATGGCTGCCACTTTCGAGGCGTGGTAGTCCATGCCTCTGCCCCACTCGGTGGCCTCCTCATGGGCGATGCCGACGGCGCCCTCCGCGGCAGCGTTCCGCTGCGTGGCCCGTTGCCGGGCAACCCGAAGGTTGCAGGGCACCCTACAGACGCGCTCACAGGCGCGCGCCACGTCCCTTTTGGCGGGAGCGGCGCTGCTGCTGGAGCTGGCCTGGTCGGCCGGCATCCTCCCGCGGTGGGCCGACTCCACGTCGCTGCTGGGGCCTGCTGGGGCCTGCTGGGGCCTCAGGAGCAGCCGACGGGGCTTGGCCTGGGTCTGCTTGGCGACTTCCATGAAGTCACCAAGGGTGGCGTGGCCAGGGTGATGACCACCATTGGCCCGTTGGGGACTGGGGGCTGGGGTTCCGCCCTTGGCGCCTTGGGCGGCTTCGGCAGCCAGGGACTCCTGGTACTCCCGCCACCTCCGGTCCCGCTTCTTGTCCCCGGCGGACCGCTTCTCCTTCCCCGGAGACGCGCTGCTGCTGCCCTGCAGCCTGCGCTCGCTCCCCGGTTCCGGGAAGTTCTTCTCGATCACGTCCCACAGGGAGACGTTGATCGAGGCGCCCGACGGGTAGGCGTTGGGGTCCTCGTCCTCCTCAATCCCGTCGGGGCGCAGCCCTTCGCCGGGCCTGTCCGGCCGGGTCCAGGTCCTCCAGCGCCTCTGCTGGTGGCGGTACTCGTACCCTTCCGCCCGCAGCCAGTCCTCCACGGCCTGCAGGCGGTCGGGGGCGATGTCCGTGCGGAGCTCGAAGCTCCTGGGCATGCCGCCTTCGCACTGGGGGTGGCTGTGGCGGTAGTGCTGGTCCCATACCAACCCACGCAGCAGTTGCGCTGCATGGGGGTGGGGCCGCGGCCACGTCCTGCCCGCTTCTTGCCAATTCACCATGGCAGCGGGGGCGTAGTTGGTCTTGAGGTCCTTGGTATGCACTCGTTCAACTCAACGAACTGGTGGTGGTTGTTGAGGCGGGTGCTGCAGCACTGGGCTGGGTGTGCGGCTGGTGCTGGTCAGCCGGTGGTTGTGGAGGTGGTTGACGCGGCCTTGCTGGTCTGCCGATGGGACTCCGGGTCGGCCAATGGGGCTGATGCAGGAGTCCTGGTCTGTGCACCTCTTTCACGGTCGCTGCGCGGTCAGGGCGATGCTCTGGTTGGCGCTGCGGGCTCCGTGACGAACTCGGCGCTGTCGCTGGGCGGCGCTGCGAGCCGCTGCGCTGCGCTGCGAGCTGCTGCGCTGCGCTGCGAGCTGCGAGCTGCGAGCTGCTGCGACGCGCTGCTCGGGGTTGGTGGCCCCGAGTGGCACGCGAGGGTTGGGTAACCCCGCGGCGGTGAAACGCTTTTGACGCGTTCCCGTGGGGGGCCGGCCACGGGACGCTGCGGTGACACGCACAGGTGAGCAGGCAGGCAAGGCACTACGCTCACAAGGGCATCAATACGCTCGTGTCATGTGACAAAGCGTTTCAGAATCCTTGCCACTCTGCAAAGAGGGAACAAAAGTATGTACAACAACACATCAGGATATGTACACATGGGGTTAAGACTGGACTGGGGTAAGGGCATCACAGGACTATAGACACTCAGTCCCAACTCATATCCCAATCCCAGGTCCGACCCTCTCAGTGGCTGGTGGGGGCGGGGGCTCAAACACAACCCATGCCCTGCTCAGTCCGGACCCTGAAACCCTGCCACTAGGGGGGGTGTCCCGCCCAGCCACAGGCGAGTTCCTGGGAACCAAGGAGCTCCAAGGGCAACCGACAGTGGCTCCCTATGCTCCCTTAACGGCAGGTCCCAACTCCACTCTGAGCCAGAGATATGGCCCCGCCATTATCACCCAGGAGTTGGTAGCTGAAAATGGGCTGTTTCAGCCCAAACTGAAATTAACTCCAAACTCCCCAAAATTGACCCCTCGTTCAGACCCGCCAGAGGTAGGGACGAGGCAACTGACCCTATGCCCTTCGAGTACGAACTCCCTGGAGCCCTCACCCAACCTGGTTCCCTCTGAGGTCCCGGCATCAGGGCAACACGGATGAGTCATGTGGGGTCATGATGCCAAAGTCACCAAAATAGGCGTCATTCCCACGCGTGGCTCGCCCGGCCAAGGTAAGGCCAATGGCTCACAGGGTAGGAGGCAGGACCTGGGACCTATATCTGAGTGTACAACTTGGATTTGGGTCCGGGCTCCCTATGGGCTTACAGAAATGGGGCCGCCAATTGACCACACGGAAGGGGGAAATTGGGGTCCCAAAATTGGGTCATTTTGGCTGCTTGAAATGAGCCAAAATTCGGTGTGCTCCCAATAGTATATCTCCACGCCGGCTTGGAGATCGGATCCACCATTCTATACGCGATCCACCGGGAGTCCAACTGAGGCTCCCCGGCACTTGGCTCTCAAAGATCTCCATGCCACTTGGCGTGGTGACGATCCCAATTGGGTCCACAAATGCCAAAATGGCAAAATTGCCCACACTCACTTTGGGCTAGCGCCTTAACGAAGGTTGCTCCGCTTCGCCCACGTGGTGTGTGAACCATGGGGACCAATGTCCCTATCACCCATGTGCTATATGGTCCATTGGTCCAAGCGTCCGGCGTGCACGAAGGTTAGAACATGGTGCACGGCGGGCAGCAAAAGTGGAAAAACGCTCAAAATGGCCAAAAATGCGCACACTCATGGTTGGGGCAAATGAGGCACATGCCCGACTTGGACCGGAGTGTGCCATAGGATTGGTATCAAGTCATATGTATCCAACATATCTTTTGGGCGTCGCCCAACTCCTCCGGTATTGGGAATGGCAGGGTCGCCAAGTGAGCCCATGATTTGGGATAGTCCCAAATCGCCAACATGGCGGCCACGGTATGCCAAGCCTAAGAGGAGTTATTCGCCGGGTCCAAGATATGTTGGGCACCGAAGTATGTACCCTCATAACATACTTGGGTCATGATGTCAATTGAGCGCAACGTTGAGATACAAGGTCGCCACTTGACATCATGACGGGCCAAAAACGGCAAAATTGGCACAAAGACAAACCAAAGTGCCTTGAAAGGCGCACAATTATATTATAATATCTTTGGCTTGGATCGTGCAATCAACTAATCCTTCTAAACACAATGACTTGACACCAATGACCTTCGATCCCACATATGTGCTCCACTTGGGGCGCCTTGAAAGGTTACGAGCGCTACTTCCCAAGTGGGCACATGAAAATATGGAAAATTGCAAAACACACACCTTGCTCCCAACGCATCGCTTTGGGATCGCCACACAAGCTTCCCTCCACGAAGGTTAGGCTTGCAATTGATCGTGCGGAGTATGGAGAAGGGGCTTGCACAATATGAGGTCCATTGGCGGGTTTGGCTTGGAGCGATAGACCCGCCAAATGGGCACGCAACACAACACAAGGCACATACTCCATATTGCCCAAAAAGGTAGCTCCCACCACGATATGTCATGCCCCTCCAAGGGCATAACTTTGTGTCAATCGCTCATAGGAACTCAAGGAGAGTTCCTATGCAACACCAACACTTGCGCGCTACACTCGAAAGTTATCTTAACGCACGCAATATCATGGCCGAAGAGTTATAACGCAAACTCTATCCTCTTGACCATGATCCATTACACTAGCGCGCATGTGTGGAGACGCAAGGCATATAATGCTTCCTAAATTACGTCGGGAGTATTGGGAATACATCCCACGTTTCCGTATCGCAATTCCTCGCAAGCAACACGAGATATGACCTTCACAAGTGGCCTCACGAATCAACTTTGTTTTGCCCATATCTTTAAGACAAATGGAGGGCAGGATAAAAGGAAAGTTGATTCGTGCATAGGGAAGCACGTAGGTCCACTCGAAAGAGGTCAAATCAAGTGCGGGGATGTCGAAGTCGAAAATCCGATTTCGACATCCTGAAAAATTCGGATTAAGGTTGCGAGTGTAAGATGTGAAAATTGCGGAAGCGTCCATGCAGTTCCTGAAGGCTTTGGAGCCTTCGTGACGGATTGCGTTAAAATTTCCATTATAAACAGTTAAACTGGCGGTTAGGGTAAAGTCGCGATCCAACCGCCAGCAGTCAACACAGTGAATATCAGAACGGAAGCATAAAAATTGACGGAAACAATATGAAAATAAAACCCTGTTGATTCCTGATATTCTGATATACAAATCTCTGCTGGCGGTGCATCGGTTCACGGAACGGAGCGTCAACGGGCGTCTTCCCTTCCGTACATGGGGTTAGTGGACCGGAGACCGGTTGTATGCCGTAACCTAGCCATGGGGTTCTGGGTACCGCTTCAATAGCCCACCCGACCGATGGGGCTGGAACGCGGCCACACAGAACGCAACTGAAGACAACAGCCCGGAAGACAACAGTGAATGCAGGCCAGTGCGTGCGCCAGCCCAGGGAAGGCAGAGGGAGGAACAGGCAAGCCCCCCCCCCCCCCAAAAAAAAGGAGGGGGGAGGGGGAAAAGGCACGAAAACAGCCCACAGCCGCCAGACCGCCCGCCAACACCACCACAGGCGGCCAAACCCCCCCCCTGAAGGCACCGAAGACAGGACCCCCGAAGAGGCACAGGGGGACCACCCACCCGAAACCGGCAACACCAAGCCAGTAACAGCGGCCCATGGGGAAAAGGGACACCGAAACGGGAAAAAAAAAAAAGGAGAACCACCAGCCCAGCCCGAAAGAAAGGGGATGGAGGGACAGGGACCACAAGACCCGGAAAAAAAAAAAGAAAAACAAAAGAAAAAAAAAGCGCAAAAAACACACCCCGACAACCCAGCCAAGAAGGGCTGGGCACAGCCGAGACCCGGGCCCAACACACACGCCCACACCGCACGCCAGAACCGGAAACGGCGGGGGGCAAGCAGGGCGCCCACGAAACCACACACGTCCCAAAAGCAGGCCTAAACCGAAGCCCAACCACGAACACCACAAACAGGCGACACTAGAGGGACAACGCCACAAACCATGCCCGAACACACCCACCCAAGACCCCAGCCAGGACTGGCGAGGTTAACAAAACCCACACCCAACCGCCAACCGGACCCAAACACAAACGCCGCACAACAGTAGGAAACCCAGTGCCCACAGCCCGGGCACTGAGGCAGCCCGTGCCATGCAGGTGACCCGGCCAAACGAGATCCGGAGACCGGGGGTAAGGCTGCATCCTAAGGCCTGCGCTGCTTTGGGACTCGAGGCGGAGCGTGCGACACCCAAGCACCTCGGAACCCTAGTACCAAGAACGTGCATGCATGCCTTGGGAACGGAATACGCCAGGAAGTCCGGTGAACCCCTAGGGTTCCGCCCAAAGGAGGGGACGTGCGCAAGCACGGGGGCACACCCTCCCGGCGAGACAAGCATGTCACGCTGGCGGCATTCAGCCCTCCGGGCGTTGCCCGGGGCCGCTTTGTTGGGGGCCAACAGTCAGGTCTAGCGGGAAGTAAGCCGCCTCCCCTCTTCACGCGCGGAGCCTCTTCCTGTTCGTCGCAGGGGCGACGCCAGGGGGAACCATGAGGTGCCTCTCCACGACCGAGTGCACCTACCTACCTACCTCCAGGTGTCTACGGGGATTCCCTACTCTCACACGAGCAACCCCCTATGTGAGCGACAGATCCGTGTCCTGAAGGAGAACATACGGATATGGTGCAAAACTGAACGCACCAGAGACTGGGTGAGACTACTCCCCGTCATATCCTTGATGATGAACTCCCAAGAGAGTTCAGCTACTGGCTACTCGCCCCATGAGCTATTCCTCGGGCGCCCTGCATGGTTCCTACATGCCCCCTATCCAGAGGACACCCATTCTTCTGTGGGTGAATGGGTCCAAGAGCAACAAGCGAAGGTGGACAAGGCCAAGGCTATGCTCCAGAGAGTGAGGGAGCGTCAGTGGAACAAGAAGAACAAGCACCGAGTACCGGCCACCTACCAAGAGGGGGACTGGGTGCTGGTGCACCACAGTCGACTACCCACCTGGCCACGCTCCACCAGCGATCACCCATACTTCGGGCCGTACAAGATTCTATCAGTGGATGGACACCGTATCACCGTGCGGTGTTCTCCACGTCTAGGGGGGACCCTGGTGTGCGCTGCTCAACACCTGAAGCGCTACCATGATCCTGAAGACCTCTGTGGGGAGGAGTGGGAGCTGAACGACGAGGAAATCGCCGCTCTGGACCTACAAGGGGCAGCCAGCCCTATGGAAGTAGAAGGTGAACTCCCCGACATGAACGCCGAGGAGATGGCTGGGGAGGGCTTCTACCTGGTGAAGTCTGTCCTACGCCACCGCTATCGCCAGGGTTGGCGCTTCCTCACCCTCTGGGAAGGGTTTGGAGTCGAAGAGGCCACCTGGGAGGCCTTCTCTGCATTTGTTCTACCTGAGGGACGCCTAAACTCAGTTCTGGTTGACTACTTGTCCCAGAACAACCTTGGTGAGTTGTTGAGGCTCGCTGAGACGCTTGCCTCCAAGACTAAAGCTAGGGACTGAACCTTACCCTTACCTGCCAAAGCGTATGTGTGAGTGTGCTATTCCTAAGGTCCTGAGAGCAAGCCGCAGAAGTGGTGTCCTAATTATACCCAAGTCTGCACGCTTGCTAAACCTGGAGGGTTTGCTTATTGATGCCACGGGGTACGCCCCGGGTCCCC
Source organism: Eutreptiella sp. 'Long Island Sound 2002' (assembly GCA_964036045.1). Classification (NCBI taxonomy): domain Eukaryota; phylum Euglenozoa; class Euglenophyceae; order Eutreptiales; family Eutreptiaceae; genus Eutreptiella; species Eutreptiella sp. 'Long Island Sound 2002'. The sequence continues at coordinate 417,113 of OZ038382.1, forward strand.
CCTCCCCTAAGCGCCCAATTTCTGTGCTGACGCAAAACCTTTGGGGAATACCCAGCGTACTAATCCAGGTATTGTTTTCCCACCTATCTGTCTACTACAGGGAGGGGTGGCCAAAAGCTATGAAGGCATGAAAACGCCGTTTTGCTATGTGGCCAAAACACTGACCTAACCACTGCCACAGCCCACCAACCCTGCTAAAATTGCAGGAAACGGGTGGGACAGTGACACACGCACTACAGGTCCTACACACCCTACAGTGGCACCATCCTGGTCGGCGAGCACTGGGGCAACTGGCTCAAGCCCCCACACAGGACTACCACTCCTACACCCACACGCTACTGGGCGTTGCGAAGGCAAAGGTCTCGTGGGTCCTAGCGACCCTCCTGTGAAATGACAAGAGAACACAGCGCTGCTAAGCAACTGTGGCCTAACAGGGGACGCCACAACGCGTTTCCCCTGCTAGGGCTTGGAGGGAAGGAGTGCTCTTGCGTGCACGGCGCAGATGTCGATGCAGTCGGACTCCCTGCTCTGCCACAGGCAGAGGGGAGTTACTTGTTTGTGTGATCTGCGCCCTTGTTTAGCAGGGCATGAAAAAAATGGTATGCTGCTGCACCAATCACCCTACCTGCCCACCTGTAAAGCAAAGGCAAATGAAGAGGCGTTTGCGGCGGAGGAACCAAGCCACACTCCCCGTATTATACGGTTCTCAGTGTGACCTATAATACACTGTCCGCAAACACGCTGGAGGACCAGCTACCTCTGTCAAGCAAGCAAGCGTTAAGGGACTCCTCAGGTTCTCTTAAAGAACGTACCGAGGAGCCCCTGGGTAACCTAAACAAGGTTTACCGTGCGCACTTCGCGTGGCCTACCCTTTAATGCGTGTGTGCATGCGCAAGTATGCACGATCGTCGTGGGCAAACCTGCCCATCTTAACCGCAATCACGAACTCCACTAGGGGGTGGCCCCGCCTGGGCTTACTCACCTTACCTACCGCTGGGAGAGAGAGCAAGTGAGGGGCGCACGCGAAGAACGTTGCTATGCACTTGTGTGTATGTCTAATCACCCTGATCTGACCGCTAATCATCTGCAATCTTTCTAATCAATCCCTCTATCGCGTCCTATCGTTGTTAGCGCTGCTACAAGGCTCGTTCACGGAGACACGAGACGAGCAATGTGTATGCGGCATACGAGACGAGCATACCTGTAGTTTATACCTGATTCATTGAAGTCTTTTTCGTTCGTTTTCGAATTCTTGAATTTTTGATTCTTCTAATAGTGTGGGTGGAATCTGTATGTTCTTTTATTAATGTGTGTCTCGTCACTTTCAAGACTACGTGAGACATACGTTTATAATTCGATAACTTCTCCATTTTCCGGCGCTTCGCTAGGAGCCGCTCCTGCGCGCCGCCATTTTATGCGTATGAATTTCTGGATTTAAAAACTCCAGAGATGACTATAATTTTTATAAAAATGTGCTTCTGATGCACAATTGGATTCTGCACAGGTGTGTTGTTTCAGAAAAATTCTACGCCGTCATTTGACGGATTTTGGTGTCGTCACTTCGTTTTTGCGTGGATTCGTCCATAATTCTCCCATTCCTGCCTCTGCAGATACCCACGCGCAGCCTCGCTGAGTAGGCCGTGTTCGGGCCGAAACGCAGGTGCTTGGAGAGACTGAGCAGAACCAAGACCCCACCAAGGGGCAAACTTAATTTTTTCACGACTCCCTTCGCCCTAAGACAGGTCACAGGTCGCCAGCAGGTTTACGAGAACCCATGCGAGTGTGTATATTGTGTCTTGCGTTGGGTTTGTGTCGACGCTGCGTCTTGGAGGCAGGGATGCATATGCACATGTTTGGCATGCTCCCATTCTAACCAAACCAAGCCACAGGAGCCCCGGCAGCGCCATGAGCGCTGAGTCTTCTGTAGGAAATGTTACATACAGAGCAGCAAAACAGCGCCAGCCATGGTGAGCGCCCATTTTTCAGTGTGAGGGAAACTATAGGTATTTTAAAGTAGATGTGGAAACCAAGGAAAGGCCAAGAAAAAATCCCTTTTTCCTAAAATGCGACAGTGGTGGCCACCACAGCACAAGGGGGGAGTAAGAAAAAGTGCTTTTCCATTGCTTTGAGGCATACTCTAGTTGTATTAGAGATGCACTGAGCATCCATGCATTTTTATCTTAGTATTGGTCCCACCAAAAGTGGTGATAACACATTTTGACCTATGGAACCAAACACCCAATCAGGATATGGAGTGGACCCCTTAATCGCCTTTCAATGTGAAGCTATTCATCTTTTCCTGAGTTGACGGAGAACTGACATACCTAAAGTAGAGCCTATGAATTTATCTCTGTTTTTCCATGAATTCTTAGCTATCCTAGTGGTATGCACCCTAGGGGGCTGGGCACTTCTTTTTGAGAGGTCCTGGGTTCAATTCCTGGTCAGCCTAGCTAAGTAGGAAGATCCCATGTGACATGGCAGTGACCTCATCGCCACATGCCCTGCCACCTCAGCACATATGGGACCCAAAACAAAGAGTGCACATCTCCTGAAATGGCACTATGGAGATAGAGTGACCATGGGGCAGTTTTCTTACTCTTTTCCAAAACATTTCAGCTATCTTTGTGAATATGCATTCATTTGTGACCTGAGTTGCAGTTTCTGTGAATATCCATTCATCCTTCACTGTTTACACTGCAGCCCTTCATGCTTTGATCCTGATTCTCTTCTCCTTGCATACTTCTGGCTTGGGCTATCCTGGATTGACTCGGATTTACTGTATTTCAACAAACAAAAGCTTTTCATCTCCCAAAACAAGCAGCAGGACACCCTACAGCAACAGCAAGCAGCAGGAGAAACAAAAACACAGTGCTGAAAACACTATAAACTTTTCTGCAGGACTCCCTCCCCAGAGCACATATGCTTGCCCACTAGGGTACAGTCGAAAGCTCTAATGCGGACCACTATCGCTGTATAAACAGCGTTTTAGTAAACGTCCGGACCAAGGGCCAGGGCGGAGCAATAGTCCCAATGGAGGACACAAATCTCCAGGAGCTGGAAAAAATAGAAAATGTAACCAACAGGGAGTAATTACTGCGGTTTAGCGGAAGGGGTTGCGATTTAGCAAGTGAAAATCGTTAAAAATCGACGAAACCACGCGGGAAATCGTCATTTTTACACATAACTCAAAGTCGCAGACAAGCGCAAAGGAAGCGGACTTCAAAAACAAGGTTGCACAAGTGTAAACAGCTTTTGGAAAAGAAGGTATCAGCCGTAGTTTTTAAAGTTCTAAAGGAAATTTTTGCACAGTTGCATCAAAATTTTTATAAACTTCAGAGAAAAGTATTCAAATTCAACCCACACCACAGAGCAAGTCAACAACCCACCTCTCAGGTATGTCAGTGTCACCTCACACGCATGCATTGCGTTCGTGTTGGTTGCTTCGTCAAAACGTTAGGGTTGTCAACGCTGTGTTCGCTGGGGGCTCGGATGTTCCTCTCTCGTGCTCTGCACAGGTCAAAACAGGAATGAAAGGTATGCGATGCGAATGGAGTGCGCAGCGCGCACGTAGGGTTAGAATATGCGCTGTGCTCGCGATGCATGTGCCTAATGGAGGCATTCACACGCTGTGACGCTTTCCCTGTACCCTAATTCATCCTTGTTCTCTCTTCAGAGGTTAAAAAAAAGGGAAGTGTTTGTTCGTGTGCAGCCGTAGCGTTAAAGTAGGGTTGCTTAAAACGCTTAACCTTGTTTTGTGTTCGCTTCACTTCGGCATTCACACGATGCATGGTGAGTAAGGTAGGTTAGCCCAGGAGGAGCTGACCTCCTGGTAGAGTCATTGTGGTTATGGTTCTGCCTCCCTTCCCTGCGTGCACATGATGCATCAAAGGGTAGGCCACGCGAATTGCGCACCGTAAACCTTGTTTAGGTTACCCAGGGGCTCCTCGGTACGTTCTGTAAGAGAACCTGAGGAGTCTCTCAACGCTTGCTTGCTTGACAGGGTGTGTTTGCGGACAGTGTATTACAGGTCACACTGAGAAGCGTATAATACGTTGAGTGTGGCTTGGTTCCTCCGCCGCAAACACCCCTTCATTTGCCTCTGTTGTACAGGTGGGAGAGGTTCAGGGTGATTGGTGCACGCAGCAGCTGCCTTCGGCGGCTACCATTTTTCTGCCCCAGCAAAACAGGGGCGCAGATCACACAATCAATTGACTGTGCCTCAGCCAGGAGTGGCGAGGGCAGTTCAACTTCATCGACATCCGCGCTGTGCACACAACAAGAGCACTCCTTCCCTCCAAGCCCTGGCAGGGGAAACGCGTTGTGGCGTCCCCTGTTAGGCCACAGTTGCTTAGCAGCGCTTTGTTCTCTTGTCTTCTTCACAGGAGGGTCATTAGGACCCGAGACATCTTCGACAGCAGCACCCAGTAGCGTGTGTAGGCGTTGGGGTCAGCAGGCCTGGCAGGAGTTGACTGCAAGTGATGAGTGCTCACCCTGCCTTCGAAGGCCGGTGCTGGTGTTAGTGAGTGTAGTGTAGTGGTGTCTCCTGTCCCGCGTGATTTTCCTCGTGGGCAGGGGAGTGCGTTAGCTTTTGGCCCTGAGCAAAAATGGGCGTTTTGTATGCCCCTAGCATGCTCATGCAGGAAATACGACGACGCCGTAACACGCGAAGGGGATCACAACAAAAAGAAAAAGAGGCCGCACATGTACCCAAGTATGTTGCATGTCGTGCATGAAAAATACACACAAGCAACAACAACGCCACCGGCCGCCGGAAAGCAAGTATGTTATGTGCCATATGATGTATGCATAACGCCGAAACAAGCGCAAAACAAGGAAGTTACGTGTCAAGCAACGCCAAAGTGCGCCGCCACGAAAAGCGCAACGAAAACCGCACCGGCAAGGAAAACCAACAAGAGGTGGCACCGAAGGAATGCCTATGCTCACCCCCGCTGACATAGGGAGAGAAAGGTATGCCCGCACGCGCATGCCCGGAACGCCGCAAGGCCATCACCGCCACGGACGAGCAACATGGTATGAAGGGACAAACAAGGGGGAACAAAAAGACCGGCGAGGTAAAGCACAACACAAAAAAAAAAAAAAAAAAAAAAAACTAAACATACACACGTGACTAGTCGGGACCAAGTATGTTGCATGCCACGCTACGCTAGGCAACGGACACGAGACGAGAACGGCAACCACGCCAACAAAAGTAAAAGGTGACCACGAAGCGTAACCGAGACGTGCCCACCGCCCACCCGCACGCCCGCTTATGTAGGAGGCGAAAGGGAGCAAAGGGGACAAAAGGTATGCCGCCGCATGCAAACGAATAGTAGGCAAGCCACACACCGCCACCAAGAACGCAAGTATGTTACCATGTCGTGCCACGTCGCCAACCGCGGAGTTGCGTTGGTTAGAACACAAAAATAGCCAGGGAGGGGGACACGGGGAGCATACACACAAATAGCAAAGCGCCGACGTGTGCCGGGTCCGGACAAACACACGTGCATGCACCCATGTTCTCTTCCCCTCACAGGTCCCGAGGAGAAGCGTGTGCTCGTGTCTGCGTCGTCCGGGCGCTAAAGTAGGGTCGTCTTAGACGCTTAGGCAAGTATTGCGTCGTGCCGTCGTCACACATAAGCTAACGCCCGGCAAGGCGGGAGGACTAGGACACGTTAAGGTAGTGGGGAAAGAAGCAGGTATGTTGCATGTCACGCCGCGCATGCGGAACGGGCAACGAGTAAAGGTAGCGACCAAAGGGGTGTGGAGACAAGACGGGAGCAAGTGGGCGATAAACCTACGCGCAAGCCGGTCGCACACGCATGTCGCATGACGTACCAGCCAGCTCGAGGTGCCGTGTCGCGACAAAACCGCCGCCGCCGCACGCCCGTTTACGCTCCCTCCTCTCCCTCCGCAGGTTCAAAGGAGGAAGCCCGGGCCGACAAGGAAAAAGACAGAGACACACAACAAAGCTGAGGCAGGGAAAAAGTGCATGCCAGGGAGAGGGGTAGAGGAAAGGGTAAAGAGCAACGAAGCCGCGAAAGGAACAAGGGGTAGCCAGCGAACGAGCAAGGTGCGCACACAGGGGAGGGGACACGGCGGGCACACGGCGAGCACAACACCGCACCGAGACACCGGAGAGGGGAGCACCGGAGGACCAATGGAAGAGCAGCACCACGCACCACGACACGCACGGCACAGACACCACACACACCGCACACACCCAACGAACCCCAGCAACCCACCCAGCAGTGGGCGGGCGGACGGGAGAGGGACAGCGCCTGACCCCAAGCGCCCCTCACAATGGTGGAAGGTACCCCCCCCGGGGACGCCCTTCCGCCACCCCCACAGCGAGCAACGCCGGCCCGCAAGGGCGCACGCTGCGGGGCCGGTGCTGGGTCCCCACGCCCACACCGACCGCGCCCGGGACACGCGGGTCGCGGAACCCTGGCTGCACGCTCCAGAGGACGGGCGGCCGGGGGAGGGACAGCGCCTGGCACCAAGCGCCCCTCACGACGGTGGAAGGCACCCCCCCCGGGGACGCCCTTCCGCCACCCCCACAGCGAGCAACGCCGGCCCGCAAGGGCGCACGCTGTGGGGCCGGTGCTGGGTCCACACGCCCGCATCAACCGCACCCGGGACACGCGGGTCGCGGAACCCTGGCTGCACGCTCCGGAGGACGAGCGGCCGGGGAAGGGACAGCGCCTGACACCAGGCGCCCCTCACAACGGTGGAAGGCACCCCCCCGGGGACGCCCTTCCGCCACCCCCACAGCGAGCAACGCCGGCCCGCAAGGGCGCACGCTGTGGGGCTGGTGCTGGGTCCACACGCCCGCATCGACCGCGCCCGGGACACGCGGGTCGCGGAACCCTGGCTGCACGCTCCGGAGGATGAGCGACCGGGGGAGGGACAGCGCCTGACACCAGGCGCCCCTCACAACGGTGGAAGGCCCCCCCCCCGGGGACGCCCTTCCGCCACCCCCACAGCAAGCAACGCCGGCCCGCAAGGGCGCACGCTGTGGGGCCGATGCTGGGTACACACGCCCGCATCGACCGCACCCGGGACACACGGGTCGCGGAACCCTGGCTGCACGCTCCGGAGGACGAGCGGCCGGGGGAGGGACAGCGCCTGACACCAGGCGCCCCTCACAACGGTGGAAGGCAACCCCCCCGGGGACGCCCTTCCGCCGAGCCCACAGCGAGCAACGCCGGCCCGCAAGGGCGCACGTTGTGGGGCCGGTGCTGGGTCCACACGCCCGCATCGACCGCACCCGGGACACACGGGTCGCGGAACCCTGGCTGCACGCTCCGGAGGACGAGCCGCCGGGGCAGGGACAGCGCCTGACACCAGGCGCCCCTCACAACGGTGGAAGGCACCCCCCCCGGGGACGCCCTTCCGCCACCCCCACAGCGAGCAACGCCGGCCCGCAAGGGCGCACGCTGTGGGGCCGGTGCTGGGTCCACACGCCCGCATCGACCGCACCCGGGACACACGGGTCGCGGAACCCTGGCTGCACGCTCCGGAGGACAAGCGGCCGGGGAGGGGACGGCGCCTGACACCAGGCGCCCCTTACAACGGTGGAAGGCACCCCCCCCCGGGGACGCCCTTCCGCCACCCCCACAGCGAGCAACGCCGGCCAGCAAGGGCGCACGCTGTGGGGCCGGTGCTTGGTCCACACGCCCGCATCAACCGCACCCGGGACACACGGGTTGCGGAACCCTGGCTGCACGCTCCGGAGGACGAGCGGCCGGGGAAGGGACAGCGCCTGACACCAGGCGCCCCTCACAACGGTGGAAGGCACCCCCCCCGGGGACGCCCTTCCGCCACCCCCACAGCGAGCAACGCCGGCCCGCAAGGGCGCACGCTGCGGGGCCAGTGCTTGGTCCACACGCCCGCATCGACAGCAACCCGGGACACACGGGTCGCAGAACCCTGGCTGCACGCTCCGGAGGACGAGCGGCCGGGGGAGGGACAGCGCCTGACACCAGGCGCCCCTCACAACGGTGGAAGGCACCCCCCCCGGGGACGCCCTTCCGCCACCCCCACAGCGAGCAACGCCGGTTCGCAAGGGCGGACGCTGTGGGGCCGGTGCTGGGTCCACACGCCCGCATCGACCGCGCCCGGGACACGCGGGTCGCGGAACCCTGGCTGCACGCTCCGGAGGACGAGCGGCCGGGGAAGGGACAACGCCTGACACCAGGCGCCCCTCACAACGGTGGAAGGCACCCCCCCCGGGGACGCCCTTCCGCCACCCCCACAGCGAGCAACGCCGGCCCGCAAGGGCGCACGCTGTGGGGCCGGTGCTGGGTCCACACGCCCGCATCGACCGCACCCGGGACACACGGGTCGCAGAACCCTGGCTGCACGCTCCGGAGGACGAGCGGCCGGGGAGGGGACAGCGCCTGACACCAGGCGCCCCTCACAACGGTGGAAGGCACCCCCCCCGGGGACGCCCTTCCGCCACCCCCACAGCGAGCAGCGTCGGCCCGCAAGGGCGCACGCTGTGGGGCCGGTGCTGGGTCCACACGCCCGCATCGACCGCGCCCGGGACACGCGGGTCGCGGAACCCTGGCTGCACGCTCCGGAGGACGAGCGGCCGGGGAAGGGACAGCGCCTGACACCAGGCGCCCCTCACAACGGTGGAAGGCACCCCCCCCGGGGACGCCCTTCCGCCGCCCCCACAGCGAGCAACGCCGGCCCGCAAGGGCACACGCTGTGGGGCCGGTGCTGGGTCCACACGCCCGCATCAACCGCACCCGGGACACGCGGGTCGCAGAACCCTGGCTGCACGCTCCGGAGGACGAGCGGCCGAGGGAGGGACAGCGCCTGACACCAGGCGCCCCTCACAACGGTGGAAGGCAGCCCCCCCCGGGGACGCCCTTCCGCCACTCCCACAGCGAACAACGCCAGCCCGCAAGGGCACACGCTGTGGGGCCGGTGCTGGGTCCACACGCCCGCATCGACCGCACCCGGGACACGCGGGTCAAAGAACCCTGGCTGCACGCTCCGGAGGATGAGCGGCCGAGGGAGGGACAGCGCCTGACACCAGGCGCCCCTCACAACGGTGGAAGGCACCCCCCCCGGGGACGCCCTTCCGCCACCCCCACAGCGAGCAACGCCGGCCCGCAAGGGCGCACGCTGTGGGGCCGGTGCTGGGTCCACACGCCCGCATCGACCGCACCCGGGACACACGGGTCGCGGAACCCTGGCTCCCCGCTCCGGAGGACGAGCGGCCGGGGGAGGGACAGCGCCTGACACCAGGCGCCCCCCACAACGGTGGAAGGCATCCCCCCCTGGGACGCCCTTCCGCCACCCCCACAGCGAGCAACGCCGGCCCGCAAGGGCGCACGCTGTGGGGCCGGTGCTTGGCCCACACGTCCGCATCGACCGCGCCCGGGACACACGGGTCGCGGAACCCTGGCTGCCCGCTCCGGAGGACGGGCGACCGGGAGAGGGACAGCGCCTAACACCGGACGCCCCTCGCAACACTGGAAAGCGCCCCCCCCGGGATGCCCATCCACCACCCCCACACCGAGCAACGCACCAGCGCACCAACGCACCAGCCACGGGACATCCGCACCCCGCCCCCTGCTCTTAGACACAGCGACACAGCAATGGCGGAACCCGCGGCACCACGCAAGACACGCCCCCGATCTCCGACGGTGGACGAAGCACACGAGGTCATCAGGGCGCTGGGACTCAGAGACGGCGAAGGAGACCCCCCACAAGGGGACGCGGGCACGGACTCCGACCTGGAGGCATTGCCGGAGCCCCCCACGGGAGACGCGCCCGCGGAACCTGCGCCGCCGGCGGGCAGCGTACCACCGATCTGCCCCGCGTGGAAACGGAGCCATTGCACCGGCGAAGGCTGGTGCCCCAAACAGCACCCCCAGCCCGGCCCCGATGACGGAGCGTTGCCCGAGGTGAAACCCGCGGCCGCACGCGCCGCCCTACGCTACGGGGTGACGCAGGGCTGGATCCTGGATGAGACCGCGCGCGGCAGCGTGAACATCCAGGAGGCCGTCGACCGAGTCACCCACGCTGGACAGGCGGCAGTGGCCTTGCACACCCGGGGCCGCCACGGTGGACCCGCAGAGGGGATCATTGTGGATCCCTCGGGAATGGTGCTGGTCCTGGCGGCGGACATTGTCCGAGGGGTGCTCCACGCGTCCCGCGTGCGGCGGGCGTGCCCACAGTGGACCATCCAGGTGTACACCCCCCCGCGGGCGTGGCCCTTTTCCGCATGGGCGGTGCTCGCCGTCATGTGGCACCTGGCACCAGAGGACGCCCCCACAGGGACCGCGGAGGACATCGCCCGGGACCTCCACACCTGGCCGGCCGACCAGGAATACCCCTGGCGCAGGCCCCGGGGCGGCCTCCCGGTGGCACCAGCGGCAGAGGGGCTCAGCCTCGCGGCAACCCTCCAACGGCACCCCGACAAGCAGGCACGCCACTTCCTGCAGACGGGCACGGTCCCGGCCAGCCCGCCAGACTCCGAGTGGCGATGGGACGCAGGGGTGGCGCAACCGCTGCCGGGCCCCTGGACCCTCCCGTTGTGGTACTTGCCCATGGGCACCTTGGCCCACGCCACCCAGGCCGTCAAGGGGGCTTTCCCGCAGCTGCTCCTCCCCGGCGTGGCCCTGCTCCGCAGCCTGCAGGCGGGGGCCGCCTGGGTACGTCGGAAGGAAGGGAAGGGGCGCTCGAGCCCCTATTTCCCCATGGTCCAAGGCCAGGCGCTGATCCACGCCGAGGGCATGGGGACCGTGGAATGGGGAGCGATCGTGCCCGGCACGGCGTGAAGGTGGATCACGGCGGCCGCCCCACAGCCCATGCGATCGCCGCCGGCGTGCCACCGCCTCCTACGGATGGTCCCCTCTTTGGCCCCCCAGCACGCCTTTACAAGGGACGTGTGGAAGGCCGTACTGAGCCACACCAGGGAGTGGCTAACGAATCCGGGTACGCGGTACCCGCCGGGACCGGTGCTGGAACAGCTCACGGCCCCCACACCCGGGGTCCTCCACGCCCTACACAGGGCGTCGGCCCTCACGAAGCAGCTCAACGACGAAGTGCTGGACCTGGCGCTGGAGCCGCTGCGGGTGCTCTACCCGCAAGCACACATCCCACCCGCGGGCACGTCCAACCACCTAGGCCGCCTGGGGTTGCAGCGCCGCGTCGAGGCCGCGCACCCAGGAGGCGTGGTGGAACAGTGGCTAACGCTCCGCAATCCGTCCACCGCGGAGGGCCACTGGTACCTGCACCAACTCCTCTTCCAGCCACGGGCAGCCCCGGAACACCGCCGGCAAAACCCGTACCACACGCACCCGGAGCGCCGAGGCGCGCAAAACTACCCGCAGCCAATCCCGCCCGCCCTCCTGCCGGGGCAGGGCCCGGAGGTGCTACGGCGGGGCCCCCCGCTCGACACCGCCACCACGGTACAGCAAAGGGGAGGCGACGACGCGAGTGGTGCCGAACCGGACTGCACGAACTGCGGAGCGGTGGCCTGGATGGCAGCCTGCAGGCACCTCACCCGAGATACCACGGGACTCCGGCAGTACAGACCCACGGACCGCACGGCGCTGGCGTCCGCGGTCGCGGCCGTCACCATGGGTCCAGTGGCGGCGTGGCCGGCGCAACTGCTGCCCCACGTCCCCTGCCGCGACACGCGGCCCCGACGGCCGGCCGCGACACACGAGCCGACGGCACCCCTCACGGCGGAGCAACTATACGTCGTCGCGGTGGCGTTGCTAGCAGACGGCGGGAAGAGCTTCGTCCACCACCACGGCCCGGCGCAAATTGCGGGATGCATACACGGGCCCCAGCGCGATGCACCAGACCCGTGGCATGCCACACTCCGCGGGTGCACCCGCGTCTGGGGTGCGGGCGATGGCGCACCCCCGCCCGGGCCTAAGCAGGGGGAGGCACTGGTACTGCAGACGGCAGGCTACCAAGCCATCATACACGGCCACGCCGGAGGGTACCGGTCGCACGTCCTGCCGCCGATGGACGGTCTGGCACAGCGACGCCAGGCAGGGGGCTTTCCCGCCCCTGCCCCACGTCGACTGGCGACAGTGGCCCACCCAGGCCTACTATATGTCGGCGGACCCCTGGCCGCTGGCGGTCCTGCTACACACTGTCAGCGCCCCCAACAAGAGGCAGGAACCGGGGTGGGTCAACCCCCCCACACTGGTGTGGAGCCCCGACCAGGAGGAGCATCTACGGGCCGCGTGGCAGGGAGACGCCATCAGGGCCACGGACGTCCCGGACCTCCACGCGGGGCCCATCACGCACGCCCGCCCAGCGGCTACCCTGGCGGTGGCCCAACGGGGACAGCAGAACCCACAGTGGGTGGTCTGCATGTTCAGCCCGGCGGACGCGCACATCGTCGTCTGCGACCCCGAACGCCTGCCGGGGCCCGAAGCCGTGATCCGCGTGGCAGACTGCACCCGCATGATCATCAAGGCGCTGCGGGAGGGCGAACACCACGCCCTCCTGCTCCAGGTCAGGCTGAAGGACAACGCGCGGGCGGCGAGGCCGGGAGTGTGGCTGGCAGCGGCGCACCCCGCCGACCTGGAGCTCCAGCTGGCGGTCCCGACCACGGTGTACCACTGGCTACAGGCCTTTCACGACCTGCAATGGAGGGGCAAACCCGACCGCCAAATCGGCTCCACGCACTGGCAAACGTGGCTGCAAGCAGACGCGCAGCGCGATGCCGCCCGAGGCCTCGGGCCCGCGCCCGCGACGCGAGCCCTCGATGCGGCGGCCCCGGGCCGCACGCTGGCACCACACACGGTGCCGCTGGCCAACCTGCCCTTCGAACCAGCGGCGGAGGGCGCCATTCGGAAGTCGGTGCAGCTCCCCCCGGCGCGAGGGGCCACGGAACCGACGAAATGCCCCCTGTGTGCGGACAAGTACTACACCAGCGGGGCAATGCTGGAGCACCTGGCGTGGCACCCAGTGCACGCTGCGGCCCCGGCGGACGACAAGGAGGCGGCCGCCAACATCCTGCAGGGGAGAGCACGGAGGTCCCCGTGGCACGCCCCGTACACCCGGCGCCCCGCGCCCCAGGCAGCCGACCACGCAGATGGAGGTGAGGAGGCACCCGGAGCGGCTCCGGGGGCCGGCGGTGCGGCCCCACCAGGGTCCATGTCCATCCCCGCGGGGCTGGCCCCCCTGGCCCCCCTGGCTCCCCCGGTCCCCCGGGCCCCCCTGTGGGCCCCGCTGGGAACGGGCTCAGCGGATGCGGCGCACCCAGATGCCCTGGCGGCACCAGCGAACCCGGCGACGATGCCGATGCGGGATGGCTGACTCCAGGAGGACACGACGGGCGACGCCCTGTGGCTCCTCTCGTGGAACCTGTGCAACGGCTTCGTGCCGCCAGACCGGTTCCTCCGGGACACACTCCGGCGGCGCCGGGGGCCGGCGGCCTGCACCGACAAGGAGCACCTCATCACCGGCATGCTGCCCCAGGAGGGGGGCTTTGCCATCATGCTCCAGGAAACGGGGATCGCCACCAGGGCGCAGGAGATGCACGTGGTCGCGGCGCTCCGGGACAAGGGTTACACCGCCTACTTCAGCAGCCGGCTGGCGGAGACGGGGGCCACCTCCACCTCGAGAGGGGGGGGCCTCCTCACCGCGGTCAGCAGCAAGTACGTGGCGGAGCACGAGGTGCTCAGCCTCACGGAAATTGTCCCCGGGAAGGCCGCGGCCCTGGAGATCCGCACGGACGGGGGAGGCCTCACCCTCATCAACGTCCACGGGCCGCAAGCAGGCTGCTCCCCGTGGGCGGGACGGGCGGCGTTCTGGGCCGACATACAAATGTATGCCACGGCACGCAGCCTCGGCGGGAGGCACCCGGTGGTCATCGCCGGCGACACCAACATCTACATGGATGTCCCGCCAACCCGGCCACGGAGCATTTCCGAGCGGGCTGGGAAGCCTGCGGCTTCCGAAGAGCCGCGGCAGGCGGCGAGGAGGACATGACCCCCACGCTCCACCCGTCCCAGCACAGGGTGGACACCTTCCTGGTCAACGAGCCCCTCCTGCCGTGGTCCCTGCGGGAAAGCGTCTGGGCTCGCGGCATGGCACACCCCCAGGTGGTCGGCTCGGACCACCTCCCGGTCCGCCTGGCCCTGCCGGGCCTCCTCAGCGCAGCGGGACGCGCGGCGATGCCCACCCCCTACAGCCACACGGAGGGCCGCCTCCTCCCGTAGGATGCCGAGGCCGCGCCCGTCCAACACTGCCTGTGGGCGGCGGTCACCGCCGCGCAGGATGAACCCTCCCTGGCGCCCTGGCTGGGTCCCGCAGAGCAGCACGACTACGGGTCCATGCCCGCGGCCGCGGTGGACAAGGTGTTCGAACACCTCCACGCGACGCATGACGCCCTGGCGCGCGTGGTGGGACGCCGGCAGCCGTCTCCGGCGGGAACGGACCCGGCGGAGGGGGACCTCCCGGAGAGCGGAAAGCAGCTCCAGGCAGCGGTCCTCCGCTATGACACCCTGGCAGCGCGCGCCCCGGCAGCGTACCAGGCGGACGCGGCCAGGCATGGCATCCGGTCCGAGGCGGCGCTCCGGCTCACGGAGGAACTGCAGGGGGTGTCGCCCGGGTTCCGCCCGACCACGCAGGGCCAGCTACAGGAGGAGCTGGAGAGGCAAGCAGCCGCCCTCGAGGAGGACATTCGCCAGCTCCGCGCCCTGCTGGCGGCAGACCGCAAGCGCGCCATCAAGGACTTCTGGCGCCGCCACGCCCCTGACATCGCCCAGCGATGGAAAGCCGTGCGGGGAGCCATAGAGGTAGAGGCCCCAGGCCCGTCAGGCCTCTGGAACCTGCGGGTTCCCAACACCCAAACGCTCCTCACGGAGGCCCACGACGTGATGTTCGCAGTTCGCGCCTTCTGGCGAGAACTGTATGACAAACGCCTGGTGGACCTCCCGGGTTTCCAGGCGGTCCTCGGCCGCCACGTCCCCCGGGTCCCTGAGGGAGCCTGGACACAGGTCCAGCAGTACTCCATGCAGGACCTGAAGTCCGCCCTGGACAAGGCCGAGGGCAAGGCCCCAGGTCCTAACCACGTGGAGGCCCGCTTCATCAAGGCCCTCCCGGCACCCGTCCAGTGGCTCCTGGTCCACTCCTACCGGGCCATCCTCCGCGGCGCCCCGCCGCCGATGCACTGGAGGGACGCGCACATCTGGCTCAGCCCCAAGGTACCGGGCTCTGCCAGACTGGACGACTACAGGCCCATAGCCCTGGGCCAGCTGGACATGAAGCTGCTCACGGGCCCCCTCACCCAGCGCATTACGGAGGTGCTCACACGGCACGGAGTGGTCAGCGACTGGCAGCAGGGGGCCCTCCCTGGCTCCAACACAGGCCCCCCGCTGTTCATGGCGCAGCGGCAGCTCCAGCGGGGAAGGCCAAACTACGTCTTCTCCTTCAACGCCCGCAAGGCCTTCGACACCGCCCCACACGGCGCCCTCGACCTCATCCTGCGCCACCTCTCCGTGCCGCCGGACGTCATTGACCTCCTGCTCTTCCTCCACACGTGCGCCAGGCTGCGCATCGTCACAGCACACGGGCTAACGCAGCCCGTCTACATGCTACGCGGCGTCCGGCAGGGCAACCCCGAGAGCCCCCTGCTGTACGCGCTCCTCCTGGAGCCCCTGCTCAGGGCACAGGGGCACCGCCTGCGCCCGCCGGGAGGGGCCGAGCACGGCCTCATCCAGGCCTATATCGACGACCTGCTGGTGGTGGCCCACACCCTGCAGCACTTCGTCGAGGGCGTGGAGGCGGTGGCCGCGTACCTGGGGATGATGGGCATGGAGCTCAACCCGCGCAAGTGCGCCATGGCCACCACGGAAGGGGTCCCGGGCCTGCAGCTGCGCCTCTGCCCCCACCTGGAAAACCCGTGGTACTGGGTACCAGCGGCGGACTCCGTCCCCTACCTGGGACTCCAGCTGCAGCCGGACGGGGAGTTCTCCCTGCAGCGCAAGCACCGGCTACGCCTGGCGGCAGTGCACCACTGGTGCCTTAACACCCTCGCGCCACCGAAAGTGGTGCAGGACGTCATCCTGGCGATCCTCGGAGGGGTGACGCAGTACGTCGCCCCTTTCATCGCCGACGACTCCGACACTGCACGCCACCTGGACCACATCACGGTCCAGGTCGCGAAGGACAGGGCGCGGTACGCCTTCGACGCCTCGCGGGACAGCCTGCAGGATGACCGGACCCTGGGGGTCACACGGGTGCCCACGCGGCGCCAGCAGGCAGCGGTGGCCCTCGTGGGTACACTCGTCCACCACCGCGCAACCTCCGTGCGCGCCGAGGTCACCAAGATGTTCTGGGAGATAGCCGGCGCGCACGGAATATGTCCCGAGGTGCACTACCCCGTCCGGGAGCTCGCAACTCTGGCGGGAGGCGACTGGGTCCACCGCATACCCCGGGCTCTGGCCGCCCTGGGAGTGGGGATGTACAACCCCATCGCGTGCCCCAGGGCGGCTCATGTCCAACTACAGTCCCCGCCGGGCAAAATCGTCGCGCTGCGCACCGCCAAGCTGCGACACCGCGACACGTGCCGCCTGACGGTGCCACACACAACGCCGTGGCATGGGCACCACGGGCCACGCCACCCCTTCCCCGACAACGACGATCCGTGGCCGACGGCGGTGCGGGAGTGCCTCAACCAATGCGCCGATGAACACCTCCATTATTGCCGCCGTGAGCAAGAGCCCACCAACCACCCCGGGTGGCGCGACGCCCTGGCCCACCTGTTCCACACCACCGGCACATGGGACCCCCGCCTGAGACTCGTCCACCCCACGAGGGCTAAGCAGGATGCCCACACCGGCCCACGGGTGACCCCGGACGGCCTGCACCTCCACGTCGGGGGCTACCGCCGCCAGGACGGCCTGTCCCCCCCCACGCGGGGGGCGGCGTACCACCCGCCAGCGGCCCTCATGTACATCCTCCGCGACGTACTCGCTGAAAGCAGGCACCAAGAGCCTAACGCAGACGTGGCGTGGCCGGAGCCCTTACGCCCCCGGCCCCACGCGCCGACGCCGTTGTGGCTGGTGACCACGGACGACCAATGCACCCAAGCGACGGGACAAGCGCAGCTCCGGGCCGAGTGGCTAATAGTGCAAGTGGGGGCAGGCCAGCCCGAACCCCGTGGGCTCCCCCGTGGCACCGCCCTACTGGTGGCTACGGGGGTGCCGCACGACCCACACATGGCGGTGCACGCGCTGGAGGACCGTCCGGAGGACACAGGACACCTGGTGGTGAACCAGCGCGGGGGCCCGGCGTGGCTCAAGGAACATTTGACGGCGCTACGGTCCTGGGCAAGCACGGTCGCCGGAGCGGAGATCCGGCTGCACGACCACCCGGCGGTCAGCCCAGGCGACACCAGGGCGCTGAGCGTGGACCAACTGACCCCCAGCCACCCCGACGTCCGGTGGCACTCCACCGACCTCAACGCGGGGTGGCTCAGCCCCACCAGATACTACTGGATCCCGGAGGCCTGGGGACACACCTCCTCTGACGCGTCCGGGGGCGGACCCCTCAAACACTCCACCAGCGTCGCTCTCGCCGCCGACCTCACCCGCACGTGGGCGGTGGCCATCTCGGGCACGGTGCCCGACGGGGTGGGGGTGGCCGCCTCCCTCCCCCTACATTACGGTGCACACAGACCATGGGTCCACACGGTTGACGCCGAAGTCATCCTCCACCTCCTGCGGCACGCAGATCGCGAGCGAACCACGGGGGTCCCCGCGGGCGCAGCGAAGGTGGTCAACCAGATGCCCCTGAGGTGGCTCCGGGACGGCCTGTGCGCGCGGGGGCAACACGCTGGGCACCCGTTCTGGTACGTCCGAGCCACCTCGCACCACAGTGACGCCCTACTGCACAAGGCGGACTGGGCGGCGTCCCAGGACACCGTCTTGCAGAATACGCCCCCGGACCCTGGCCACGCCCAACTCATTGTCGCCGGCCGTGACGGCCATCTCGATCTACGGCCCCCCACGATGCGGGTGCTCGGCGAGGTCGCGCAACGGGCGCAGACGGACCATGCGCTGACGCACCGGGGACACACACCTTTGGGCGCGGCCCACGCCACGGCCTACGTCCACGCCCGGGACCTCACCGCGGCGGCCACCAACCGCCGGGCGCTGCGGGCCCGAGACGGCCACACGCCGGTGCAGCGCAGGCTCCGCGTCCGGAAGGAGCGGCTCTCCGGCGTCGCCATCGTCCCGCAACCATGCCTTTTCTGCGGCGGCCCGGAAGAGACCCCGGTGCACATGCACGTGGGTTGCACCCACTCGCGGCTCCTCTGGCCCCACTACCGCCAGGCGGTACACGAGGCGGCCCGCCACCTCCCACCTGGGGACAAGGCCCTGTGGGTGGCCTCGTGGCGCTCCGCAGGCGCCACGTGGACGGAGGTGTTCTGCTCCGGACTGGTGCCCGAGGACGCGGAGGCGCAGCTCCGCGCCATAACCCGATACGACCCGCCGGGAGGGACCTCAGTGGACGATTTCCTCCACCACATGCTCCGGCTGGGGGACTTCGCGTGGGAGCTTCGCAACCACCGGCTGGAGCAACTCCTCCACGAGCCCCTAAGCGCGGCGGCCCGGGCGCACCGGTGGCTCACTGCGGCGGAGGGCGACCACCCTCCCCCTCGTATTTACCCGAATAGGTGAGGAGGAAAGAAGAGATGGCGAAGCAATAGCACTACACAAGACACATATATGGGCCAACTCCTTAAAACCGGTTTGTTTTCTCTGTTTTCTGCTCTTTTGGTGCCCTTTGCTACCTTTCATTGAAACGGGCACCCTCAAAATATACACAAAAATGGTATTATACATGCAAAATGAATTTTTGACCTCAAATACCCCCCATGGGGTTTGAACCCACACTCTGCCAACCTTAGAGTTGTGTTTTTCCTCTAAGCTACGACCTGTCGTCGACGATCTCAGAGAAAATCGTAGTATAATAAAAAATTTGGAAAATCAGTACTCCTTACATGCTCCAACCACTATTAACCTCCCATGCTCTTAAAACCGGTCACGCGCTCACTGAGTTGTTCAACTAGTGATTTGCTGTACCCAGAGCTTTGATTTCTGATGCAATCCAAAATGTTTTAAGGATAGAAATTTTAACAAAATGACAGAAGAAAATGAGACACTGGATTTTCACGAGTTCGTGCTGAAGCTGCCGGATTCGGCGTGGAACCTGAGTTCTGAGTCGTTGGAACATGCAGCACAGTTGGCAAAGGAAGGCGCAATGAGTGGTCTCAGTCCTTGGCAGGCAGCGTCACTGTATTCCAAACTTACAGGAAAGAAAACACTGGCCACTGTCAAAGACACGATGGCCTTGGTTCGTGATGCCTTACTCACCTTAAAGGGCGACGACATTGGCAGAACAGGCACGTCGTCGCATCGCGAAGACGTCTTCTTGGCATGCGAAACTTTGAGCGGTCCCAAGGACCACGCTGGCCCCGCGTCGGACAAGGAGTCCACGTTCGTGTGGCGCGATGAGGTTCTGTCGCTTCCTTCACGCTTGTCTGCACTCCTGGAAGAGCGAAAGGTTTTGCAAGACGAGTTTCGCAGAAAAAAGATGTTGAAGCACCTTCCAGTGTTCGACGAGTTCCATAGGGCAGCTGTTAATAACGCGCCTTTGTCCGGGAGGGGGGGGGGAGGGTGGTAGGCGGGGGAGGGGCGTTGTTGGGCGGTGTGCGACGTGCTGTAGGGCGACCAGGGGCGTCCCCATGAGTTGGGGCCCGTAGGGGGGGTGAGCGGGGCTGGAGGGGGGTGGTCTTTTAGCCACTCCAGCGTGCGGTATAGGGCGCTGAGGAGCAGGGGAACACGATCCTTCAGGGCGAGTTTTAAGTCGTGACAGTGTGCTGGTTTTCTTCGGCCGGAGGGGGGGGTTGTGAGTTTGGTGTACAGCGTCATGGGAACAAGCCCCCGGACGAAATTGCGTCTCTCCCCCACGTGTGTGGTCGCGGACCACCATTGGGACACCACCGTGGTGAAGGGGGGGCGCCAGCATTGAATGTAGGTTTGGACCAGGTGTTCGCACGTTGGGCAGTGTGAGACGAAAGAGATAACATCCATCGGGTGCGGGTCGGGGCAAGCGTGGCAATGGCGAGGGCGCAAGTCGTCGTGGAAAGCAAATGGCGCCATGTTGAAATTTCCGGAGGACCATTTGAAAGGGAGGCCTTTGAACCACGAAGTGTGATTGTAAAAATGGAAGCTGGACGGTGCGTGGATGTTTTCGTGTTTGTGGCGAGGGAGGAGATGCTTGATTGAGGTTGTAGTCAATTTGTGTATGACTGGGAGGGGGCCCCTGGATATGCACCCTATCGGGGGGGGGGGAAGGAGGGAGGGGTCCCAGACCATCACGTGGGCGGCCCACTTTGAGTAAGCATCTGAGATTTCATTCCCCACGAACCCGGCGTGCCCCTTGATCCACCCCCAACCCTGGATCATCCCTGGGCGTAGGGAGGCCTGGATGGACTGGAGAGAGGATTCCCACGTGCCGGCTGGCGAGCGTGATGGGAGGCCTGGGGGGGTGTTCGGAGAGAGAACAGTGATAACGTGGAGGTTGTCCCCTAGCACGGCGAAGGTGAGGTGCGGGTGAGATGCAAGGGCCCACCGTAGGAACATAATAGCGGCCCAGAACTCCGATCCCTCTGATGACTGGTACGGGGACGTTTGGCACAGTACCCATCTGGAGCCATTTGGAAAAAACAGGGTGGCCGCCGATCCGTAGCCCAAGGCGCCCGCTGAGCCATCCAAGTACACCCATGTCGTGCCGGGGGACGATGCGAGGAGGAGGGCAAGGGCTGCTTCACAACCCCATTCTTCGAGGTCGTCGGGGTCAAGGGAGTGAGGTTCATCTGGGAGCCGGTACAGCTCGCCATGCAGTGACGAGTCGAGTAGGACCCCGCCGTATGGCCCGGGGGGGGGGTTGAGGATGTATTCTTGAGGGTGGAGAAGGGGGGGGGTGAGCAGTTCGTGGCGCCCCGCCAGTTGAGGGAGGACAGAAATGGCTGGGTTTTGAAAGGTGTATTCTTTCTCGTTGCGGCGGAGACCGGGGTTTTTGATGGTGTGGGTGGTGCCGTCCGAAAACTGGAGTGTGGCCGATTCTGAGTGCACTTCCGTGACTGTACCTAGGTGGAACCCCAGGTCCTGGGGCGTCCGTTTTAATCTGTTGCCGAACTTGCTGTATTGTGGTGCCGGCTTGGTGGCTAGGAACCGGACCTGGACTTTTTCTTTTGGGAGGAAAAGGGAGGGGGGGCAGGAGGCCCAGAGGCCGGTGCTGTGGTATCGGAAGCCTATGGTGTGGCATGCGTCCATGATGGTGTCTTGGATTGGGTTGCGTGTGGTGGAGAGCATGGCTTCGGAAAAAGATTCGTTTGTCGAGGCCGGGCCGTCTCCGTTGAGGTACCTTATTGCGGTGTTTACCAGGGCCATGCAAATTGAAAAAGTGAAGTGGCGGAGTCCTAAGCCTCCCTGGTGGCGAGGGGTGTAGCGGGCCTTAGGGGAGACGAGGCGGGAGATCCTGTTGGCTCTGTCCGGGGAGGGGTCATGCGCAACATTTTGCCAGATCATGGCCTGAAGGGCCCCCAACTCGTTCAGGGCCAGGGGGTGTGCCATGAGGCGGTAGGAAAGAATAGGGATGAGTTGGACGTTCACCAAGAGAATGTATTCCGAAAGGGTGAGCTGGAGGGGTTGGAGGGTTGTGAAAAATGAGCGTATTTCCGACTTGGCCAATGCCAGTGTTTGTGCCTCATGGTTGGCGGTGAAGATGTATACCCCTAGGTATTTGTAGCAATTGTGTGGTTGCCCCGTCTTTTGGTTTGTTGTCGACAGGGGGGTGCCCGAGGGGGAGGTGAAGGTTCTGGGGGGAGCTGTTCCCATAGCGTGGATTTCGGTTTTGCTGAGGTTAAGGTCTAGACCCCACTCCCTGGCGACCGTGTCGAAGAAGTTTAAAACTTGCTGTATGCGGTCCCCATTCTCTGATCGATAGAGGAGGTCGTCAACAAAGGCGTGGCCCGATTGGTGTGAGGAGGGGGGTGCAGTGACGTGGGACGGCAAGGCGAAGAGGAGCACATTCAGGTAGAGGCAGAAAAGGATTGGTGACATGGGGCATCCTTGCCGAACGCCTCTGGTTTGCAGGTGTGAGGAGTGGGTTTGACCTGACACCACTGGGAAGTCGCGAGGGGCACGGTACAAGGATTGAATGAGGTTTACAAGGGGCGTAGGAAAGTTCAGGCGGGATAGAACTGTGAAGAGGGTGGTGTGGGGGACGGAGTTAAAAGCCTTATTGAAATCAATGTAGAGGCTGTAGCTACCGACCGATTCCCGAAACGTGGATAAGAGGTTGAAAATGTGGTCCTGGCATCTGCGGTTCGGAAGCCCGCCGAACTGGGTGGGGTGTATGATGGAATGTTCAATGGCCGCTGCCAGTAGTTCTCGGTTGGCGTGTGTTGCAATTATTTTGTAAACGCTGTTCAGCAAGGCTATAGGCCTGTAATTTACCGGGTTCATCACGTCCCCTTTCTTAAAAAGCAAGATAATGTTGGCTTCGAGCCATTTCTCGGGCAACGGCCGGTGGAGGTAGTAGTTGCATACCTTCCAAATGAATTGTTGGATAGGGGGGGGAGAGACGTGCAAAATGTAGTTGTTTGTGAAGTCCCGCCCTCCCGCCTTGTTGGGCTTGGACCTCTTAAGCGTGTTGCGTAACGATTCCCAGGTAATGTCAGGGAGGAGGCCGTGTTTTGTGGGTTCGGGGCAGGCGGGGGAGTGTGCGAGTAGGCGATCCACTAGAGTGTTCGGCGGTGCATATTCGAGGCTGCCCCCCAGGGTGAGGAGTGTAGAAGAGAAAATAGAGCCCACTTCTTTGGGGGTGGAGACGAGCTGTGTGGTGCCCGGGGTGCCAGGTTGCACACAAGCCCCCAAAGCGCCCCCGCCCCCCATCTCCTGCGGCACACACCAAAACTCGAAAACACGGCCGCCAGCCCCCAAGGCCCGTCCGGCCTCTATCACTGAAACGCGGTACCGCAAGTCAACCCCAGCCAGAGCCTCCGCCCCCCAAACGGCCGCTCACAATCAGGGACATGTTCAACCTCCCCCCCCCCCCTAGACCAGCACCCCCCCTCGCCGCCTCCGCCCCCATTTCCGCCCCTTCTCCTCGCATAACAAGGTACTTCGCACCAGCCCCCCCCTCCCCCGCGAGCACAACCTCACAATCGTCCTCACACTCGTCCAACGTGTCATCTCTTTGAAAAAGCCACACTTACACATTTTCTCACGCCGACCCTCGACAGCCCTAGCGGCGCAATCAATCAGTACTACCACACTAGCACTCACCAGTCACTTCTGCAAATGAATCCCTCCCCCAAGCCACCCCCCGTGCTCAAGCCGTCATGCTCTCACCCCCAATCCGCAACCACACCGCCTTCGGGTATCAAGCAGAGACCCCGGCCTGCGGTTGTCTATAACGGGGCTGCCAAGTCTCTTTGAGATGAAGCAGACGAGGACAGCAACGTGCAGCGGTACTCAGCCCGCGATTGAACTTGATTTCGGGCTCCCGCCCCTCCCCAAAAAAGCTTGGCGCGCAAGAGCCTTTCTCCCCGGCCTGGCCAGCCACAAAAGGCGCCGTTCAGTGCAAAAAAAGCTGTTAATAACGCGCCAACGCACAAACATCCAGCGGACGCAGAGAAGCGTCGTTGGGAACAACAGGTAAAAGACGCCATGCGAGTCCTGGGAGTAGTCTTAACACGCAAAGATGACACAACGGTAGCTCCGGAAGCACCTGTTTCATTGGTACTATGTGAACATTTGTTTGCAATGTTGGGTGCGTTGGACTACAGCATCCAAAGCTCCCGGCGAGTGGCAGTAGATAAACGGCTTGAACAACCTGCGATTGCACCAGAGTTACTCTCGAAGGATGACATGTCACTACTTCAGTCGCGCAACAAATTACAAAAAGACCTGAGAGGCACGCGTTTCTCCCCTTACTCGCATCGTAGTTCTTTCCGTTCGTTTTCAACACGAGGTCGTTTTGATCCACGGAGATCTGGCAAAGGAGGCAAAGGCAAAGGTAAGGGTTTCACCCAAAGATTTGTGCCACGTAACGACAGGTTAGATGAACGACCACAGCAGTAGCTTGACTGTAGAGGATTTATTGGCACCAGCCGTGTGCGTGCCACCGCCGATCCGTCCCCACATGCCACTCTATTTGCGCTGTCGTGCACAATTGCATGAATGGGAAACGTTGAAGGACACATACGCGGCGTCAGTGATTCGCAATGGGCTGCAGCTTGATTGGGTTGACGGTTTTGATCCGGATCGGCCAACCGACGACTTCCGTCCTCGTTCTTCCCACGCAGAGGTAACCGACCCTGAATTGGTAAAACACGTGTTGGATGCAGTGCAACAGGGTTGCATGGAACGCGTCGAGCGCAAAGACATTAAGTGTTGTGCAAGTATGTTCGCAGTGGACAAAGCGTCAGACGAGGCACATCCTGAGGGAGGCCGCCGACCTATCACCAATTTGAAGAACGTGAACCAGTTTGTACAGACCACCTATTTTCGTTTGGTCACTCTGTGGGGCATTTTACCGTTCTTGAGACCCGGTCAGTATGCTTGCAAAACTGACCTGAAAAGTGCTTATTTTCACATGGGTATCCATCCGCGGGATCGACCTTAATTGGCGGGTCTACGTCGACGGTGAATTTTACAGGTGGTGCGTGTTGCCGTTTGGATTAAACGTTGCACCACGGGAATTGCAACGCCTCATGCAACCAATTTTAAATGCCGTGCGCGAACGCGGAGCACTCGTTTGGGTCTACTTGGACGATTGGCTCATCATTGGCAATACTTACCGTGAATGTCTGGAACACACACGTTTTTTGGTACAACTTTTGCATCGGTTGGGTATATTGGTCAATGTCCCAAAATCATGTTTGGAGCCGTCTCAAGAAATTATAATGCTTGGTTTTATGCTGAACTTCAGGGAAGGATTTGTCGCGGTACCTCCAAAGCGCCTACAAGCAATTTTTCGGGACGTGAACAGACTGGCACACAGTCACACACCATCAGTGAGGCGATGCGCCTCCGTTCTTGGAAGAATCCATTCCTTGTTGTTCGCCATGCCCCATATCCGACTCCTCAGCGACGCCCTGGCGGTGCACGTGGCGGTGGCAGTCCAGGCTGGCTGGGAGGCAGACGTGGCGCCCCCGGAGCGCGTGTCACGTCAGTTGATGGATCTGGCGGACGAGTTACACCAGTGGAAGGGACGCACCTTCGTAGTTTCCATGGGTCACGTCAGGGACATGTACTCGGACGCGTCGGATCTGGCGTGGGGCGGAGTCGTTCAAGGGAATGCCCAAGCAGCGTTCGGTTGGTTCCTGAATCGAGAGGAACACATAAACTTCAAAGAGTTCAGGGGAGCCCTACTGACGATTCAAGCGTATGCGCTGAGGGACACCACGCTGCGATTTTTCACCGACTCAATGGTCCTATACTGGTATCTCCGCAAGTGGGGAAAAGAGCAGAAAACAGAGAAAACAAACCGGTTTTAAGGAGTTGGCCCATATATGGGGATTGTGTAGTGCTAGCTGAGCCAGCTCCCCCGCGCCCTGACAAGGACTTCGTAGCCTCCCTCCGTGTTGTGAATGGCACTCTGGAGTGCCCATCCCAAGAGAGCCCCCACCCGTATCAGGACCTGCCGGGGGGGTTCTCGAGGCACCTACAAGACGCCCTCTTCCCACCGTGGATCATCGGGCGCGGCTCCATGACCGCATGGGAGGCGCGCATCGTGGGGGAGGAGTGGGCGCGGGAGTGGGGCCGGTGGTGCGCCGCCACGCGCGCCCCGGAGACCCCTGCGCAACGATACGCCGCCATCCCGCTCCGGGGGTGGGGGCCGGACACCCGGCCGAGACCCACCATGATCCGCGGGGCGGGGCCTGACCACCCGTGGGACGCGGCGACGGGGGAATGGCTGCAGCCGGCCCCGGGGCCGCAAACGGGATGGACTGGGGACGTATCCTCACTCGTCAGGACGCCCGTCCCGCCCCGTATCGTCCTTCACACCGCCAACGTGCTCCGGGCCACGGAGATACGCACGTGGGGACACGCTGCGGCCACCGTCCGGTGGCACCCCCCAGAGGACGGGGCCACCCAACTCACCGTGGCGCACTTCAAAGCTGGGGGGCCGGTATACGACGACGCCCTGTCCCGGCTGGGCGACACCCAGGGGCCCTTGCTCCTCATGCTCCCCACCGGTATCGCGGCCGCGCTGCGCCAGGAGCTAGACGGCTGCGAAGGGCTGCGAGTGGGGTGGGAGGCAGTCGCGGACGGCACCCTGCTGGCCCTCCTCCACAGGGACACCGCGAACGGGTGCCAATGGGACGCGCTGACGCTCCACCTCACCGGGCGCCACGTGTACATGGCGAGCCCCCCCCAGGGGCACCCCCGCCCGACGTGGGACGACCTCATCGCCGCCTTCCACGACCACGGAATCCTCCCCGGCGACACGTGGCAGGAGGTCCAGCGGAAGACGCTTGGCAAGGACTACCAGCGCCGCGTCCACGCCCTCCTGCTGGAGATCCGGGACCCCCTCCGACAGAGGTGGGACGACCTCTGGCTCCGCCGTCTCGACCCTTGGTCGCCGCCCTCCCACCTCCCACACACCTGCCGACTCTGCGGAGAATGTGACACGGTGTCCTCCGCAGCATCGACAGGCGCCAACAGGTGCGCGCGGTGCACCCAGGTAGCCGCGTGCCCCTGGCCCGAACCTCCCGCAGGCCCGCGCAGGCGCACAGAGGAGGAGGCCTTGCGCCGGCGCATCGAGGGGGCACACACCCCCTCGCACGAACAAGCGGGCCCCGCGGGCGCTGCCCTTCTGTGGATCCATGTGCACCTGCGGGACCCCACATCCGTTGCGCACCTGTCGCACGTGTTCCCCCCCTAACCCCCACCCGCCGCCGCCCTTTGCAGAGCCCGCAGCACCATGCCACGCCGACGGGGGGATGGGCCGGGGCACACCAGGGCCCGCCGCAGAGCGCAGGAGGCGGCCGTCCGGGGCCTGGTGGCGGACGCGGTGGCGGAGGCAAAAGAAGCGCACGCTGCCGCACGGTGCGACCTGGAGGGCAGTGCGAGGGCCTTCCTCAACGAGTACCCTCCCGGCCGTCCGCGCCCTGAAAGGAGCGGGGGCCCCTACGCTGCTCCCGGCAATGCACCGGATCGTGAACGCCATCCGGCCGGGGCTCATCAGCCCGGAAGCGGCCCTCTACGGGCACTGGATGGAGTGGCGCGAGTCCAATCGGTCGGGCCGGCCCCTGTCCATGGGGGACACCCTCCGGCTGACGGGAGCGGGGTCTGCCATGTCCCTCCGCAGTAGCGCCCCAGCCCTGCTGCACGCCCTCAGGACGCGCTACCCCGGGGACGCGGCCCCGTACCTGAACCAGGCGCGGGCCACATACCCGGGGGGAGTGTCCGAGCTGGATGCGGCGCTCCACCTTCTACACCCGCCGGACGAGGACCTGGAGGTGGGCGAGGTCACGGTGTTCGTGGAAGGCGCGGACGAGGCGTCCGCCCGCCCCCGGCCGACCAACCGGGTGTATGACGGCACCGGACCTACCCCCCCGTACGCCGTCGTCTACAAGGCGTTCCCCAGGGAGCCCACTTGGTGCCCCGCCCTCCCACCGGCGACGCACGCGCCCCGCGGCTGGGCTAACCCAGACCTGTCCCCCCCCCTCTCCAGGACCAGGGGTGCCCACCACAGGGGGCAGGTCCTCTGGCAAGAGTGCCCTGGCACCCCCCTCCTCCTCCTCGTCATCGCGACCCGCAGGGGCCCGGGGCGGGTCCTGGGGATCACCCCCACCCACCTCTATGGGGCCACACCCGTACCCCGCCCCCCCCTCCCGGCGCCCGCGGCGCGGGACGGAGTACACACCTTCCTGCGCACACAGGAGGCCACCGCCGTTACGGGGGTCCACCTGGTGCGGCTGCCCCCGACACCGCTCGACGACCCCCGGGGGCCCAGGGCCCTGGGCCCCGCCCCAGACTGGGAGCTGTGGCGCGACGCGTGGGCCGCGTGGCTCCCCCGCCTCCCCTCCCAATGCCGGTGGATGGCCGCGGACCCCCGGCCGTGCGGGGCTGACGCCACAGCCGGCCCCCCACCCCCTCCCCCCCTCCCCCCCGCAGAGCACCACACGGCACTGCCCACGGCACGGCACTGATGCACCAGGAGGTAGTGGGGAGGGCGCGCCTGCCACCACGCATGCCTACCAGAGTAACAGTGATGGCAGACTCTGATGGGTCCCTCCAGCGGGACGACCGCCACCACCGCCGGTCCCGCTCCCGCTCCCCCGTCTCCTCCCCGGAGTGGACGGGGGAGACCCTTGCGGAGCGCGAGGAGCGGAGGCTGGCGGAGGCGGCGGTGGTCAGGCCGCCGCCGCCGGCCCGGGAACCTGGGCCAGCCGAGACGGCCGCCCCCGCCGCCCAAGCGGCCAGCCCCGCCGCCCCGCCCCGCCCAGACGCGCAGGAGGCGGAGACCACGGCGAGCCACGCCGCGGCCACGGCCGCGGCCCCCGGCACGCCGCCGACTAGGGGGGCAGCCCCGGCGCAGGAGCCGGACGCATCGCCGAGGGCTGCCGCAGCCGCACAGGAGAGCAAGAAGGGCGCGCAAGGGGTTGCGACGGACCCCGCACTGGCCGTGGGCGCCTCGCCGGCGGCCGCCGCGGCAGCAGAGGAGAACGAGGAGGGCGTGCGAGGGTTTGCGACCGCGGCCACGGGCGCCTCGTCGGCGGCCGCCACGGCAGCGAAGGAGAGTGAGGAGGGCGCGCGAGGGGCTGCAGCCGCCGGCACGCCGCGCAAGCGGGGAAAGAACCCCGCACGGGCCGCGGACGCCTCGCCGGCGGCCGCCGCAGCAGCAGCAGTGGGCAGGGAGAGCGCGAAGTACCGCGCCCACGCCAACCCCGCCCACACCCACACCACCCCCCCCAAGCCGTACCCCCCCAAGCCCTTCCCCCCGGGGCGGGAGCGGCACGTCCGCCCCCCGACGCGCGAGCGCTCGCCGCCGGGCGTCACGCTGCCGCAACTGCAACGGCAGCGGGACGCCCGGCGAGTGGTCCAGGAAGGGCGCAGCGGCGGGGGGGAGGGGAGCAGCGGACGGCGCGACAGGCAGGGGGCAGGGGGGGGGTCAGGGCACGGGAAGGGCGCGCAGGGGCGCGGGCAGGGAGCCCAGGTGCAGGGGGCGGGGCGAGGGGAGGTGGGAGAGCGAGCGGGCCAGGGCGTGGTGGACGAGAGGCGGGACCCGCGACACGGGCAGGGGCTCGGGGAGGGGCCAGGGCACGGGAAGGGTGCTCAGGGGCGCGGGAAGGGTACCCAGGTGCAGGGGGCAGGACGAGGGGGGATGGGAGAGCGAGCGGGCCAGGGCGTGGGGGACGAGAGGCGGGACCCGCGACACGGGCATGGGACTGGAAAGGGGCCCAAGGGCAAGGGCAAGGGCAAGGGCAAGGGCCCCAAGGGACAGGAGGGACGGGGCATGGGAGCCCAGGGAGGAGGGCGGGGCGAAGGGAGGGGGGCAGAGGGCGGAGCGCCCCCGCAGCCGGACGTGCAGCCGGTGAGGTGCATCCCCCCCGGCATCCAACAGATGCCGGCACACCACACCCACCACCACCACCACCACCACCACCACCACCTCTACAACATCGACCCTGATGCCGGCGAGCTCGTCCCCCCCCAACCCCCACGACGCCAGCACCAGCAAGCCCCCCCCGCGCCAAGGGCGGAGCCGGCGCGGATGGCCTCGGCGGAGGGGGGACGGGGCGCGGCATCGGCGCCGCAGGCGCAGGGGCAGCGAGGGGGGCCGACACGGGGGGCGGAGGAGGGCCGGCCATGGGACCGGGACTGGGGCGCAGTCCCGGACCCGCTGGCGGGGGAGACCCTCCCCCTGGTGGGGGAAGTGTACGGGTGGTTGTGCTGGGCCAACCAGGGGACCTCCAGGAGGGCGCGGAACCGGCCCTTCGATGCCGTGCTCCTCCGGAGGGACGGAGGAAACCGAGAGGCACCCCCGGGGGGGTGGGCGGCCCCAGAGGACCACGAGAGGGTCCTCAGGTCAGTGATCCGGGCGGCGTGGCCCGACAGGGAGCCGACGTGGCCGGCCTTCCTGGAGGGGGAGCGGTGCTCCGCATCACGGATGCGGACGCCAACAACTGGCTCCCCCGGGCTTTGCGTAGCGCCCTCGCCCACTGGCGCTACCGCCGGCACAACCCGCCGCCGCCGCAGCCCCAGCCCCCACACAAGCGGCGGCGCAAGTGAAGGCCCAGACGGCGGGTACGGGAGGGTTGGGGGGGGGGGATGGGCCCCCTGACCCACGCCCCCCCCACGGTATGGCACGACGTGCGAGGGCGCGACGCCTCCCGCGGGAGGGAGTGCGGAGACAACGAGCGCGGGGAGGAACCTGCTGCCCCGCAACCCGCTGACCACTGACCGCTAACCCTCACGGCCACCCCCGGCCGGCCAGCGCCGCGCGACAACGGCCGGGGGATGAGGGGCCCCGGCGAGGGCCTGCGCGAGCATCCGGCTCTCGATAGGGGGGGCGGGTGAAGGGCGCGACCCCCTGGCCGATGGCTGGCCCCCGGGACCAGGACCGCCATGCCGCCCCCGCCTCTCCCCCCCGGCTGACGAGAGGCATCGCCAGGGGGCCAAAGGGCCCCCCCCAACCAACCCCCCCCCCCCGCACAGACCCGAGGGCGGGCGGGGAGGCGGCCCCCCCACCCCCCCCCCGCCCGCACCCACCACAGCAGGGGAGCCACAGGCGCGGCCCTCCGCCCCCCCAGGGCCGGGGGGGCGCCCCCCCCTCAGGGGGAACGGCGGCGCGATAAGGGCAACGGCGGCTGGGCCTGCTCCCGCGAACCTACACCGGCGTGCCGGAGCAACGCGCACAACGGAGCAGGAAGGAGGCCGCGCCCCACATGACCCTCCCGTAACCACAGCCCACTCCGAGGTGACAGAGGGGGGGTTTCAAGTCAGATGGGGCCCCCAGGGGGGCGGTCCACGGGCCGCCCCTCACCCCCCCGACCCCGGGGCGGCACTTCAGCCCCGACCGCACGCGCGCGCCGGAAGGGAGCGCGCCGGCGACACGGAGAGAGCCAGGAAGGAGTACCACAGCCGGAGTGACCCGCCCCCCCGCCCCAGCCGCCGGCTCAAATGGGGGCCGCGAAGAACAAGTGGGCCCACGCCTGCGCACCGGGACGCCGCGCAGATCGTGCCCAGAGAAGCCGGGTGGGCGCGAACCGGAATGGTATGGGGGGCCACGCCCCCCATGGACAGCACGACACCAGTGACGCCCGCTTTGTTGCCTACCCAGGGAAAGCGGCGCGCCACCTCCCGCGGGAGGGAGTGCGGAGACAACAAGCGCGGGGGGAAACCTGCTGCCCCGCAACCCGCTAACCACTGACCGCTGACCCTCACGGCCACCCCCGGCCGGCCAGCGCCGCGCGACAACGGCCGGGGGATGAGGGGCCCCAGAGAGGGACTGCGTGAGAATCCGGCTCTCGGTAGAGGGGGGCGGGGGAAGGGCGCGACCCCCCTGGCCGATGGCTGGCCCCCGGGGCCGGGACCGCCAAGCCCCCCCCCCCCCCCTTGGCCGACAGGAGGCATCGCCAGGGGACCGAAGGCCCCCCCCCACTCCCCCCCCCCCCCCTCCCACACAGGCCCGAGAGCGGGCGGGGGGGCGCCCCCCCCACCCCCCCCCCGCACCCACCCCAGCTGGGGAGCCACAGGCGCGGCCCTCCGCCCCCCCAGGGCCGGGGGGGCGCCCCCACCCACAGGAGGAACGGCGACACGGTAAGGGCAACGGCGGCTGGACCTGCTCCCGCGAACCCACACCGGCGTGCCGGAGCAACGCGCACAACAGAACACGAAGGAGGCCGCGCCCCGCATGACCCTCCCGTAACCACAGCCCACTCCGAGGGGACAGAGGGGGGGTTTGCAGGTCAGCTGGGGCCCCCAGGGGAGCGGTCCACGGGCCGCCCCTCACCCCCCCCCACCCCGAGGCGGCACTTCAGCCCCGACCGCACGCGCGCGCAGGAAGGGAGCGGGCCAGCGACACGAAGAGAGCCAGAAAGGGGTACCGCAGGCCGCCGCCCGGAACGAGAGCGGGGGGCCGGCGGCGCGACACCCCCCCCGAGGCAAGGGGGATGGGCCCCCCCCACCTGAGAGGGGAGCCGGAGTGTGACCCGCCCCCCCGCTCCAGCCGCCGACCCACATGGGGGCCGCGAAGAACAAGCGGGCCCACGCCTGCGCACCGGGACGCCGCACAGATCGTACCCAGAGAAGCCGGGTGAACACGAACCGGAGTGGTATGGGGGGCCACGCCCCCCATGGACAGCACAACGCCAGTGACGCCCGCTTTGTTGCCTGCCCAGGGAAGGCAGAGGGACGGAAAGATGCAGAGCGACCCCCCGCCCTACAGTCAGTCGGCGATCCGGCGGTGCTACTGTCCGCCTCTTACCCCTGTGCACGTCAGTCGGCGATCCAACGGTGCCGCACCCCACCCAGCCCCCTCCCCCCCCTGTCTTGACCCCGTGCACGTGGACTGGGGCCTCCCGGCACGCGCAACACGCTTCACAACGCACAGCCCCACCCTCAGGACTGGATTCATAGCCGACGACACCCCTAAGTCGCGTAAGAGACTCCCGCGGCCCAGTAGTGAGAGCGTCGGTCTTCAATCGTCCAGTGCGGGGGTTCGATCCCGGGCGTTGGTGCTCCTGGGATCCCTGCACGTAGAGCTCTCCAGTTGGCGACGTGGGAACCACCCCCCCCTCCAGCAACTCGTGCCACCACCGATACCGGTGGATCGGGTGGAGGTCTCGTTCGTTTTACCCCCCACCCAAGAAAAACAAAACACATGGGAGCCACCCACCCCTGCAGCAGTGCGCACCGTCACCTGTACTCGAACAGGTCGATGGGAGGCCTCGTCCGGTATTCGAAGGGATCGGTGGGAGACCACCGATCCGGGGGTTCGAACCAGCTCCTTCGCGGCGCGCGCCTAGTGCGCTACCTCCGGGGCGGCTGCCTTCTGAGATACACTGGCACCCGGGTCACAGAACAAACGCGCCCGCAACCCCCTCCCCCTGTGCTAAGAGTAAGCCCGCGGTAGGGGTGCTCTGCTGGGCCATGAACCGGAACATTGGTGCACCACTCCAGCCACGGTCACCCCAACCCCCCCACGCATCCCGCAGGGCGAAGCTCCGTGCGCATCAGGCTCGTCATGGGAATCCGGCGGGCCGGCGCCTGGACACCAAGTCGACACCTCTCTCTCCCCCCCGCAAGAACAGAGCGGGGCCCCCACAACCGCACGCCCGCGCCCACAACGCAGACCCCGACAGCCCACCCAGTGGACGGACAGTCGGGGGAAGAGGAGCGCAAGACCCAGAACGCCCCACGCAACGGTCGAAGGCACCCCCCCGGGGACGCCCTGCGGCCGCCTCCACAACCCCAAGCCAAGTAGGGGGGAACCGGGACCGGACCGCCCCCCCCCAAGCACGCCAGACGGAGCACGGGACCGGGGCAGGACACGCGGAGGGGCACAGACCACATGGAACGGCCCTACCAGCACCCAGTGCCGGGACCACACGAGATGCGCGCGCCACACCACCCAGCGGGGAGCGGACACCGCGAGAGCGCGAGCGCACACACACGTAAAGGGCACGCGGGGACCACCAGAAGGGCAACCGGACCGAGCGCGCGGAACGCACAGACCGCATGGAATGGCGTACCAGCGAACGAGGATAAGGGACACCCGGACGGGACGGCCCGCCACACGCAGCGCGGAACACGCGGGGCGGGAAGGGGGAAGAAGGGGAGACACAACACCAGGTACCGGCCCGAACCCCCCCGAACCGGCCGCGAGCGCCGCGCACACACAGACGGGACACTGCACCCGCCAAGGCAGTAATGGCGCACAGCGCCACGCCCCAACCCCTAGGCTAGGCAGCCTCCGCGCCAGCCCAAGGGGGTCCCACTGGCGACAAGCCAGTAGCACGGGCCCGGCGGCGCCGGTGCCCCGGGCGACCACGCATTAGGGGGGCGACGCAGTGGGTAAGCGCCCGCGGCCACGGCTGCGAATTGATGCACTGACCGGGGAGTGGCGAAACGGGGACGCCGGGGAAGGACGGGGCTCCGAGCTCTGTGAACCCGGGGGACTCCGCCACCAGGCAGGAGGTGCGTCTTGGAGGGCCCCCCACTAGGGCCCGGTGGGGAGGATATCACCTGGCCCGACCAGGTGGCCCCCCGGGGCCGAAAGGCGTCTAGTACCCGCAAAATCAAACCTCAAAATTCAAACCTCAAACCTCAAACCTGTATGCCCCTAGCACACTTGGCCACCCCTCCCCTCTAGTAGGTAGGGCTTTTGCCGTCTTCCCCCAAGGATAGGCGCAAGCACAGAAATTGGGCGCCATAGGAGTGGTAATAGTACCTGATTAGGACCTTCGGTCCGACGTCAGCGAAGCCCGGTCTCCGGGAGCCCCGCCGGGGAGAGAAGTGAGACACACACAGACATACGTAGCACACATAGGGGTATGGTAAACCCTGTAAGGAAGGGTAGAACCCCATGGGTCTGGACCAGTCAGGGGTCCTAACTGTGGGCTCGCTTGTTCCCAAGGAGGGAAGACACACCTTGCCTCATAACACCTTGCTTGTCATTCCACTGGTGTAGTAAGCCACCGTTCTTCGTCGGCTCCCCAAGGTCATTACATCAGGGCAGTCCCCATGCAACACATGGTCAACAAGGCATACACTCGCTGGGTGGCTGCAATCCTGATAACCGGCCACCTGGCCCACGCTGGAAACCATAGGCATGGGTCTGCAGGGCACAGACAGGGTCAGTGCAGTGCTCAGTAAGCAGTAGTCTGTGAAAAAAACCAATGGCTTCGGCCAGGGAGTGGTTATCACGGGGGGCTAACGGTCCTGTCCTGCGATGCAATGCGGGGCAACTGTGACAACTGCTCTTACACCAATACACAGGCACGTCTGCAGAAGAGTGCTCACTGCACCTGTCAGTAGACTGACACAGGGAAATTAGTTTCGCTTCTTACGCTGGGACATAGTCTCAGCACGGGTTAGGAGCTGCCCCTCGTTCTTCTCAACGAGGTAAGTGCGGAAGATGGGGTTGATACTCCCATCTGGTTGTATGAAGGCTGACATAGGTTTTCAGGTCGCCTCAGATAACCCATAGCCATCCCACAGGGTTAGGAATTTCCAGCCCTGTTTATACTCGTGGCGAGCAATACCTGCAACCATGTAGTAACCATCGACTGCCATCTCATCGGCAGTCATCTCTTCGAGTTCGTCTGCCTCCTCTGGACTGGCAGCGTTCTCTAGGTCTTTTCGCTCGACCTCACTGTTGCTGAGGCGCCACTCATCCCAAGACAAGTCGTCAGGGGAGTGACAGTGCCTCAACTGTTTAGGAGCACACAGCAGTTCACCACCTAGACGTGGACTGCACCTGACATGGATCCTGGATCCATCTATCCTGATGATACGATAGGGTCCAAAATAAGGGTCCTGTAGGCAGTTACGTGGCCAGGAGGGTAGGCGTGAATGGTGTACCAAAACAAGGCCACCAACCTTGAAGCTGGCAGGTTACCGTAGGCGGTTCTGTCGGCTCTGTTCACGGTCACGAATGTGTCTCAGGTTAGTCCCAGCCTGGTTAGCCAGAGACTGCTTGTGTTCCAGCCAATCTCCCACAGGGCTCTTGAAGTCCTCAGGAAAGGGGGTTTTGAAGAACCAAGCAGGTCGTCCTCCATGGAACAGTTCGTGGGGGGTGAAACTCGTAGAAGAGCTCCGCTGTGAGTTCATGGTCAGCACTGCCCAGGGCACTAGGCATACCCAGTCCTTGGCGCGCTCCTGTTTCATCAGGATTCTTAAGTTTTGCTCCACCACACGGTTCTGTCTCTCACAGAGAGGGTTAGACGTGTGGGTATAGGGCACACCTGTGGTTACCTCCACGTTGAGGGCATTTGGCACTCGTTTGTACCACCCAGTGTCACTGCGGATGCGTACATCCTCATCAGAGTGCACCTGCTTTGGTGCTCCATAGGGTTCGAACCATTGTTCGACCAACATTTTCACAGTCTGCTCACCTGTGATTTTCTTATTGCAAGGGAACACACGGGTGAAGCGAGATAGACCACAGGTGACCACGAGGCAACTATCATAGCCGCCAAAGCGTGGTAGGCCGTGGATGAAATCCACGTAGAGAAGAGAGTTCGCACAATAGGGTATGGGTAAGCTGGAGATCAGGCCCCTATCCCTACTGTTGCTCTGCTTGCTGGCATGACAGCCACAAGCATCCACAACGGTCTGCATACGCGACCTCAGTTCAGTCAGGGTTAGACTAGAGTAGAAACACTCACAGAAGAAGTCCACTGAGCGATTAGCGCCAGTGTGACCAGAGCTGTGATGGGACTGAAGCGGTACCCAGAACCCCATGGCCAGGTTACGGCATACAACCGGTCTCCGGTCCACTAACCCCATGCACGGCGTGTTCCGTGCCGTGAAGCCCCGCATCGGCAACCGATGCACCGCCAGCGGAGATTTGTGTATCAGAATATCAGGAATCAACAGGGTTTTATTTTCATATTGTTTCCGTCAATTTTTACGCTTCCGTTCTGATACTCACTGTTTTGACTGCTGGCGGTTGGTTCGCGACTTTACCGTAACCGCCAGTTTAACTGTTTATAATGGAAATTTTAACGCTATCCGTCACGAAGGCTCCAAAGTCGCCAGGAACTGCATGGATGCTTCCGCAATTTTCATAATTAATACTCGCAACCTTAATCCGAATTTTTCAGGATGTCGAAATCGGATTTTCGACTTCGACATCCCCGCACTTGATTTGACCTCTTTCGAGTGGACCTACGTGCTTCCGTATGCACGAATCAACTTCCCTTTTATCCTGCCCTCCATTTGTCTTAAAGATATGGGCAAAACAAAGTTGATTCGTGAGGCCACTTGTGAAGGTCATATCTCGTGTTGCTTGCGAGTATTGACGATAAGGAAACGTGGGATGTATTCACAATACTCCCGACGTAATTTAGGAAGCATTATATGCCTTGCGTCTCCACACGTGCGCGCTAGTGTAATGGATCATGGTCAAGAGGGTAGAGTTTGCGTTACAACTCATTGGCCATGATATTGCGTGCATTAAGATAACTTTCGAGTGTAGCGCGCAAGTGTTGGTGTTGCATAGGAACTCTCCTTGAGTTCCTATGAGCGATTGACACAAAGATATGCCCTTGGAGGGGCATGACATATCGTGGTGGGAGCTACTTTTTTGGGCAATATGTGGTATGTGCCATGTGTTGTGTTGTGTGCCCATTTGGCGGGTCCATTACTCCAAGCCAAGCCCGCCAATGGACCTCATATTGTGCAAGCCCCTTCTCCATACTCCCTACGATCAATTGCAAGCCTAACCTTCGTGAAGGGAAGCTTGTGTGGTGAACCCGAAGCGATGCGTTGGGAGCAAAGGGTGTATTTTGCAATTTTCCATATTTTCATGTGCCCACTTGGGAAGTAGCGCTCGTAACCTTTCAAGGCGCCCCAAGTGGTGCACATACGTGGGATCGAAGGTCAATGGTGTCAAGTCATTGTGTTTAGAAGGATTAAGTGATTGCACGATCCAAGCCGGAGATATTATAATATAATTGTAGACCTTTCAAGGCACTTTTGTGTGTCATTGTGCCAATTTTGCCATTTTTGGCTCGTCATGATGTCAAGTGGCGACCGTGTATCTCAGCGTTGCGCTCAATTGACATCATGACTCAAGTGTGATATGAGGGTACATACTTCGGTGCCCAACATATCTTGGACCCGGCGTATAACTCCTCGTAGGCTTGGCATACCGTGGCCGCCATGTTGGCGATTTGGGACTATCCCAAATCATGGGCTCACTTGGCGACCCTGCCATTCCCAATATCGGAGGAGTTGGGCGACGCCCAAAAGATATGTTGGACCAACATGACTTGATACCAATCCCATGGCACACTCCGGTCCGAGTCGGGCATGTACCTCATTTGCCCCAACCATGAGTGTGCGCATTTTTGGCCATTTTGAGCATTTTTCCACTTTTGCTGCCCGCCGTGCCCCATGTTCTAACCTTCGTGCACGCCGGACGCATGGACCAATGGACCATATATGACATTGGTGTTATGGGTAATGGTCCCCATGGTCCACACACCACGTGGGCAAAGCGGAGCCGCCTTCGTTAAGGCGCTAGGCCATATTGAGTATGGGCAATTTTGCCATTTTTGCATTTGTGGACCCAATTGGGATCGTCACCACGCCGAGTGGCATGGAGATCTTTGAGAGCCAAGGGCATGGGAGTCTCCGTTGGACTCCCGGTGGATCACGTATGGAATGGCGGATCCGATCTCCAAGCCGGCGTGGAGATAGACTATTGGGAGTACACTGAATTTTGGCTCATTTCAAGCAGCCAAAGTGACCCAATTTTGGGACCCCAATTTCCCCCTTTCGTGTGGTCAATTGGCGGCCCCATTTCTCAAAGCCCATTGGGAGCCCGGACCTAAATCCAAGTTGTACACTCAGATATAAGTCCTAGGTCCTGCCTCCTACCCTGTGAGCCATTGGCCTTACCTTGGCCGGGCGAGCCACGCGTGGGAATGACGCCAATTTTGGTGATTTTGGCATCATGACCCCACTTGACTCATCCGTGTTGCCCTGATGCCGGGACCTCAGAGGGAACCAGATTGGGTGAGGGCTCCAGGGAGTTCGTACTCGAAGGGCATAGGGTCAGTTGCCTCGTCCCTACCTCTGGCGGGTCCGGACGAGGGGTCAATTTTGGGGATTTTTGAGTTAATTTCAGTTTGGGCTGAAACAGCCCATTTTCAGCTACCAACTCCTGGGTGATAATGGCGGGGCCATATCTCTGGCTCAGAGTGGAGTTGGGACCTGCCATTAAGGGAGCATAGGGGACGACTGTCGGTTGGCCTTGGAGCCCCTTGGTTCCCAGGAACTCGCCTGTGGCTGGGCGAGACACCCCCCCTTTTGGCAGGATTTCAGGGTCCGGACTGAGCAGGGCATGGGTTGTGTTTGAGCCCCCGCCCCCATCAGCCACTGAGAGGGTCGGACCTGGGATTGGGATATGAGTTGGGACTGAGTGTCTATGGTCCTGTGATGCCCTTAGCCCAGTCCAGTCTTAACCCCATGTGTACATATCCTGATGTGTTGCTGTACATACTTTCGTTCCCTCTTTGCAGAGTGGCAAGGATTCTGAAACGCTTTGTCACATGACAACGCATTGATGCCCTTGTGAGCGTAGTGCTTTGCCTGCCTGCTCACTTGCGTGTGTCCACCGCAGCGTCCCGTGGCCGGCCCCCCACGGGAACGCGTCAAAAGCGTTTCACCGCCGCGGGGTTACCCAGCCCTCGCGTGCCACTCGGGGCCACCAACCCCGAGCAGCGCGTCGCAGCAGCGCGGCGCAGCTCGCAGCTCGCAGCGCAGCGCAGCGTCTCGCAGCGCAGCGCAGCGGCTCGCAGCGCCACTCAGCGACAGCGCCGAGTTCGTCACGGAGCCCGCAG
The DNA here is from genome assembly GCA_964036045.1 of Eutreptiella sp. 'Long Island Sound 2002'. Classification (NCBI taxonomy): domain Eukaryota; phylum Euglenozoa; class Euglenophyceae; order Eutreptiales; family Eutreptiaceae; genus Eutreptiella; species Eutreptiella sp. 'Long Island Sound 2002'. Next base: position 456,708 of record OZ038382.1, read on the forward strand.
CGCCGTCCAGCGCATCGCCCTGACCGCGCAGCAACCGTGAAAGAGGTGCACAGACCAGGACTCCTGCATCAGCCCCATCGGCCGACCCGGAGTCCCATCGGCCGACCAGCAAGGCCGCGTCAACCAGCTCCACAACCACCGGCTGACCAGCACCAGCCGCACTTCCAATCCAGTGCTGCAGCACCCTCCTCAACAACCACAACCAGTTCGTTGAGTTGAACGAGTGCACTTCAAGGACTTCAAGATCATCTACGCCCCCGCTGCCATGGTGAATTGGCAGGAAGCGGGCAGGACGTGGCCGCGGCCCCACCCCCATGCAGCACGCCTGCTGCCTGGGTTGGTTTGGGACCAGCACTACCGCCACAGCAACCCCCAGTGCGAAGGCGGCATGCCGAGGAGCTTCGAGCTCCGCACGGACATCGCCCCCGACCGCCTGCAGGCCGTGGAGGACTGGCTGCGGGCGGAAGGGTACGAGTACCGCCACCAGCAGAGGCGCTGGAGGATGTGGACCCGGCCGGACAGGCCCGGCGAGGGGCTGCGCCCCGACGGGATTGAGGAGGACGAGGAGCCCAACGCCTACCCGTCGGGCGCCTCGATCAACGTCTCCCTGTGGGACGTGATCGAGAAGAACTTCCCGGAACCGGGGAGCGAGCGCAGGCTGCAGGGCAGCAGCAGCGCGTCTCCGGGGAAGGAGAAGCGGTCCGCCGGGGACAAGAAGAGGGACCGGAGGTGGCGGGAGTACCAGGAGTCCCTGGCTGCCGAAGCCGCCCAAGGCGCCAAGGGCGGAACCCCAGCCCCCAGTCCCCAACGGCCCAATGGTGGACACCACCCCGGCTCCACCACCCTTGGCGACTACATCCAAGTCGCCAAGGAGACCCAGGCCAAACCCCGTCCGCTGCTCCTGAGGGCCCGGCAGGCCCCAGCAGGCCCCAGCAGCGACGTGGAGTCGGCCCACCGCGGGAGGATGCCGGCCGACCAGGCCAGCTCCAGCAGCAGCGTCCCTCCCGAAAGGGACGTGGCGCGCGCCTGTGAGCGCGCCTGTGGGGTGCCCTGCAACTGTCGGGTTGCCCGGCAACGGGCCCCGCAGTACAGCGCTGCCGTGGAGGGCGCCACCGGCATCGCCCAGGAGGAGGCTGCGCAGTGGGCGCATGGCATGGCCATCCACGCCCAGACCGTGGCGGCCATTGCGGCCGGACTCTTGGCCGTGGCCGCCCACGGGGCAGCGACTGCCCAGGTCAACGGTGAGTTGGCGGCAGCCGACGAGGAAGCCCGCCTGACGCAGGAGGCCATTGCCTGCAAGGAGGCCGAGGTGAAGGCGCTGGGGGAGGCGCTTGCCCAAGAGAGGGCAAAGAAGGAGGCGGAGGAAAGGGCCCACGCCGAAGCAACGGCTAAGGCCCAGGAGGACGCCGCCAAGAAGGAAGCCATCGAGGCCGCGCGACGGAAGGTCGCTGAGGAGAAGGCCAAGACGGAGGCGGAGCTGGCAGCGTTGGAAGCGCAGAAGGCGCGGCTGCAGCAGGCCCGGGAAGCCGAGGCGCCTCGTGCTCGGGAAGAAGCCGAAGCGCGAGCTGCCGCAGCCACCGCCGCCGCAATGGAGGAGGCAGAGGCCAAACTCCGCCACGAGACTCCCCCGGGAGGATCGCGAGTGGAGACCCTTCGAAGGCTTTTCGAAGGGGACGCCTCCTCCAGGATGAAGCTAGATGAGGCGGACACGGGCAGCAGTGGGAGCGGTAGCACCACCGCCCGTCGACGGAGGAAGGGCAAGGGGAAGACCCCCGAGAGGCCGCGGAGGCCAGCGGGTGGGCACCCCCACGACAGTGACCCCTTCTTCACCGCCAGTGATGGGGATGAACGAGGCCGTCGACATCGCCAAGTGGTGGCTTGGACGGGCGGAGGTGGCGGAGACGTCCCCATGGAAGGTGAGGATGAGGATCCCCCTCCTCCCTACCGGAGCTCCGAGTCCTCCGTGACCGAGACGCCCAGGTGGGGCGACATGGACGAGGATGACGACATGGAGTTCGGCATCACGAGGAAGCGCCCATCCTCGGACCCACCGAGGCGACCCGGCGGAGACCCACCGGGACCCCCTGGCGGAGGACCTTCAGGACCCCCTGGAGGACGCCCACCGAGTGGACCCCCTGGAGGCGGACCACCGGGCGGGGGAGGACCCCCTGGACCGGGCGGACCCCGCGGAGGCCCTCCTGGAGGACCCCCAGGGGACCCCGATGACCCACCAGGGAACGGTGACCCGGATGCCACCTGGCGGTGGATTGTCTACCTCCGCAGGAGAGTCCAGTTGCTCGAGCTGGAGGTAGACACGGGCAAGAGCGAGATGGCTCGCATCTCCACGGTCGCCGCGCGCGCGCAGAAGGATCTGGACATCGCCAGGGCCGAGACCAAGTCGCTGACCAACGTCGTCAGCGGCCTGCAGGAGAGGCTGGATGCGCTGGAAGCCCATGGGAGAGTCGGCAGCGACCACCCACCCCTGGAGTCTGGCTCGTCGGACGACGGCTGGGGACCCGGACCAGGTCCAGGCAGACCCCACGCCCCCGGCGGAGCCCCCAGGAGTCGCCCCAGCGCCAGTGCCCCCTCTCTCACCGCCCCCTCTCACCACAGCGCGGGCCGCCGCAACGAGCGCGTGCCGCCCGGCAGTGGCAGTGAGGAATGGCGCGATGAGTGGCTCAGCGCGGACTACCACAACCGCCGTGCTCCACCGCGGACGCCTGTACGCCCCCGACGCCCGCCACCAGCCCCGGTGCCAATCCCCAGGGCTGGAGGACGTTATGGTGGACTCAGGGATGAGGTCCCCAGAGGAGACGTGGAGTGGGATGTCGGCGAAGGTGAGGACCTGGACCTGGACCTGGACCTGGAGGAGTTCGACATCAGCCCGCCGCGTGGTGTACGACGGGAGGCCGCTGAACGCAGCCGCCGGCGCCGTGATGAGGATGCGTACATGGATGCAGTACGGCGTGAACATTTCGGTTCAGCGTACGTGGAGGAACCGCGGCGTAGCCACAGGGATTCCATGGAGGAGATGGACGTGGCGGCCGTGGGAGTCCGTGGACGAGGGCGATGGGAACCTCGGTCGACCTCGCGGCCGGCGTTCATGGTCTCTAAGGCCGCGGATGCCGCCGTGTGGGAAGACTTGAAGGACATCAAGCCCCCCATGTACGACGGCAACCCCCTCAACCTCGACCGCTTCTTGGAGAAGCTGGACGATTGGGGGCTGACCGTCACTGAAGACCTGCCTCCCGCTGATGCGGAGAAGTATGTCTTCAAACAGTTCAGGTACCGCCTGCCGGAAGTGCTCGGCGAGCTATACTTCGTGGCGACCGAGGAGGGGAGAATCAGGACCCTCAAGGACGCCAAGAAGTGGCTCAACGAGCAGGAGCGGGTGGACGCTCCGCAGGTGGCTGCCAAGCGCTGGAAGTCCATCCAGCTTGAGCATGATGGACGGGAGATCCGCCTACGGGAATGGCGTGACTTCCGAGGGAAATACACCCTCTTCCGCCGCAACGTGGAGGATTGGAACGAGGGTGACGAGCAGGCTCGCCTGCTCTCCATGCTACCGGAAGCATGGATCAAGAGGGTCACCAAGGAGGAATCCAAGAGGGCCAAGTCCAACCACACGGTCAAGATGATGCTCCCCAAGGAGTATCACACGAACGTGGTGTCTTGGGCGAAGAAGAACGTGGCCCGGGATGTCAAACGGCACTCCCTGCGGAACGCTCTTCTCATCACCGTCTCGGGCGATCGCGAGAAGACCGCGATGTGGCGCCTTGACGATTGTGAGTTGAGCGGCCAGACCATCCGTCTGCAGCCCATCCCGGCGCGGATGAGCTGCGACGAGATCCTGGAGTGGGTTGGCGAGGAAGTACTCAAGGAGTACCGAAACCTCCACCACACCCGCGGGTTGAGGCCCGGCGACCGCGACGTCAACTACGTTGGCGAGGGAACTGGCGGGGAATCTGCCATGGACCCAGCGGGAGCCGGCGGCGATGAGACTCTCGTCGACGATGACGACGACGATGAGCCCGCCGAAGTGGCCGTTTGTGCCTTCGTGGCCAGGAACCTGAACACGGGGAGCAAGCCGGGAAACTGGAAGCCCCTGCAGCAGGGTTGGAAGAAGCAGGAGAAGAGGGACCCTCGCCGCATTGGCGACCCTCCGCTGTCCTTTGGGGAGTTTATACGAGCTCACCCTCAGGGCTGTTTCGTGTGTTATGGGAGGAAGAAAGGCTTCAACCATGACCACCGAACATGCCCCGTCCACAAGGCCGACACGGAGGCTTACAAGAAGGCGCACGGGTCGAAGAAGCGTGCGCCCGCGGGTATCCGGGAAGCCAAAATGGAGGTCGACAAGGACGAGCTGGCCAAGCTGATGTCGTCGGTGGGGACCGAGTTGGCCAAGGAGATCCAGGAGATCAAGCGGAACTGGGTCCCCAGGTCGGACAACAAGAACAAGGAGAACAACCAGAATGACCAGAACAAGGACAAGGACAAGAAGGGTAAAGGAGGAGGTAAAGGGGGAAGAAAGAAGGGCGTCAACGACGTTGAGGCCGAGGAGAACACCCCCTCTTCCACAACCGACGCCCCCTAGCGGAGCCCCTGCAGCCAAGGGCCCCAGCTAGGGCGGTCGCAGGATGGTGACGTGGGAAGCGCCGATCCATCCCAGTCGGGAGTCGATAAGCACAAGGGGACTGCCGCGGGCGGAAGGCCCGGTCCGGCGCCCAGTCGCGGAGGCGGGGTGAGGGCAAGTGAAGGCACGAACCCTTGCACCCGTCCGTCCTTCGCGACCAAGAACGTGTTTGATGTACTACAGGATCTATCCGAGAGTATCGGAGGATCACCCGGACCGCAGCTGGATGCTGCAGATGGGCAGCCTGAGCCCATTGTCCACGACCTGCACCAGTCGCTTGTGGAGCTTCTGGAACGGCCGGAGATCCTGAGTTTGCACGCCGTGCGCCGTGTCGGTCGCGAGCGGCAGTTGCATCTTAAGGTCCGTGCCCTATGCGGGGAAGTGGAAAAGGTTTTCGACGTGTTGGTCGACACGGGAGCTCAAGTCAGCTTGGTCAAGGCTGGCCTACTTCAACCAGAGTGTCTGACCGACAGTCGGAAGCCTGTAAGGCTGAAGGTGGCGAACGGCCAGTACATGGTGGGAGGCACGAAGGAAGCGGCCATTGGGCTGCAGTTCGTGAACCATCGTGAGCTGAGCCGCCCAGACCTCGGCAAGGAAATCCTCCTGCACGGTAGCTTCTACGAGGCCGAGATGGACTGGGACATGATCGTCGGGTACGACTTCATGATGGAGACGGACTCCGGCGTCCTCCCGGCCCAGGCCTCCATGACCCTGTACCAGGACGACCAGCTCTCGTGGCTTTCGTCACCTGAGCACCATGTGGATTGCCAATGGATCCACCCCGAACGCAATCAGCTCGAAGTGGCCGCGCTGGACACTGAGCCTACTGGGCCAGCGAACCAGGAGTACGGCGTAAGGCCGGAAGTGGCGTACCGAGTGGTCGCGGACCTGGGAGCGTCGGATCTGGCCCTGGATGCGTTCTCTTCAGGAACCTCCGCCCATCTGCGGGTATGTGAGAAGTACTGGAGCGCCCAGGACTCCGCGTGGAAGAAGCACTGGGGTCCGCATCAGGGATTGATGTGGATCCATTGCCCCCGTTGGGACATTCCAAGAGCGATAGCGAAGATTCGCAAGGACCGCTCCAAGGAAGTGCTGGTTGTTCCTATGGGATGCACCGAGGAGGAAAGTACCCGACATTGGGTAGCCTCATTGACCAACATGACCTTAAACAAGGTCGTCCTACCGGCTGGAGAGAGTGTCTATCAGGACGCTAAGGGACAGCCCATGCCACCCCAGAGATGGCCAACGGAATTCCACTATGTGGATGGGGGCCTTGATCAGGCCGACACCACGGACCTCGTGTGTGTCAACCGCATCATAGCAGAGCCATGGCGGCAATGCTTTGCGGTTCCCCCTGTTGACATCGAAGAATCGGACTCCGAAGACCCCCTCACTGAAGAGGAGTGGGATCTGGTTCAGGGGTATATGGATCAGCCCTTTCACGACTGGGGAAACCAGCGTGAGGGCAAAGGCCAGGACAAAGCCTGGTGGGAAGTGGACTCGATCGTCTCTGGTTCCTATGACGGGAACACCTTCGTGCAGAGGGTGCTGGACCACCTATCCAGCCAGGACGAGCCAATCGGGGGTAACCCACCCACCTACGGCGATCTATTCCGAGGCAAGACCAGAGATGGCCCTTTGGGCCACCTGGGAAGACCACCTGAGCCGAAAGCAAGCGGGGTCGCTACCCCTCAAGTAAGCTCCGTGGTTCAAGTGCCCGGAAAAGCCAAGGCGGAGTCCGATGACTGCCCCAAGATCCAGGCGTTGAGGGCCAGGCTGAAGCAGAAGTATGGCGAGACCTTCTTCAGCGGCAAACCTGTGTTCCCCCCACCGGTGCGTGGACCGTATGGCGAGGCCAAGATACGACTGAAGCAGGACCCCCGTGTGTATCGTCACCGGGAGTTTGCCCTGAGGGGCGACAGGAAAGAGGCCATGGAGAAGATCCTCCGTGACTTCATCCAGAGAGGCTGGCTCGAGCCGTGCCACTCCGAATGGGCCTCTCCTTGCTTCGTTGTCCCCAAGAAGGTTGCCGGTGAGTGGCGGCTCGTGGTCGACTACCGCGGCCTGAACGCCCAAACGCAGCACGACAGCTATACGCTGCCCCTCATTGAGGACATGCTGCAAAAGCAACACCGGCGGAGGATCTTCACGGTGATCGACCTGAAACATGGTTATCATCAGATGCCTCTCGCTGAGGAGTCCCGTGCCTACACAGCCATGAGCACCCCACTTGGACCTCTCCAGTGGAAGGTGATGCCTATGGGCGTTACCAACGGCAATGCGGCTTTTCAGCGGATGCTGGAGAACCTGCTTGAGCCGGTGCGCGACTGTGCGGACCCCTTCGTGGACGACGTGATCATCGCGTCCGGGGACCCCAGCATGAGCTACGAGGAGCTCCTGGAGGCACATGAGAGGGACGTCACTCGAGTGCTCGACCTTCTGGTTCGGCACAAACTCACGGGCAGCAGTGACAAGGCCACCATTGCGGTAAGCGAGGTGGTCTTCGCTGGCCACGTAGTCGGGAACGGGCAGCGAAAGCCCATACCTGGCAAGGTGGCTGCGATTGAGCACTGGGAAAAGCCCAAAACGGTCTCTGAGCTACGGGCGTATCTGGGGTTCTGCAATTACTACTCGGGGTACATCAAAATGTATGCCGAGTATGCAGCCCCCATGACGACCATGCTCAAGGGCAACCGAGAGGAGACCAAGAAGGGGTCCAAGAAGGCTCTGGTCTGGACACCTGAGTCCGACCGTGCCTTTGAGGGGATGAAGCAGGCGCTGCTATCCGCAGTGGGTCTGCACCTCGTGGATCCCGACCGAGGGTTCGTCCTACGCACCGACGCTTCCGACTACGCCATTGGCGCTGTGTTGGAGCAAGTGCTTGACGACGGGAGGCACGTGCCCGTGGCCTTCTGGAGCCGAGTCCTGGCGGAAGGCCAGAGACGGACGTGGACGCCCCGTGAAAAGGAGGCGTATGCCATCGTCATGGCTCTCAGGAAATGGGCTGGGTACATAGCCCTCCATCCCGTCACCGTCTGCACCGACCATCAGAGTCTGCAGTCGTGGCACAAGGAGCACGTGGACACCCCCTCAGGTCCCGCCTCCCGACGGGCAAGATGGCATGAGACCTTGGCCAAGTTCGACCTCACGGTTGTTTACATTCCTGGAAAGGATAACACCGTGGCGGACTGTCTCAGTAGGTGGGCCTATCCCGCCAGCAAGGGCATGCAGGATATCTCTGCCCATGGCGATGAGGCTGAGACCGCTGAAGCCAAGAGGATCATTGAAATGGAGCGCCTGATGGAGGAGGAGGGTGCCAAATGCTTCGTCGTCATGGCTGCAGATGCCCCCCTCGCTTCGAGGGTGAGCAGAACAGTCGGTGTACTCGCCCCTGTGGGTGCCGCGGGCGGAAGGCCCGGGCCGGCACCCCCTGTGGGAACTGAGTCCGACAAGCACCTCTTCCCGGAGTCTTGCCTCCAGGACGACTGGACCGACGATTACGCCAAGTCTGAGGCCTTTGCGGCCGAGTATAGGGCTGTGACCGACCCTGACGACGGACAGAAGTGGCCAAAGGGGCTGACCGAGGAAGATGGCAAGCTCTACCGGAATGGTAAGCTGCTAGTCCCGGAGTCCCGGGTGCTCGAGCTGTGTGAAGCTTGGCACCACCACATGCTGCACCCAGGGGTCAAGAAGCAAGCTCTTGACATGCAGCGTCGGTTCGAGATCGACCATATCGTTCTCTACACCGCCATCAAGAAGGTCAGGAAGGGTTGCTCGGTCTGTCAGGCCTGCAATCCCGACAACCGGAACGTCAAGGGGGAACCCCAATGGACCCCGGTTCCTGACCAGCCCATGGAGAGCGTGGCCATGGACGTCTTCTCCATGCCCGAAGTGCACATTGGCAAGGAGACCTTTGACTGTGTGGTTCTCTGTGTGGACCGCCACAGCGGCTACGTTGTAGCCGTTCCGGCACGCAAAAAGGGGTTGCTTGCCAAGGCAGTGGCAGTCATGATGATTCGTCATTGGCTGACCGTCTTTGACATCCCCCGCACCATTTGCAGTGACCGAGGGCCCCAGTTTACTGGTGGCTGGTTCAAGGCTATGTGTTCCCTCATGGGAATACGACATGCCAAGAGCGTTGCCTATCTCAGCCGGTCTAACGGCCGTGCTGAAGTGGCTGGACGGCAGCTGTTCGAGAAGCTGCGCAAGATCCACATCACAAATCCACGGCGGAACTGGTTCGAGGAGATGTGGCCTGCTCTGAAGGCCCATCATGACACCCCCACTCCGGGCGGTTTGTCCCCTCACCAGATTCTGTTTGGCAGGGACCCCCTGGGTAGGGGACTTCCCTTGTCTGGTGATGGCATGGCTATGGATGCCAAGGAGTTCTTCGTGCGGCAAGAGCAAACGGCGCGGGACATCCGCCAGCAGCTTGAGAAGGAGCATGCTGAGCGTCAGAAGTCCGCCCCGAGCTCGACAGCGCAGAAGTTCAGGGTGGGAGACCCGGTGTGGGTGATCAGACCCCGCCCCATGGGCACCCACCGCACCAAGACCTGGTTCACACCCGGCGAGGTGGTCCGCAGGATTGGTGAGGACACCTACCGCATCAAGGTGGGTCACAGACAGTTCCGGGAGCGCCACGAGAGTCAACTCCGTGTGCGGGAACCCGACCTCCGTGGCCGACATGTGTCCCTGGACTACGCCAAACATGAGGCCGATTCGGACGACGACTATGCTGAGCAGGACGACTACACTGTCGAGAAGATCCTGGCTCAGCGTCCGAAGGCCTCGGCACCCGGAGGTCTGGAGTTCAAGGTTCGTTGGCGAGGCTATGGGCCGTCCCACGACACCTGGGAACCCGTCTCCTCGTTTGTGCCGCGGGTCAATACTCCCTTCATGGAGTACATCCGCAAGCACAAGACCAAGATCCACGTTTCGGACTTGGCAGCACTCACCCGGGCGATTGCAGCCAGGGGTGCCTGATCAGCGCCCTGGGCTCTCCCCTGATGTGTTGTGAGCGCTTGTGAGGCCGACGAATCGTCCCTTACTTGCTTGCTCTCTTCCATCTTTCGGTGACAGAGTGGCCATATACCCCCCCCTGCTGAATCCAAAGAGGATGGCCCCTCTCTTCTTTTATTCGTCACTCACCCCCCCCGCTGAATCCTTGGGAAACCAGGTAGGGCGACTGACCTTCATATTTTTGAGCTCTTGGGGCCTTGAAGCCCATACGACGTTGCGCAACGGATGCCGCTGTCATCGGCATTGCGATTTTTGAGTGTGTGGTCTGGTTCCATGGCATTTGCGGAATCCAGACCAGTCGACGTGTGTCTCGAGACTATATATGCCTGAACTCAGGCGTTATCCTGTCCATCCTCCTGCATTTGCCTTATCCTGACCGTGGCGTGGTTTGGCACTCTGTTCTGAGTGTGTTTACACGCCTATTTACCCAGATTATTGCCTGTTTTTCTGCCCTCCAGGATGTGTGCATCTGTATGTTAAGTATCATCAGCCCATCGCTGAGGGATGGACTGCTTTTCACCACGAATCGGGATACAGAGGCGCCTTGAGTCGCCGTGTACATATGCCTACAGCCTGGTCCAACCTGGACCAGTACATGATTACATGTTCTTCTGTTTGAGTGCCTGTGATACTGTGTTGCCCTATTCGCTGTGATGTGTGGAGATCCTGATGGCGCCAGGCGGGAAGCCCAGTTGCCTGACTACACTCCCAGCGGTCCGCCACTGTCAGTCCCAGTGTGAGCCTACCGATTTGCAGACGCACTTGCATTCGGATGGCGGCCTCCGGTGCTCCTGACCTCGGTCAGTCTGCCTGGGAAACTGGTGGTTTGAGGAGTCGACGCCTCCGCCCACACTGCATGAGGACTCCCTCATGTATGGCCTTCTTGGCAGTAGGGCGAGGGAAAAGACGGCCTTGATGCCCGATCCCTTCAGGAGGAGTTCCCTTACGATTTGAGGTTCGTAAGGAGTTCGACTATGGCACTCTGGACTCGCGTCGTATGGATATGGACATGGTGCGCCCGAGGAAGGACCCGTGGGGACTCTCCCCAGTCGGCGGGCCTTGGGAAGCTTGGGGTAGCCTGATGGATCTTTGTGGTCGCTCTCGACTTGTGGGGCCACCTCGGCCGTCGTGTGACGCCTATGTTGGCCGTGTATGCCACTGCCACTGTGGTGGTGACCGTAGCAGCCGGCACCCGGTGCGCCTGGTATGGGTTAACGGGTCCTTTGGATGCCGAACAATCGCCGCCAGGACCCGGGACTTGATACTTGATACTATACATGTGCTACGAGCTGTTACAGCAGCATACCTATCCCACTGTGGGATACCTATCTTACTGTGACTTACTGAAGTGAGGATGTGACACCCCCCCTTCAGGAAGTGGTCCTGGGTACCCGCTGCCATGCGTGGGTGTTATCGAGCCCCCCCAGGGTTTGCTCTAAGGAGGGGGGTGAAGCGGTACCCAGAACCCCATGGCCAGGTTACGGCATACAACCGGTCTCCGGTCCACTAACCCCATGCACGGCGTGTTCCGTGCCGTGAAGCCCCGCATCGGCAACCGATGCACCGCCAGCGGAGATTTGTGTATCAGAATATCAGGAATCAACAGGGTTTTATTTTCATATTGTTTCCGTCAATTTTTACGCTTCCGTTCTGATACTCACTGTTTTGACTGCTGGCGGTTGGTTCGCGACTTTACCGTAACCGCCAGTTTAACTGTTTATAATGGAAATTTTAACGCTATCCGTCACGAAGGCTCCAAAGTCGCCAGGAACTGCATGGATGCTTCCGCAATTTTCATAATTAATACTCGCAACCTTAATCCGAATTTTTCAGGATGTCGAAATCGGATTTTCGACTTCGACATCCCCGCACTTGATTTGACCTCTTTCGAGTGGACCTACGTGCTTCCGTATGCACGAATCAACTTCCCTTTTATCCTGCCCTCCATTTGTCTTAAAGATATGGGCAAAACAAAGTTGATTCGTGAGGCCACTTGTGAAGGTCATATCTCGTGTTGCTTGCGAGTATTGACGATAAGGAAACGTGGGATGTATTCACAATACTCCCGACGTAATTTAGGAAGCATTATATGCCTTGCGTCTCCACACGTGCGCGCTAGTGTAATGGATCATGGTCAAGAGGGTAGAGTTTGCGTTACAACTCATTGGCCATGATATTGCGTGCGTTAAGATAACTTTCGAGTGTAGCGCGCAAGTGTTGGTGTTGCATAGGAACTCTCCTTGAGTTCCTATGAGCGATTGACACAAAGATATGCCCTTGGAGGGGCATGACATATCGTGGTGGGAGCTACTTTTTTGGGCAATATGTGGTATGTGCCATGTGTTGTGTTGTGTGCCCATTTGGCGGGTCCATTACTCCAAGCCAAGCCCGCCAATGGACCTCATATTGTGCAAGCCCCTTCTCCATACTCCCTACGATCAATTGCAAGCCTAACCTTCGTGAAGGGAAGCTTGTGTGGTGAACCCGAAGCGATGCGTTGGGAGCAAAGGGTGTATTTTGCAATTTTCCATATTTTCATGTGCCCACTTGGGAAGTAGCGCTCGTAACCTTTCAAGGCGCCCCAAGTGGAGCACATACGTGGGATCGAAGGTCAATGGTGTCAAGTCATTGTGTTTAGAAGGATTAAGTGATTGCACGATCCAAGCCGGAGATATTATAATATAATTGTAGACCTTTCAAGGCACTTTTGTGTGTCATTGTGCCAATTTTGCCATTTTTGGCTCGTCATGATGTCAAGTGGCGACCGTGTATCTCAGCGTTGCGCTCAATTGACATCATGACCCAAGTGTGATATGAGGGTACATACTTCGGTGCCCAACATATCTTGGACCCGGCGTATAACTCCTCGTAGGCTTGGCATACCGTGGCCGCCATGTTGGCGATTTGGGACTATCCCAAATCATGGGCTCACTTGGCGACCCTGCCATTCCCAATATCGGAGGAGTTGGGCGACGCCCAAAAGATATGTTGGACCAACATGACTTGATACCAATCCCATGGCACACTCCGGTCCGAGTCGGGCATGTACCTCATTTGCCCCAACCATGAGTGTGCGCATTTTTGGCCATTTTGAGCATTTTTCCACTTTTGCTGCCCGCCGTGCCCCATGTTCTAACCTTCGTGCACGCCGGACGCATGGACCAATGGACCATATATGACATGGGTGTTATGGGTAATGGTCCCCATGGTCCACACACCACGTGGGCAAAGCGGAGCCGCCTTCGTTAAGGCGCTAGGCCATATTGAGTATGGGCAATTTTGCCATTTTTGCATTTGTGGACCCAATTGGGATCGTCACCACGCCGAGTGGCGTGGAGATTTTTGAGAGCCAAGGGCATGGGAGTCTCCGTTGGACTCCCGGTGGATCACGTATGGAATGCCCCATCCGATCTCCAAGCCGGCGTGGAGATATACTATTGGGAGTACACTGAATTTTGGCTCATTTCAAGCAGCCAAAATGACCCAATTTTGGGACCCCAATTTCCCCCTTCCGTGTGGTCAATTGGCGGCCCCATTTCTCAAAGCCCATTGGGAGCCCGGACCTAAATGCAAGTTGTACACTCAGATATAAGTCCTAGGTCCTGCCTCCTACCCTGTGAGCCATTGGCCTTACCTTGGCCGGGCGAGCCACGCGTGGGAATGACGCCAATTTTGGTGATTTTGGCATCATGACCCCACTTGACTCATCCGTGTTGCCCTGATGCCGGGACCTCAGAGGGAACCAGATTGGGTGAGGGCTCCAGGGAGTTCGTACTCGTATGGCATAGGGTCAGTTGCCTCGTCCCTACCTCTGGCGGGTCCGGACGAGGGGTCAATTTTGGGGATTTTTGAGTTAATTTCAGTTTGGGCTGAAACAGCCCATTTTCAGCTACCAACTCCTGGGTGATAATGGCGGGGCCATATCTCTGGTTCAGAGTGGAGTTGGGACCTGCCATTAAGGGAGCATAGGGAGCCACTGTTGGTTGGCCTTGGAGCCCCTTGGTTCCCAGGAACTCGCCTGTGGCTGGGCGGGACACCCCCCCTTTTGGCAGGATTTCAGGGTCCGGACTGAGCAGGGCATGGGTTGTGTTTGAGCCCCCGCCCCCATCAGCCACTGAGAGGGTCGGACCTGGGATTGGGATATGAGTTGGGACTGAGTGTCTATGGTCCTGTGATGCCCTTACCCCAGTCCAGTCTTAACCCCATGTGTACATATCCTGATGTGTTGCTGTACATACTTTCGTTCCCTCTTTGCAGAGTGGCAAGGATTCTGAAACGCTTTGTCACATGACAACGCATTGATGCCCTTGTGAGCGTAGTGCTTTGCCTGCCTGCTCACTTGCGTGTGTCCACCGCAGCGTCCCGTGGCCGGCCCCCCACGGGAACGCGTCAGGACCACTGTAGGCACCCATCCAGCCGTGCCTCAGGCACTACAATTCGGTCCTCGTAGAAGAGGTACTGATTGTTTTTATACCACTGGTGCCCGTCAATGACACGGGGTTCCAGACCGGTGCTGAGGGTTTGGAGAATTTCTTTGTACTCTGACTGATAGTCGGTTAGGCTCCAACCCTCCAGGATTCCAGCAGTGCGCATGGATAGGTCAAGCTGAACATCCATACGCTGGAAAGCCTCTCTGGCGAGCGCCTCAGAGCTCTCACCAATAAGCGCATCGAAGTTGTTGCGCGATATATAGTCAGACAGTTCATTCTTTATACCGGGGATATGATGCACTGTCAGCCTGAACTGGCTCAGGTAAGTCCACCACCGCTTTAGCTTTGCTTTCTCTGGTGGTGGGCCCTTCTGAAAAGACTTCACAGGCTCCTGGTCACACAGCCAGACAATAGGGTTAGATCCCAGGAGTCGGGATTGTGACGATAGCACCAACATACCGGCCAGGAGTTCCTGATCATAGGTGCTGTAATTGGAACGCGCTTGGTTCCATTTCCAATTCCAGTGTCTCAGTGGCACCAGTCGCCACTCACTGGTAGGATTGTCATGTTTCAACGAACCATCACGGTTCAGTCCAGTAGTACGATAATGGCAGTGGGTTAGTTCAGCGGGTTTAAGCTCCTGCCATTGGTAGATTGTACCACCCCCCCCTACATCACTGGCATCAGTGATCAGGACTATCTCGCCCTCAGGGCGTGGTACTCCCAGGCAGTTGGAGGAGGCAATCTTCTTCTCCAAGTCCTGGAAACACTCTTCCTCTCTGGCGGTCCACCTCCAGGGAGTAGTTTTCTTGATTAGGTCAGTGAGGGGGGCAGAAGAGTACGTAAAATTGTGGATGTGACGCCGATAGAAATTACAGGCGCCCACAAAACTCCTCACATCGTGTAGACCCTTCTTAGGGTCATCGCAAATCTGCATGTCCTGTAGGGGCTGCATTTTAGACGCGGCTGGTTTCCACCAGCCATACCCCACATCGAAACCCAAATACTCCATCTCCTCTTTCATAAACTCGCATTTTTTCGAGTTTGATTCGGAGATGGTCTTCTTTACAGACAATGAAAAATTCACAGAGGAGAAGGACATGGTCCTCTTTGGTATTAGTACCCAAACTCACGTCGTCGATGTGAGCCTCCATTTCTGCACCCCGAGAGAGCAACTCTTGTACTAGAGGCCTGCGCCTCAGTATGTACAAAATTTTGTTCATAAGCTCCTGGAAGAGCGCTGGGGCATTAGCCACCCCGAAAGGCATAACCTTCCACTTGAAGACACGACCCTTAGGGGTTATAAAGGCCAACAGCTCCTGAGCTGCGGCGGTTAGGTCCACCTGCCAGAAACCAGAGCGTTTGTCCATTTTGGTCTTGTACCTGCATTTGGCAATACGCTCCAGGGTGTTTTCCATGTTAGGAATACTCCCTGAGTGCTTCTGGGTTTTCTTGTTGACCTCACCATAGTGTACAACCAGACGTAGGGCAGTCGACCCTGGTTTGGCAACAAGGAAACAGGGACTGCAGTGATGGGGATAGTCCCCGTGCTTATACTCTTCAACAAGGCCAGCATCAATGCATTCTTGGATCTGGCGCTCGATTTCTTCAACCTGTTCCTGTGGAGCGGGATAGGGAAGACGCCTCACTCGCGTCTTTTCAAATTCTGGTTTCAATTTCAGGTCCATCTGGACCAGTTTTTTACAAGAAAGGGGAGGCGGCAAGGCGCCGAACACCTCCTCATAGGTTATCAGCAGTTTCTTCAGGCGGGGGTCAATGTTAAGACTCTGGAGTTTCTGAAGGAAATCCTCCTCAGCATGGAGGTTGCTTTTTCCATGTTCTTTCTTTTTCTGCCCATCAGCAGTTTCGGCAGGGACCGAACCATCGTCCCAATCAGGGGGACATTGCTGCCCATAGTGCAGAGAATACATTAGAGGTATCTCAGGATCAGGCAGCGTATAGGAGTCATGGTCCTCCTCAGACCAGATGGAGGATTTCCAGGTCTGTCTGAGGTATTGCAGCCGCTCTTGGCGCTCAATACCTTCGGCCCCCAGGTACAACAGCCGCCGGAGTTCCTGAGTGTCATGCTCAGACAATGGCATGATATTAGCAGCAGGCCGCGCCAGAGCATCAGCACTCCGGGCCAAGGGTTCACCTGTGTGCATAGGCTGCATGTGTAGCACTGGCTTCCCAACAGGGGAAGCGGGTTCAGGGGTTGACTCTAGATCTACCTCCTCTAGCAACAGCTGGGCTGAGAAGGCACTATGTTTTAGGTCAACACAGCTGGGATCAACAGAAGGAATAGTGCTGGCAATCTCAGACAGTTGGTCGTCAGCATCCTCTTTTACAGCTCTTTTACAGCCAGGAGGCCATGATGGCCCACTGGCGCTACTACGGAGACAATACAGGCGCCCTGGTCGACATGGCCTATGCCAAACACGCAGCGCACCTCCTACACAGGGTGGCACACAACCACCAACCTGAAGTTCGCGAGGCGGCAGCCATACGCATAAAAGAAGCGCAAATGGCCCGCAACACCTGCCCCCGGTGAATACTGGCGCAACACGGCGTCTCCACCTCCGTGGGCACTGGCATCTGGGCCCAGCTACAACTCCTCCTACCGCACCACACACACGGCATCCTGACAAACCACCACTGCGATCAACAGGGGCCACTCGTGGCCACACACACCGACATCCACCGACACCCGCTAGGCGAGGTGGACACCCTGGGCCTCGTGGGGGCCACCGTCACCATAGTGTATATCACCCCAACACAGATGAAGATCATGGCCCAATGCGACGCCCACCACGCCCCGTTCCTTTCCGACCCACAATGGCCAGCACGCCACGTCTTCCAAGCGTACCTCCGCGCATGTGCTACGAAGGCGGGGCGCGACATGCCGGGGCCCAATGACATCGACACGGCGTACACAGCCTTCCAGCGCCAGCACCCCCGGCCCGGCCCGAGCGAGCACGAGACCCCCAACGACGGCGGCACGACGCAGGAGGTGCCCACCCCGTCAGCCGAAGGCTGGACACCACCAACCATCCTGCTACTAGCACCAAACAGCCACAAACATGCTACCCGCACTGTCCAGCGACACCATGCCCCCTGGTCCATCCCCAAACACAATGCACCGGAGACAGATGTACCACCAGTCAGACACAGTGACCAGGGCATACCACGCACGTGCTGGCATTGCGGCCCGGCAGCCCTCGACACTCCGTGGCCCCTGCTACACCTCATCTCCACCCACTACCACACCCCCACCGCCGCCGCCACCGCCGACCAGCAGGCATGGCTCTCCCCCTGGTTTCACACGGTACCCCCAGACCACCCAGCGCACGTAGCCTGGACCCGAACACCCACGGCGACATGGATGTTCACCAACGAGCGGGCAGACCCGGACAGCGTGGCCATAGAGTACGACCGCTGCGACCCGCACCGCGCAGGACCTCAGGAGGCACCCATGCGCCCCCTACAGCACAAATGCCCCACCCTCCGCGGCGACAAGGACGACAAGGAGCGGCGACAGACCATCACGTGCCAGAAGTTCCACCCCAATACAGGATACCTCTTCCAACCTGATGTACGCGTATATCACCCAGGGGCGCCCAAACAGGGGCCTCCTCCGCCTCACCCCACGAGCCCAGGCCATCATCACCCAGGGGATAGGCGTCTATGCAGCGCCACTACTGCAACCCACGCAAATCACCGCCAGAACCGCCCAGGGGAACCCCATCTACGTCTATCACCCCACAGCAATTGCCCGCCTACCAATACCCAGCGACACCGACATCATCTATTTCACTGACGCATCCGGCACCCAGCAACGCACCCCCACGGTTGGTTGCGCCTCCTTGCGCATCACCCGGCACGCGGACGGCCTCCACGTGGAACACCACACCGGGGCCACCATCTTTGGGGCGTCCTCCCACGGCCAACTGCGCACCATGGCAGATGCCGTCACCGCCACACCGCCACCCACGACGATCCGGCCCCGCAACATCTGGGTAGTCGTGGACGCCACGGTCGACATCCACCTCACCAGGCGCCTTGCGGACCTGCCCCTCCACAAAGCACTCGAGTCCGGCCTCACCACACAAGCGTTGGGACTATGGATGGCCTTCAAGGGCATGCACCCCCAGGACGCCCTACACATCGTCAAACAGGAGTCACACCGCTACGCATACGGCAATTGACGCGCAGACGCGCAGGCCAAACACCAGAACACCAACCACACCCCAGGGCTCGAACACGTGCGACTGGACACCCCACACCACAGCCACCTGCAGCACCTGCCCCCGATTCCCCGGCCACACAGCCCCCCTAATGCATGCACGAGGACACGCCGTACACGGATCGAGACAAGCAGTACCACTACCCCACACCCATCCAGCAACTGGCCACCACACTGGGACACCCAGCGAACACCGAACTCCTCCGACGCCTCCAAGACTCCGTCCACACCCCCCTCTACTACTGCGCCCTGCGCCCGGATAGCCTCCCAGCACAACTACAAAAGCCCCGACTCCAACTCGCCCTCGAACAGCTTCCCCTCCTCACCCGATACCACCGATGGTATACGCGCCGCTCGATCCACGTCCCCGCAGGATAGACCAAATGCATCTGCAGCAACACGGAAGAAGAAACCTGGGACCACTTCAAGGTGTGCCCCCTGTACAGAGGACTGGACACCCTCACAGACTGGAACCCAACCCACACCATCGCACAGCACGCCGGATGGCTGACGCAGTCCCCGGCGACCCAGCAACTCACCACCGTCCTCAAGCAGACGGAGGTACTCGAGGCGGTCCGCAGGGGACTCGTCCCCACTGCCGTCTACACCTTGCTACGCACCCACGCGGAGGACCCCCAGGCCACGGCGGCGAACATGCAGCGGACGGCCGTTGCCAAGACGGCGGAGCAGCTCACATACCACACCCACAAATACCTGCAGCATGCAGCAACCCTGCCCCCAACAGACCAAGCCCACCTCCTCAAACTCCTGTTCTACCAACCATGAGAACCTACCCCGTGACATACCAACACGGAACCCCCACCACGTCTACACACCGTCCACCGAGCACAGCACTGGCACAGCACACACGGGCACGACAGGCACCGCACAGACTCCCACCAGCATGCGCGGGCCGCCAGCCCCCATCCCCCCACGCCGCCGTCCGTCCACAGGTACCACCAACCGCCAGCCACCGCAAGTCCCCTCTGCGTTCGCCAGCGGCTACCACAGACAGCCCTGCCCTGCAACCCAGACCACTGGGTCTGCCTAGGAGCCGCGCACCGCCTCACCAACTGCCCCCACTGCGGGGACCTCAACCCCCACCACCGCGAGCGGCCCGCGGCCCCAGCCGCACCCCCCCCCGCCAGCCAGCCCAGCTTCTTCGGGTTCCTCACCGACACCCTCCGGGACCACCTGGGAGGGTACTACGTGGCGGACGCGGCGGACCACGCATAGACCATAGCCGTGGCCACGGGCAGCACACCCCTGCCCCCCCACAGCCCACCCCTACGCCACAGCGGAGGCGGCTTGAACGCGGCGGCCCGCCACATCCTCCTCGCCCTATACCTCCATCACCGTTACCTACACCTCCCGGACCCACAACTCCCGGCCCCCCAAGCAGCAGCCCTGACGCCAGAAGCGTGGGCCGACACGGCACCAGAGGAGATAGCAGCCTACCTCCGAATCACTTGCCGCCGGTTCAACAACGCCCTCGGCCGACGGAAGGGAACACCTTACCCACTCAGCGCACTCCTCTACCCGGCACACCACCCCCACCCCGCACAACAGAACCCCCCGGAGGGCTGGGCGTCTTTTCGGGACGCCCACCTGGCCGCCCCCGACAAGGCCACTGCCTCACGGATGGGCCTCACGGACCAGGAAACCTACGTCGGAGGCCTCAAGACGAGCCTCCAAGAGGCACACCGCAGGCACGCCCGCTCCCCGTCGCCCCCACGGGGAGAGGGGGGTTCACCCGCCCCCGACACCCACCAGGCCAAGAAGACCAAGACAGGCCAGGGGGCCCGTCAACGCGCCCGACAGCAGGGCGCAATGCCCGACCAGGGCCCGGGTCCAGCCACACCGCACCAGCCCACGCCCAGACCCCCGGGGCACACCAACAACACCGCCACCGCCAGCGCCCACCACCACCACCGTACCGCAGCACCCAAACCCTGCAGCCCAGTCAGCCATCACCGCCCAGACACATCCACACCATGCCAGGACCACCATACGCGCAGAGCCAGGGGACATGGCACCACCAACACCACCACCATGCCCCCGTCCCTCCCAACCCCTACCCCCTAATGCCCCCATGCTACAGCGACCCCCACCATCTACATCCCCACCACGCCCCAGCACAACCAGGCCCCACGAACCACCCACCCCACATAGCGCACATCACCGCACCACACCATCACGTATTCCACCACCACCAGCCCCTGCCACCATGAAAGTGCTGCCCTGGGTCATTGATGGTGCCGGAGGGCTCGGGGCCGGCAAGACCAGTGGGGCAGGCACGCGAGGAGTCGACCTGAACGTTGCTATTGGGGGTAGAACCGGAGACTCGAACACCAACGGAGGCGAGAGCAGCAACAACTGAAGCAAGGTCCATGCTGATTGTTATCCGGCAGAAAATCCCAGTCTATGAAGAAAATTGACGCGGATTATTCTAAATACATCTGAGTGTCCAAAACTATCTGAAAAGATTTAAATAAATCCGATTGTGAACAATATTTGGCCGATCTGGCCCGCGAGCGCGCGTCAGCGGCAAATGGCGATTTCAGGCAAATGATCGGAACGCGGCGGATTTACGGAGAATGGACCGCGGAATCAGATCCGGCACCTCAGAAATATATAGGTCTGATCCTGAGACTGAGCGGCGAGGCGGCGATTCCGCCGAAGCAAAGAAAATGACCAAAATGTAGTCACTCTGGGTTAGATCAGTGAAAATCTGGGCAGATGGGGGTCAGCCGCACTTACACTCCCCCTCCAAAAACACACTGGGGTGTGTCGCTACGTCAACGAAGAACGTAGTGCGGGTAAGTCCCAGAAAAAATAGAAATGTAGCCTCGATGGGGCGAAATCTGCTTGATCTGACCTGATTTGGGCTGAATTGGCACTGAATCAGGATGGATGAACCTGAAATGAGACAGAATGAGAAGTGACGAACAGTCCTCCGTGCAGTAAAACATTAGGTTAAGGGCTAAAAAGCATGTAAACGTATCGAGAATCGATACCAAACCATGCACTGGTTGAGAATGAGGTAGATTATTGGTGGATTGAGTGGGGGAATCAAGAAATGGAGTGACATCTCAGCGCTCTGGCACAGTTTCGCTGTCGCGGGCACGCTACGGTGTCCTCGCCGAACTCTACATCGTGTTATTCCCGCTTTTCTAGTTCTGAAAAGTGCAGCATGTGCTTCAGATTTGGCGCATCTGGTGGATGATCACAAGATTCAGCAAGATTGAAAATCAAATTGGGCAGAGATGAAGGAGATTAAACAATCACAGGGCGGGAAAACAAATACAAATGTAGTCTACAGACCCTAAGTGAACCACCGAAGGTTTCTGTGCACTTAGTTAGGCAAAGCCGTCAACAGATCTTCGAGGAATGTGAGGAGATGACAAGGAAATCAACCTAATCTGTCCTAACATGAGGAAATTCCCTAAGATGAAGGTGAAATGAAGCGGAATGTCTAGAACTGAAACTACTAACACTTTCGTTTAGACTAGAGTTAATATATATTGTCGTTCATTCAGCTCAATTGTGCTTTCCGGCACGTTGGTTCGCGAGCATCTAACAGATTCTATGAAAATGTGGATCATGTGATGATGCATCATGATGGGACATGCTGGCCCTGGATCCTTGGCATGTAACGCGCCGAAGGTTCGCTGAAGGCGCTTTACTGACAGTATATAACCGAGAGACACCGAATAGTTCTTTATTTACAGTGGCGACGGTGTCAATCGACTTGGACAAGGCCCATCTTTCGATTGAGTCCCACAAGAAACTTGGATTCACCATTTTCGACAGTTTCAGGTCGGATTGAGCTCACATTGGCGTGTGCCAAAAATACAACGAAGCTTACGGACTTCAGAGGTTGCTGTTAGAAGTCCCTAGAGCACCTATCTGAAGGTTGTCTGAACAATTGACGTCTGGGTTTCGTGCAACAGTGGCAGAATGATGGACAAACCTGAGAAATTCAAGGCAAATTTGAGGATCCTCGATCTGAATCTGGACTTTGGCGTCAGCATCACGGCAAATGAAGGTAAGATCTGAGTTCCTGGCCTCGCATCTGGTGCAGCCAGTACTACAGGGGGTGCCTGTAGGGGTGAATGTCGCTGGCCAGCGTTTTTAATATGTACATTTGCTTCCATCTGCACGAGTAGCCAAATTCCAAAGATGCACAGACCAACAGAGACAAGATTACCCCGAATCTGCCTGAATTAAGCCTGAGTTTGGTTTTTTCTGAACACGGCAGCACACTCCGTGGCCTTCGACTTTCGATACTCTGCCGAACGGAGACCAAAGAAAGGTTGATTGACGTCAAATTATCAAACATTCACAGTTCTCCACATCATGATGTAATCAGGAAAAATGAACAGTGGATTGAGCAGAATGTGGTTTGTTCAAGTCGTCGAATTCCGCCAAGCACGAATACATGTGACCACCAACCTGTCTGGTCGGGCCCTCGTACGGCTTGGGCGCTGCAATTCAGCGGCCGAACTCGAAGCTTGGTCCTCATTTGGTTCCTGGGCTGGCCTGACCGCAGGAGGGGGGATCGACGGATCAGCCCTGGAATGTGACGAATGAGGGCCGTAAAAGGCTGGATCTCGATTCACCACAGGTCTTTTTCCGTCGCTCTCCACTTGTCTGTCTGGTTTCGACAAACAGTCTGTCAGGAGTACACCAATTTCGGGGTGCTTCTTGAGGAAGTCGATGAACCCCTTGGTGTATCCATGGACAAAAGAATGGGCTGGTTCCCAGTTGTTGTGACTGGAATCAAAGCCCCTCCACTCACACAGAAATTCCCATTCGCCCTTCGCGTCACGTCTTGCTTCAACAATCCTCTTGAGTTCGTACTTTCCCCCTTCGATGACCCGATCTGACAAAATTTTCGAAGTCCAAAAAAGAGGTTTAACCCGATCCTTGGGGGAGGGGATCTCTCTCTTGAGGCGATCGCCCGAAACGTCAATTTCCCTGCTGACATCCACACGAATCCTCCACCTGTTCTCACCTAGACGCGCTGTAACAGCGAATGGCCCCTCCCACAAGGGAAGAAGCTTATCATCTCCGTCCAGGGTGGTTTCGGATTTTCGAAGCCAAACTCGATCATCGACTTCAAAATTGTGGGGGTTTTTTCGACCTTGATTCTGGACCCAAAGCCAGTCAGCTTGATGCTTTTCGATTAATTTAGACACAGTTTTAGCTGCTCGTTGGACGTCGTCCAAAAACAACGAAGCATCCTTACAGGGGCGAGGATTATTCAACGGCATGTTCCACCAACACTTCTTTCGTCCAAAGACAATTTCATTTGGAGAAAAGCCATGATACAAAGGCGTGTTGCGGTAACGGCGAAGCATGGCGAAAAGAATCTCAAGCCAATGGAAATCCTTTTCACTCGCGAGCTCCTTACGAAGCATATTTATAAGTGAGCGGCCGGCTCTTTCGCCAGGCAGCGCTCGATGCGAGTGGATTTCACATCGGAGGTGGTGGATTCCAAGGCGAGCACATAATTCCTTCCACCATTCGGAGGTGTACTCTTTGCCTGAATCCGTCACCACCTCGGATGGGACGTCCCAACCTCCCATCCAGGTCTGCGCGCACCATTTGGCGGCAGCCTTGCCAGTCATCGACTCAATGTTGCAAGGCAACACTTGAATGTAGCCGGAATGACGGCACTGAATGAGGAGCACACCATTGACTTTTTTGTTAGTCCAATGGCACTCTTCGTCATCGAGTTCACCGAGATAGAAGAAATCACTGGTGACTCTGTTAAAGAGGCGCTCCGGAATAGGATGTGGCCTCAGATGGCCGTGCTTCTTCGCGCTGGGGGGCGTCGAGACAGCACATTGGGCACATCCGGCGGCTACTTTCATGCAGTGAGTATATAGCCATGAGCCAAACAACCTATGTTTAATCATCGACCACAGTCGACGGCCATGTGCGTGGGGGGACTCCCATTTATGCCACCAGTTTAACACTCGGGGGGCCAGGGCGTCTGGTACGCACAATTTACCCTCCATCCACAGCTTCCCCCCATCCAACGAATACTCAGAAAAAATCCCATCCTTGTGAGCATCTTTGGATTTGAGATTTCCAAAGACCTCTTTAAACATGGGATCCTGCAGATAATCGGACGTCCAGTCACGGATGATAAGGGAATCTTTAGGCAGGGGTGGAGTTTTGGCCGGATCTCGACGCTTAATGCCCTGGATCAACCAAAATCGACTTACTCGTCGGGTATAGTCAAACCGTTTCACACTCCCTGAGGAGGGATCGGTGACTTTTTCCACGACTTTCAGTGTTTTGGTGCAGATCTCATGAGCATGCGCCGGATCTGAGATGGCCGTGATGTCATGGCACGGTAATGCGTGCTGTTTAACAGCGCACTGCATGCATGCACGTCGAATGAGTTTCTTTTCTTCTTGATCCCATTCGATTATTACATGGCGGTCCTGCTCCGTACCATGGATGTTGGTACTTTGCAGCCCCTCTGAGGCGGGGTAAGCCCATCGGCTCAGAGCATCCGCTACCGTGTTGTGTTTTCCAGGCAAATACGACACATGGAGGTCTAACAGAGAGAGAAATTCGTGCCATCTGGCCCGTCGACCAGCTGGGCTCGCGACAGTATCAATGTGTTCGGTGGCCCAATACTCCAGAGATCGATGATCCGTCAGCACCTCGACTCGATTGGTGCCAACCCACGATTGGTACTTTTTCAGAGCGCAAATTATGGCGTAAGTCTCTTGCTCACGCGGCGACCATTGCATTTGGCGTGGGGCTAGCTTCCGAGACCAAAATGCAAGAGGGTAATGATCACCTGTGGCTTCATCAACCTGTTCAAGGACAGCTCCGATCGCGTACCTAGAAGCGTCGGTTCTAATGTAGAAGGGTCGGTCGAATTGGGGGACATGCAACGTGGCGACTTCACAGAGGGCCGCCTTCAAGTGATGGAAGGCCTCCTCGCACTCGTCAGTCCACTTGACACGAACCTTTGAACCTGCCTTGCCCGCATCTCTCCCTACCTTCAAAAATTCAGTGAGGGGGGCAGCAAATTTGGCATAATTCGGCACAAAAGTGTGGTAAAAATTGCAACAACCCAGGAATCCTCTCAATTCCGTGATCGTCTCAGGGCGCTTCCACTTCTGAATAGCGACGAGCTTCCCTGGACTGGGTCGTCGGGTGCCATTCTCTAAGAGAGAACCACAAAATTCGACTGATTTTAAAAAAAATTTTCCCTTCTTTGGCCCACAAATCAGCTGATTGGCATCAAGAATGTCCAAAACTTGGTTCAGCTGCTTTTCATGTAGGGCCACCAGCTCGGCTTCGGTCAGTCCCTCCCCCTCCGTCGCGATGATTATGTCATCTATGTACACACTCACGAAGGCACGAAGCTCAGGATGGGCTGTGAACAGCACATCCTCCATCATTCTTTGAAAAAATGAAGGGGCGTTCTTCAGGCCCATGGGCATGACCGTCCACTGGACTGGGCCACATGGCGTGCACATACAAGTGAGAGGTCGGCTGTCCTTCCTCAACGGCATTTGGTGAAAGCCGTGACGGAGATCCAGCACAGAAAAAATACGACCTCTTGCCCTCTTGGCGATTTCCTCCTCAATGAGGGGCAGGGGGTGTGAATCCGCCTTGGTTTCGGCGTTGAGATTGCGAAAATCAACAACCATTCGCCAACCATCAATAGTGTTCTGGTCTGCAGGCGGCGGCTTCGGGACTGTGAAGGGTGCACAGCACCATTCGCTGGTCATACAACCCTCAAGCCAACCAAATTCCCTGAGATTTCTCTCAATTATTTTTCTGAGGATCTCATGTTTATGTCCATGGTTCTCATAAGGGCGCTGTTTCTTCGCCTTGTACCCTTCACGAAGCTCGATGAAGGCTTCACCGAACTGCCCACGGACAGGGGGGTCTTTGATCAACTTTCCCGAAAGGGTTGTGTCCTTCCGTTCCTCAAAAATCTTTTCTCTTGACTTGGAACACAATTCAGTGTCCACCTGATCGCCAGGAATTACTGTCGAAAAAACTTTGGCGACTTCTTCGGCCTTGGCAGGAAGATTCTTCTTACGGATGTCCCTAAACAGGTCCGTATCAACTGCCTCGTGAAGATAGGTGGGTCGTGTGTCGACATTCCAGAGATTATCTTCGCGATCCAGCTCCTCGAAAGGATCTATGAAAGCTTCCACACGGGGTTTTTCATAAAAAACTCTGAATTTGCGGCGCGATTTAAGATTTTTCTTCGCCCGTGTACTGAAGATTCTTTTCGATGTCGATCGTATTGGGGAAGAGGGAGACGAGGCGGATCCATTTGACGTTGGATCACCTTGGGTATCTGACGAACAAAAATCAGAAAAAATAGATTCATCATCAGTACCACGCTCAACCTCAGATTCAGACCCAACACAGGAATCAGTACCAGAATCAGCAGTATTAGAGTCAGAAAGCTTTCCATCCACCAGGAATGCAAGCGAACTCCAGGACCGCTGTGGCAGGGGACCTGTGTCGTCCCTGGCGTACAGCTTAATCTTCCTGGGAAGTTCGATGTAATCTACACAAATGTCTTGTAACTCCTGGAACCAAGGCTTGTCGTCCCACAAGGGCACAACTAAAATTGCCTGGGTTTTATCTTGCTTGATTTTGTGGATGACCTGCTGGATTAAGTGAAACGGAGGATTGATCCACAACTTCTTGTCCCATTTATGGGTCCAAGCGTCGCGAAAATGCTTGTCAAAGCGCTTATTCTCGCTGTTAGCAAAGGCATCATACTGTGGCCAAAAGGAATGGTGTTCATGAAAATATTCACAAATTGCATCGCGCCATTTGTCGACAACTCTGTAGGATGAAGAGTGCCAGCGCGAAGGGCGTCGTGGCTGGGAGTCCCTACGAAGACATTCTAACTCTCGGGAGTAATCGGCACTCCCATTCACCTCTGCAATGGTGACATCTTCGCCAAATTTTGATGTAACTTTTTGCTTCAAAAATTCTTCTGCACTTTTAAACCCTGCGTGCAAAAAACGAAATTCAGGACGCTCCAAGGGACCTGACTCCAGCAAAAAACAACGCCGATGACCTACGGGCGCCACCCTGTTCTTGCGAAGCCAAGGATGGCCCAAGTAAAGGTCATACTTTATGTCGGCACGATAGAAGTAGTCATCCTTAAGGACAACTTCTTCCACATTTTGCTCTTCCCAAAGGTCTTGAGCGACCAAATGAGTTGATATATAACAACCGCGTTGCCCACCTGCGAGAGAATGTCCAGAAACTCCCTCGAGGGTAACAGGATGAGGCGACTCAAACACGCAGTCGTCGGGTAAGAAAGAATTGGATTGGAGATTTACCTCTGATCCATTGTCACACAAACAAGTGGCGAGGTGGAAATTTCCCTTGCAATCAGAGACCCACAGCTTTGTGACAAACTGACGAGCCCTGTGCTTGGACTGTACACCAACCTCGTCCACTACAACAGAAGGATCCGCTGCCGGATCCAGGGGAGAGGAGACAAGCGACCCTACATCAAGTAATGGTCGAGATGGAATCTGGGGATCATGCCTGAAATCGCCTGGGGAGGGGCGGTTTTCGTGGCTCCCCTAGGCGTTCTGACCTCCAGTGAATGCGTTAACATTGTGAACACACCCTGATTCGTCGACCTACTCCTCTTGGAACGGATCATCTGCTGGATTCAAGGCATTTTCAACGTAATCTCGATCCGCATCGGACACCTGATCTGCACCTGAGACCTGATCCACACGATGGTTGCCCTTTCCACGTCCACGGCCACGGCCGCCGGATGATGGACCTCCACCGTCGCCACGCCCTCTGCCCTTACCAGAGAAAGGGGTTCCCGAAGGATTTCCTTTACCTTTACCCTGTGATCCTGGAGCATTTCCCTTGTTTATACCGGATTGAGGGGTCTGGCCTGGATTTCGATTTCCGTCTCCGGCGTTGCCATTGGGATTTTTCTGGCCGTTCGGCTGCCCACCGGAGCCGGATGGAGTCCGATTTCCTGTGCCTTGGGACCCGCCAGGGCCTCCAGTATTTTTGTTTCCACCGGAGGGGGTCGGATTCCCTTTTCCAGCCTTCCCACCATGCACCTGTCTGTCATTCCTGTCTGAATTCTGCGGATTACTGATATTTTCACCAATGACCTTCTGATCGTAAGGAGACCATCGGTGATTACCAGTAGAATGCGTCTTAGCTCGGTTCGTAGAACCTAAAAGAAGACAGATGCTACAGTGATCCTGAACATTCCGGGTGTCATTCACCTTTTTGTTGCCCTTTTGGGCCCCATTTTGGTTGTTTTGCTGGGTATTCTTGTTTCCCCCAAGACCCTCATGGAAATTTTGATTGGCGGCGTCAGCGAGCCGCTCAACCTCTTCCCACAGTTCCTGCGGGGTGAACGAAAACACCCATTTCCTGGCCTTCAGGCGATGGCCGTGGAAACTTACTCCCCTGTTGAGGACTTGGACAAACAAGTCCCGATCCTCGTGTTCATTAAACTTGATTTTCCACGTGTTTTCAGTGAATTTCACCTTGGTAAACGACGTGGGGGAACACTTTTGAAGTGATTCCCTGACGGAGAACCTGTTGGCCGAGGCATCGAAGCCTTCGACCTCCGCCCACCAGGTCTTGACCTTTTCTTCGGATTGTTTATTCCGAAGGGTGGCGGCAGTTTCGGAGGGGATCTTGTCAAAAATCAGATTTTTCAGCTCGGCACTAGAAAATTTTTCGCCTGAATGTTCAGATTCTTCCACTAGATTCCAGAAGCGCTGTCTCTTGTCTTGCACTTCGTGCAAGATTAATCGCGAGAATGAAGGAAAATTCTTCAACATCTGGTGGTAATGGTCCTCTGGCAGCCGGGATCCACGTACCTCCAACTGTTCCCACACCTCATCAAAGGTAAGGGGGGAACTTGAATCCTCACGATCACTCCAGGTCCTGAGCCAAGTGTTGGCCGGCGCTCCCTCAAGGCAGTCCAAGAGGGCCATCAGGAACTGATCATCTTGGAGTTTTTGAGTTTTAACCCACAGTTTAAATTCCCGTTGGAACTGAGGCCAACGTCTGGGGTTCCCATTATACTTCGGTTGCTTGGCAACCTGACGAAGTCGCAATGAAGTAGGATTTAGAAGCGAATCCAGCCCAACACCGGCTGTAATGGCAGACACCTTGGCGGCATCATTCGCCACACAAGCTCCGGCGAGGGTCTGGGCGAGCAACAGCTGGGCTAAGGCGTTGGAATCAGAAGCAGGAGGGGCAGTACGGGAGGCTGTTCGCTTGGCATTCTGAGCCTCAGTCCTAGCCTTCGCCGTCCTACTCTGAGATCGAGAGATTGTTACCCTTTCCTTTAGCTTGGTCCCGCTGATCCTTGCATCGGTGGTCTTGGAGTCCACCGAAGGAGCAATTGAAAAAATTTCTGTCGCCTCCTCCGACGGTTCTGTTGTTTGTTCCACCGATGATGCGCCCTCAGACCGCATGTGTGTCTTGAAAAGATCTTTTATTCCCAGCGTTTGAATGATGAGTTGCATTTGATCTTTGAGCAATTGGAGCTCAGTATCTCGCTGGGATCTGCAAGAGCAGTCGGCAGGACAGTACATACCGTGTCCTGAAGGGCCTGAGCAGGCTGTCGGACCGCTAATCTCAGTGGTCCGCAGCCAGGAGTCCACTTGGGGAGCTCCTTCAGCCCTGATTTCCAGGCTTGCCTGCCTGGCTGCCTCTAAAATTCCTTCCTCAACCGCGGCGGCTAGATCATCGCGGATGGAAACAGGGGGATGAGGGGCGGAGGGCCCGGCAACAGGTGCCTTGGTCTTCTCCTTCGGGAAGGGGCTTGCCTCCCAGATCTGCAAAAAAATGGCAAAAGAGTCATCTTCTTGAGAACGCCACCACATCCTGGTATTAATTTCTTCTTGAAGGAGGAAAAAATATTCCATTAAAAAATCAGAGGCGATTCTTTCTTGGCCTATCAGCTTAGACGTGGCTAAGAGACAAAGGGCCTCAAGGCTCTGAAGGTTACGGGTCACTTCTGGCAACAAATGGTTGTCCCATTGTGCCCAAGAGGCTGGTCGATTATAGCTAGGTACCTCACCTGGACCACCCATCTCAATGTCGTCAATGTCGGCTTCGATGGTCTCGAATGTGGGACATTGGTAGGGAATGTGGGTACCTGCCAGCTCCGTAAGGTCTACCGGAGCGTTGCCATCGTCGTAGGCTGGGAGATTCCAGCTGCTTGATGGCCAATTTCGACTGGGATTGTGGTAATCTGGGTCCCCACAGCTGCTGATTTGTGCCCTTCTTGGGCAGCTTGGACTCGCGCAAGGCAATCCTTTCAAGGCCTCGTTCGCGCAGCACCATGGCAGCGTAATTGTTACTTCTCCAGGGGCGGTGGAGTCTACGGGGCCGTACTGGGGAGCTAACTGTGGTTGGGACACCAAAGGAACAACATTCAGGTAGCCTCTGCTACCATGAAAGTGCTGCCCTGGGTCATTGATGGTGCCGGAGGGCTCGGGGCCGGCAAGACCAGTGGGGCAGGCACGCGAGGAGTCGACCTGAACGTTGCTATTGGGGGTAGAACCGGAGACTCGAACACCAACGGAGGCGAGAGCAGCAACAACTGAAGCAAGGTCCATGCTGATTGTTATCCGGCAGAAAATCCCAGTCTATGAAGAAAATTGACGCGGATTATTCTAAATACATCTGAGTGTCCAAAACTATCTGAAAAGATTTAAATAAATCCGATTGTGAACAATATTTGGCCGATCTGGCCCGCGAGCGCGCGTCAGCGGCAAATGGCGATTTCAGGCAAATGATCGGAACGCGGCGGATTTACGGAGAATGGACCGCGGAATCAGATCCGGCATCTCAAAAATATATAGGTCTGATCCTGAGACTGAGCGGCGAGGCGGCGATTCCGCCGAAGCAAAGAAAATGACCAAAATGTAGTCAATCTGGGTTAGATCAGTGAAAATCTGGGCAGATGGGGGTTAGCCGCACTTACACACCACACCCACCAACGCCGGGGTACCACACACAACCAGCACACCCTCAACACCACCACCACGCGGTCCAGCACCACCCGCCGCCCCCGCTACACGGGCCCACGACACACGAGCCACGGTACACCCCCATGAACCCGCAAGGAGCCGCGCACGCACACCAGCAACAGCAGGGCCTAGTAGGAGCGCCCCACCACCACCAGCAGCCCCCCCACCCACACCCCATACCAGCGAGCACCATCCACCAGCAACCACCCAATACATACGGACCACAGCCCCACCCGGACGCTCATGCGGCCGCCACCCACCCACACCCCGGCACCACAACCAGTCAAGAACCGCAAGGGCCGCACGGCGCACACACGCAACACCCACACGACCCACAGGGACGCCCAGACCCCTAGCCAGCACAACACCCACCCCTGCCCCCCCCACCACCAACAGCGCCACCCCCACACCACCCCCCTTCGCCCCCCCCCCCCCGAGACCAGGCCACGGACGCAACACGCGGCAGCCAGCACCAGCCAATTGACGTCGATACCCCCGCCGACACACGCCATCGCGAATCCCTCCTCCCACGGCCGCCACAAGAGACCCCATCGCCGGACCCCACGCGCGACAACGACGACCACCCCCCTCCAGCCCACACCACCCCCCCCATCACACCCCGCACCACCAGCCGCCGCACCGGCCGAACCCTCGCCCTGCACAACCCCGCAGCGGTACGGCAGCACCTCCGGGGACTCGGGGAACATGAAGTCGTGCTGTCCCTCCGCACCTCCGGCACCAGCACCCGCATCCGGGCGGCCACCCTGGTCCAGGCGGCCACCCTGGGGGAAGGCGTCAGAGACTTGCTCTTCGACGCCTTCCTCCACGTCACCCGACACGACCGCCCCCCACGCGCCACCCCAGACGGCGAGAGCCCGCCCCCCACGGGGAGCCGGATCTGGGTGCCCCCCATCGACTGGGGGCGACACCTAGTCGGACACCCCGTGCCGGGGCGGGTGGACACGGTGGGCCACACCCGCT
This sequence comes from Eutreptiella sp. 'Long Island Sound 2002', assembly GCA_964036045.1. Lineage (NCBI taxonomy): Eukaryota > Euglenozoa > Euglenophyceae > Eutreptiales > Eutreptiaceae > Eutreptiella > Eutreptiella sp. 'Long Island Sound 2002'. The sequence continues at coordinate 489,063 of OZ038382.1, forward strand.
GCCACGAGCCCGACATGGCCCACCACCCACTCGGCGCCACCTCCGACAACACCAAAGAGTGGGAGTGGGAAACATGGGTAGCCCGGATGGCCTCCCTGAGCAACTTCCGGCACCACGTCCCGGGGGACATCCCCACCCCAGACGAGCGGCAGCCAGCCCCCTCCACGTACATGACCCTCATGTACAATCTGCACTACACCCTCTCCACCACCCACTACCACGCACCCACCAACCACTGGGTGGTACACGGCACCGACTCCCTCCTCCCCGCCGACTACACCCCCCCCCCACACAACCCAGGCCCCGACACGTACGCCAGGGGGGACGACCCGGGCGACCCCCACATCTGGGGCACGTGGGAACGCAAATCCCTGGACACGCTGCTCTCCATCCGCAGCAGCTGCCAGGGCCTTGGTAGGGCGATGTATTGCCTCGCCAAGTGGAACCAACGGACCGGGCAGATCCCCACCGACCGATGGGTGTGGGTGGTCACGCTGCGCCCCCGCAGAGGGAAGCCCCCCCAAACCGCAGGGGACCCACCCCCCCACGCCCCACCACCCTACAGCTCTGCCCATACATGGTGGCAGCCCGCCTCATGACGCTGCTGTGGCCGGGCCCAGACACCCCCACCCAAAACTACCCCCACCTCACAGAGGAGGATATGCCCGGCATCCAGCGATGCTTCTTCCAGACCCTCGACTACCTCCAGCAAACACACCCGCACGTCCTGGAGCAGATATGGCCACCCCCCGGGTAACCCACATGCCCGCACAGCCGAGACAACGCCGCCACACCAGCACCAGCACGCACGGGTCACCAGGGAAAACGCGCGCACACGCCCGGTGCCCGAACCTGCACCCTCGTTCCCGGTACTTACAGGACCCAGCATCATACGCCCGCCCCCGAAGCCCAGGACCCTCCGCCGTCTCCCACAGCCCTCTCCTCCGCCTCCGACTCCACAACCTCCACCACCACGACCACCTCATCCACCACCACCACCACATCCTCATCCAGCACTCCATCCCCCAGGCCGCGGGGGACACCTCCCAAACGGGCCCCCAAACCCGCCCCCACCGCGAGCAACCCCACCGCCGCCAAGGCCCACGCCCCGACGAGGCCCACACCCGTGACCCAGCCGAAACCCAAGACCGCCGCCAAACAGCCAGGTAGGTAGGTAGGTAGGTGCACTCGGTCGTGGAGAGGCGCCCCATGGTTCCCCCTGGCGTCGCCCCTGTGACGAACAGGAAGAGGCTCCGCGCGTGAAGAGGGGAGGCGGCTTACATCCCGCTAGACCTGACTGTTGGCCCCCAACAAAGCGGCCCCGGGCTACACCGGGAGGGCTGATCGCCGCCAGCGTGACGTGCTTGTCTCGCCGGGAGGGTGTGCCCCCGTGCTTGCGCACGTCCCCTCCTTTGGGCGGAACCCGAGGGGTTCACCGGACTTCCTGGCGTATCCCGTTCCCAAGGCATGCATGCACGTTCTTGGTACTAGGGTTCCGAGGCGCTTGGGTGTCGCACGCTCCGCCTCGAGTCCCAAAGCAGCGCAGGCCTTAGGATGCAGCTTTACCCCCGGGCTCCGGATCTCGTTTGGCCGGGTCACCTGCATGGCACGGGCTGCCTCAGTGCCCGGGCTGTGGGCACTGGGTTTCCTACTGTTGGCTTGCGTTTGTGGTTGGGTCCGGGTTGCGGTTGGTCGTGGGTTTTGTTTACCCCTGCCCAATTTGGCTGGGGTCTTGGGTGGGTGTGTTTGGGCTCCGTTTTTGGTGTTGTCCCTCTTTTGCCGGCTGTTTGTGGTGTTCGTGGTTGGGCTTTGGTGTCGGCCTGCTTTCGGGACCTGTGTGGTTTCGTGCGCATTTCCCTTGCCCCCCGCCCTTTCCGGTTCCGGTGTGCGGTGTGGGCGTGCGTGCTGGGCCCGGGTCTCGGCTGTGCCCCGCCCTTCTTGGCTGGGTTGTCGGGTTGTGTTTTTTGCGCTTTTTTTTTTTTCCGGTTGCTGGGTGTCCCTGTCCCGGGCCTTGTGGTCTCTTCCCCCGTCTCCTTTCTTTCGGGCTGGGCTGCTGGCTTTTTTTTTTTTTTTTCTGCTTGTTTCGGTACCCCTTTTTCCGGTGGGCCGCCGTTTTTGGCTTGGTGTTGCCGGTTTTGGCTGGGTGGTCCCCCTGTGCCTGTTTGGGGGTCCTGTCTTCGGTGCCCTCTGGGTGGGGGGTTTGGCCCCCTTCTGTGTTGTTGGCGGGCAGTTTGGTGGCTGTGGCGTGTTTTCGCGCGCCCCAGCCCCCCCCCACTTTTTTTTTTTTTTTTTTTTGGGGGGGGGGGGGGGGGCCTACCTAGCTGTTCCTCCCTTTGCCTTCCCTCGGCTGACGTTTGCTCTGTGGCTGGTGTGTGGTGTGGTTGGTCCCTCGCCACTCCTGGCGGAGGTTCCTGTGTGCTACTCCCCGCCACTCCTGGCTGGGTTTCGCTGCCGGTGGTGGTGGGCGGTCCCCGCCACTCCTGGCTGGGGTCTGCCGGCGGTGGTGGTGTGTGGTGTGTGGCGGTGGTGTGTTGGTGGGGTTGTGGCTGGTGTGTGGTGTGGTTGGTCCCTCGCCACTCCTGGCGGAGGTTCCTGTGTGCTACTCCCCGCCACTCCTGGCTGGGTTTCGCTTCCGCTGGTGGTGGGCGGTCCCCGCCACTCCTGGCTGGGGTCTGCTTGCGGCGGTGGTGTGTGGTGTGTGGTGTGTGGTGTGTGGTGTGTTGGTGGGGTTGTGGCTGGTGTGTGGTGTGGTTGGTCCCTCGCCACTCCTGGCGGAGGTTCCTGTGTGCTACTCCCCGCCACTCCTGGCTGGGTTTCGCTGCCGGTGGTGGTGCGCGGTCCCCGCCACTCCTGGCTGGGGTCCGCTTGCGGCGGTGGTGTGTGGTGTGTGGTGTGTGGTGTGTGGCGGTGGTGTGTTGGTGGGGTTGTGGCTGGTGTGTGGTGTGGTTGGTCCCTCGCCACTCCTGGCGGAGGTTCCTGTGTGCTACTCCCCGCCACTCCTGGCTGGGTTTCGCTGCCGGTGGTGGTGGGCGGTCCCCGCCACTCCTGGCTCCGGTCCGCCTGCGGCGGTGGTGTGTGGTGTGTGGTGTGTGGCGGTGGTGTGTTGGTGGGGTTGCGGCTGGTGTGTGGTGTGGTTGGTCCCTCGCCACTCCTGGCGGAGGTTCCTGTGTGCTACTCCCCGCCACTCCTGGCTGGGTTTCGCTGCCGCTGGTGGTGGGCGGTTCCCGCCACTCCTGGCTGGGGTCCGCTTGCGGCGTCGGTGTGTGGTGTGTGGCGGTGGTGTGTTGGTGGGGTTGTGGCTGGTGTGTGGTGTGGTTGGTCCCTCGCCACTCCTGGCGGAGGTCCCTGTGTGCTACTCCCCGCCACTCCTGGCTGGGTTTCGCTGCCGGTGGTGGTGGGCGGTCCCCGCCACTCCTGGCTGGGGTCCGTTGGCGGCGGTGGTGTGTGGTGTGTGGTGTGTTGCTGGGGTCCCTCGCCACTCCTGGCGGAGGTTCCTGTGTGCTACTCCCCGCCACTCCTGGCTGGGTTTCGCTGCCGCTGGTGGTGGGCGGTCCCCGCCACTCCTGGCTGGGGTCCGCTGGCGGCGGTGGTGTGCGTGCTTTGCTTGGCCGGGTCGGACGGGCCGGCCTCCCGGGCGCGTTCTGGTGCGCCTCACCTTTTCCTTTGGCCGCTTTGTCTTTCTGCTTTACTTGGCCCCCTCTCTCTTTCGCTGCTGTTGCCGTTCCTCGTTGGCTGGGGTTTGTGGTGTGTGGGTTGGCTGTTGCCTGGCACCTGTTCGTGTGCCGTGGTTCGTTGCGTGTTGTGCGCGCTCTCCGGGTTTGTGGCACCCGGCGGCCGTCGCTGCTTGGCACCTGTCCGTGTGCCTTGGTTGTGGCCGGCGGCGTGCCTCTCTGGCGTGCCTCTTGGCCCCGCGTGGTGCGCCGCGCCTCGTCCGGTCCGGTCGCTCTCGGTGGTCCGGTCGGCTTTCCCGACGCCGTGGTGCCTTTCCCCACCCCGGGAGCTTGCGCCCCCGGCTTTACTGGGCGGCTGCGCGGGGCACGCGGAGGCCGGCCGAGAACCGGGCTCATTGTGCCTGCCGCTGGCCCCCACCGAGGCAGGGGCGCTGGGCTCGCTCCGCGTCGTACCCGTTCGGGGCCCCGCGATGGGGTTGTCCCCGGCGGGTCCCTCCGGCGTCGGTCTTGGGCTGCGTGCGCTGCGGTGGTTGGCGTGTGTGGACCCGGTCACTGACGCGTCCGGTTTCCCGTACCGTCCGTCTTTCGACGGGGGACTCGGCCGGTGCACCGGGGCTGTTTCGTGTGGACGCCGACACCTCCCCTTGCGGGTCGAAGGACGCCACGCCCGGGTCCCGTGCGTGTTTGCGTGTGCTTGCTCTTCTTGGCCGGGTCGGGCGGGCCGGCCTCCCGGGCGCGTTCTGGTGCGCCTCACCTTTTCCTTTGGCCGCTTTGTCTTTCTGCTTTGCTTGGCCCCCTCCGCGCTGGGGTTGCCCCTCTCTCTTTCGCTGCTGTTGCCGTTCCTCTTTGGTTGTTTTTCTCGGCCTCCCGCTGCTTGGCTCGCGCCTCTTTTGTGTCCTCCGCTTGGCCGTTGGCTGCTCTTTGGTGGTTGCTCCCCCGCCCCCCCCCCTTTGTGTCTCGGGTTTTTGTCACTCCTGCTTGTGGCCTTGGTGTTTTTTTTTTTTTTTTTTTTTCTACTTCCTCCGTGCGCCCCCGTTGTCTCCGGCTTTCTCTGGTTTCCGGCCCCGGGTGCCCTGGGCCTCGGCGCTTGCGTTGTTTGTTTTGCTGGCCTTCCGCTTCTTGGCTCTCTGTGCGCTTGTCCCTCTTTCGTGCTTTCCCCCTGGCTGTTGGCTGCTCCCGCGTGGTTGCTGCCCCCCCCCCCCCCCTTTGTGTCCCGCGGTTTTTGTTCCTGCTGCTCGGTGCTGTGTGCCGTGTTGTGCTGTGCGTCCCCCGGTGCGGTGCTGCGCCGCGCTGCTGCGCGTTGTGTCGCCCGGTGTTGTGCTGTTCGTGTGGTGCGTGCTGCTGCTGGCGCTTGGTGCTGTGGTGCGCTCCTGTGTGTTGTGCTGTTTCCTGTGGTGTGCCGTGGTGCGGTGCTGTCCCTGTCTGGCCGCGTGGTCTCCTTCCCTGTGGTTGGTGTGGTTTGCCGTGGTGCCCTGCTTTCCTGTGTCGTGTTCTGTGGTGCTGTGCTGTCGCGTGGTGCTGTGCTGTTGTGCTCTGCTGTCGTGTTGCGGTGCTGTTGGGGCTTGCTTTGCCCTCCTGTGGGCTGTCGTGCTGTGCTGTGTTGTGCTGTTGGTGGGCTGTGCTGTTTTTGGCCCGGTGGTGGTGTCTGCGTGCTGTGGTGCTCTTTTCCTCGCGCTGTGCGTTCCCTGTCTTCTCCGCTCTGTGCGCTGCGGTGCCTTGTTGTGCTGGCTGTGGTGCCCTGCTTCCCTGTGTCGTGTGCTGTGGCGCTGTGCTGTCGTGTGGTGCTTTGCTGTCGTGCTCTGCTGTCGTTTTGCGGTGCTGTTTGTGTTTGCTTTGCCCTCCTGCGGCCTGTCGTGCGGCGCCTGTGTCGTCTGCGCTGTTGTTGGTGCCTCGTGCTGTGGCGTGTCCCTGTGCGTTGTGGTGTCTCCCTGGGCGTTCTGCGGTGTGGTGGTGCTGCTCTGGTGTGTCGTGGTGTCCTGCTGTGCTGTGCGTTGTCCTGTGGTGTCCTGCGCTCTGTGCCGTGTCCTGCGGTGCCGTGCTGTCCTGCGGTGCTGTGCTGGTTGGCTGTGCTGTGCGGTTGTCTGCGCTGCTGGTGTTTGTTTTGTCCTCTTTTCTTTTGCTAAAAACCCCTGCCGTTTTTCCGTGCCTTTGAAAACTCTTTTTTTTTTTTTTTTCTTTTGAAAATAAAATAAAATTATACACGACCCAACACACTCGCGTGCAGCAAGACCATGTTCGCTGCTATGCCTTACGTGCTACCCGTTGTTCTTGATGTTCTCGGCCTCGTTTTTGTGCGTGGCGTCGTGGAGCGTGTTGGTGTCCATTGCAAAGGGTTAACCGCGTTCCCCCAGGGCCGCCGCCTGAGCTGCAGGGCAAGGGGAGTGATGGGCACGAGGGTGGGGAGGGAGGTGCACGAAGAATAAGAACAAAAAGGCGGCAGGGTGCGACGTGAGGGGTCGTGGCGAGTTATGAAAAATTTTCGAGTTTTACGCGCTGCTCGCGACGCGTTTTTCTTTGCGCCTATAGCGAGTTAGACGACGGCAAGGACGGCGTTGGGGTCCCACACCCGCTGCCACGAGCCCGACATGGCCCACCACCCACTCGGCGCCACCTCCGACAACACCAAAGAGTGGGAGTGGGAAACATGGGTAGCCCGGATGGCCTCCCTGAGCAACTTCCGGCACCACGTCCCGGGGGACATCCCCACCCCAGACGAGCGGCAGCCAGCCCCCTCCACGTACATGACCCTCATGTACAATCTGCACTACACCCTCTCCACCACCCACTACCACGCACCCACCAACCACTGGGTGGTACACGGCACCGACTCCCTCCTCCCCGCCGACTACACCCCCCCCCCACACAACCCAGGCCCCGACACGTACGCCAGGGGGGACGACCCGGGCGACCCCCACATCTGGGGCACGTGGGAACGCAAATCCCTGGACACGCTGCTCTCCATCCGCAGCAGCTGCCAGGGCCTTGGTAGGGCGATGTATTGCCTCGCCAAGTGGAACCAACGGACCGGGCAGATCCCCACCGACCGATGGGTGTGGGTGGTCACGCTGCGCCCCCGCAGAGGGAAGCCCCCCCAAACCGCAGGGGACCCACCCCCCCACGCCCCACCACCCTACAGCTCTGCCCATACATGGTGGCAGCCCGCCTCATGACGCTGCTGTGCCCGGGCCCAGACACCCCCACCCAAAACTACCCCCACCTCACAGAGGAGGACATGCCCGGCATCCAGCGATGCTTCTTCCAGACCCTCGACTACCTCCAGCAAACACACCCGCACGTCCTGGAGCAGATATGGCCACCCCCCGGGTAACCCACATGCCCGCACAGCCGAGACAACGCCGCCACACCAGCACCAGCACGCACGGGTCACCAGGGAAAACGCGCGCACACGCCCGGTGCCCGAACCTGCACCCTCGTTCCCGGTACTTACAGGACCCAGCATCATACGCCCGCCCCCGAAGCCCAGGACCCTCCGCCGTCTCCCACAGCCCTCTCCTCCGCCTCCGACTCCACAACCTCCACCACCACGACCACCTCATCCACCACCACCACCACATCCTCATCCAGCACTCCATCCCCCAGGCCGCGGGGGACACCTCCCAAACGGGCCCCCAAACCCGCCCCCACCGCGAGCAACCCCACCGCCGCCAAGGCCCACGCCCCGACGAGGCCCACACCCGTGACCCAGCCGAAACCCAAGACCGCCGCCAAACAGCCACCCAAACCCGTCAGCGCGCCACGACCGCAACCCGCAGCCAAGCCCAAACCCAAGTCCAAACCCGGCGCCACGACAGCAGCGCGAGCCCGGCCCCCCGAGGACGTCCTCTATGACATTCGGCCCCAGCCGTCCCAGGCCCGCAGGCAGCAGCGCCCAACACGGCGCCCCCCCACCGTCACCGACGCCGCCGCCACCACCTTCACAGCGGAGCGCGCCGCGGCCGAAGCACGACGCACCTCGTCCCGCTATCTCTCAAAGCCCGCACCCCAGGCCCACGGACAGCCCCCGACCAGGCCAGAACGACGCCAGGGTCCGCCAGCAGCGCCCCCACCCCCCTACCAACCCCCGATGACAGCCCACATGCAGCGCATGCCCCACTACCGCCGCCGCCGCGAGTCCCCGCCCAACCCCGAGGCGGAGACCGTGCGCGCACACCCGCGGGTCAACATCCGCGCGCGCCCCCACTCCCCGCGCACCCCCACGGAACAGGACTACGAGGAATCCCCCAGGCCCGCCACCGCCACGGGTCCCCACGACCCCGTCACATCCACCCACGCCCACTCCTCCGCCCAAGACCGCGGGCCCGCCCAGGGACAATGGTGGCAGCGCTGGACCCACACGCAGCTCTGGGAGCTGCGAAAGTGGGCCCAGGGAGAGCCCTCCCTCGAGGGCCTGGTCCATCGGCCCCGCAAGGGGTCGGTGGAGAACTGCCGCCTCCGGCCGGCGGGGGGGTGGATGCCGCAGGCCGCATGGGAAGCCATGCTGGCCGATGAGCTCCAACCCCTGGGAGTCCACCCCCGCAACCTCCCCGTGCCCCAGGACCACCCGTATGTCCTTAGGCGCCTGCGGGAGATCCTCCAGGAGACACAGCGAGACGGCATCCGCCTGTGGGACATCACCCAAAGCCAAGCCCCGCATAAACTCACCCCCTCACCACCCCACAAGCGTCGGCGCACCGACACCGGCGGCACCCACAGCACCCCAGGAGCCCTGTGCACCACACAACACGACGCGCCTGACCCCCCGGCCAGCGGCGCCGCCACCTAACCCCGTTACCCAGCAAACTGCCACCACGGGGCGCCACGCCAGGCCCCGCCCAGAAGTCACCAAACGAACCGGACGCCGAAGGACGCCAACGCACACGACAACGGGCACCACTACGCCCAAAGGCACCGAACCCAGGCCCGCTACCGTCGCAACCACCTAACCGAGCCAAAACCCAAACACAAATCGAACCCGAGCCACACCCCGAAACCGCTAACCCTTGACTCCTAACCAGGCCCGCCGAGGGAACAACGTAACCACAGCCCACACCCACAGCCGACACAGCCGCCTAACCAGCCAGCTCCAGAAGCAAAGAGACACCTCACCAAACCCACCCTGACCCAAGCCCGTGTACATCAGGACGCGCGAGCCGCATTCCTGGGGCGCGACCGCCGCCACAGCACCGACGACACACGCCAGAGGACACAACACTGTTGCACCGCCGCACCAGCTGCCCGTGCCTGCGCCTGCAGTGTACGCGCGCCCCTGTTTTTCCTTTTCTTTCAAAGAAAAACAAAAAAAAACAAAAAAAACGAAAATTAAGGGGGGAGGAAGAGGCACATCACCACCCATAGCACGCGCGCACCGCACACAGCGCGCACACCGGTGAACGGGAGCCAAGTGGCCCAGGACACCACACACGCAACACAACACACCGAGCGAGCACACCGGTGAACAGGAGCCAAGTGGCCCAGGACACCGCAGACGCAACACAGCAATCCGCGCGGGCACACCGGTGAACAGCAGCCAAGCAGCCCAGGACACTGCACACACGTAGGGCGGCCGAGGGACAGGAAAGAACCAATACCCCATGGGTCGGACGCACTGGGGCGACCCAGCCGACCCACCGGGCCAGTGGCAGGAGCGGTACTCCAAGGCCACTGGTCGGAGCCCGGCCATGCTGCATCGGGGACCATGGCAAACGTCACCCGGAGCCATGGAAGCAACCGGTGACAGGCGAGCCGGTACACAGTCCAGAAGGGGGTCACCTGCCAAGCAGAGTGGCCCCGCAACTCAAACCACAAGGGTGAGGCGGTCGTACCGTAGACTAGCAGGAGCAATACCCCTTGTGGTGAGAGATACTCCACACGGCTGGGCAGCCCCCAGAGCTGCCGCCCAAAGGAGGGGGCATGTGGCCCTACCCATGGACACATGTCGGGACACCCTCCCACCTGGGACACATGAACCGGGTGGCCGCGACAATGCCTTCCGAAGCACATGCGGGAGCGGCTCAAGAGGCACCTGACATAGGGCAGTGGGAGGGACAGGACGTCCCCTTGGTAAGACCTTCTTCCTGCAATGTCAAAGGAGGCATCCCGAGCTCCCGAAGATACCTACCTACCTACCTCTTCCTCTCTGGCGGTCCACCTCCAGGGAGTAGTTTTCTTGATTAGGTCAGTGAGGGGGGCAGAAGAGTACGTAAAATTGTGGATGTGACGCCGATAGAAATTACAGGCGCCCACAAAACTCCTCACATTGTGTAGACCCTTCTTAGGGTCATAGAAAAGTTTATAGTGTTTTCAGCACTGTGTTTTTGCTTCTCCTGCTGCTTGTTGTTGCTGTAGGGTGTCCTGCTGCTGGTTTTGGATGATGAAAAGCTTTTGTTTGTTGAAATACAGTAAAGCCAACTCAATCCAGGGTATCCCAAGCCAATAGTATGCAAGGAGAAGGTAATTCAGGATCAAAGCATGAAGGGCTGCAGTGTAAACAGTGAAAGATGATTGGATATTCACAGAAACTACAGCTCAGGTCACAAATGAATGCACATTCACAAAGATAGCTGAAATGTTTTAGGAAAAGAGTTAGAAAACTGCCTCAGGATCACTCTCTCTCCATAGTGCCATCTTAGGAGATGTGCACTCTTTGTTTTGGGTCCCATATGTGCTGAGGTGGCATGGTATGTGGCGATGAGGTCACTGCCATGTCACATGGGATCTTCCTACTTAGCTAGGCTGACCAGGAATTGAACCCAGGACCTCTCAAAAAGAGGTACCTAGCCCCCTAGGGTGTATACCACTAGGGCAGATAAGTATTCATGGAAAAACATAGATAAATTCATAGGCTCTACCTTAGGTATGTCAGTGCTCAGTCAACTCAGGAAAAGATGCTTTACTTCTGATTGAAAGGGGATAAAGGGGTCCACTCTATATCCTGGTTGGGTGTTTGGTTCCATAGGTCAAAATGTGTTCTCACCACTTTTGGCTGGACCAATACTAAGATAAAAATGCATGGATGCTCAGTGCATCTCTAATACAACTAGAGTATGTCCCAAAGCAATGGAAAAGCACTTTTTCTTACTCCCCCCTTGTGCTGTGGTGGCCACCACTGTCGCATTTTAGGAAAAAGGGAATTTTTCTTGGCCTTTCCTTGGTTTCCACATCTACTTTAAAATACCTACAGTCTCCCTCACACTGAAAAATGGGCGCTCACCATGGCTGGCGTCCTTTTGCTGCTCTGATTGTACAGTTTCCCACAGAAGACTCAGCGCTCTTGGCGCTGCCGGGGCTCCTGTGGCTTGGTTGGGTTAGATTGGGAGCATGCCAAACATGTGCATATGCATCCCTCCCTCCAAGACGCAGCGTCGACACAACCCAAACGCAAGACACATTATACACACTCGCATGGGTTCTCCTAAACCTGCTGGCGACCTGTGACCTGTCTTAGGGCGAAGGGAGTCGTGAAAAAATTAAATTTGCCCCTTGGTGGGGTCTTGGTTCTGCTCAGTCTCTCCAGGCACCTGCGTTTCGGCCCGAACACGGCCTACTCAGCGAGGCTGCGCGTGGGTATCTGCAGAGGCAGGAATGGGAGAATTATGGACGAATCCACGCAAAAACGAAGCGACGACACCAAAATCCGTCAAATGAGGGCGTAGAATTTTTCTGAAACGACACACCTGAGTAGAATCCAATTGTGCATCAAAAGCACATTTTTATAGAAATTATAGTCATCTCTGGATTTTTTAAATCCAGAAATTCATACGCATAAAATGGCGGCGCGCAGGAGCGGATCCTAGCGAAGCGCCGGAAAATGGAAAAATAATGGAATTATAAACGTATGTATCACGTAGTCTTGAAAATGACGAGACACACATTAATAAACAAACATACAGATTCCACCCACACTAATAGAAGATTCGAAAATTCAAGAATTCGAAAATCAATTGAAAAGACTTCAATGAATCAGGTATAAACTACAGGTATGCTTGTCTCGTATGCCGCATACACATTGCTCGTCTCGTGTCTCCGTGAACGAGTCGTGTAGCAGCGCTAACAACGATAACCACGATAGGACGCGGTAGAGGGATTGATTAGAAAGATTGCAGATGATTAGCGGTCAGATCAGGGTGATTAGTCATACACACAAGTGCATAGCAACGTTCTTCGCGTGCGCCCCTTTTGTTCTCTCACCTTGCTTCACTTCCCAGCGGTAGGTAAGGTAGGTACGCCCAGGCGGGGCCACCCCCTGGTGGAGTCAAGATTGGCGCTGAGATGGGCAGGTTTGCCCAAGTCCTTCGTGCATACTTGCGCATGCACACACGCATTAAAGGGTAGGCCACGCGAAGTGCGCACGGTAAACCTTGTTTAGGCTACCTAGGGGCTCCTCGGTACGTTCTTTAAGAGAACCTGAGGAGTCCCTTAAAGCTTGCTTGCTTGACAAGGGTAGCTGCTCCATGCAGCGTGTTTGCGGACAGCGTATTATAGGGCACACTGAGAAGCGTATATTACCTGGAGTGTGCCTTGGTTCCTCCGCCGCAAACGCCCTTTCATTTGCCTTTGTTTTACAGGTGGGCAGGTAGGGTGATTGGTGCAGCAGCATTTTTTTATGCCCTGCTAAACAAGGGCGCAGATCACACAAACAAGTAACTCCACTCCGCCTGTGGCAGAGCAGGGAGTCCGACTTCATCGACATCTGCGGCTTGCACGCGTGAGCACTCCTTCCCTCCAAGCCCTAGCAGGGGAAACGCGTTGTGGCGTCCCCTGTTAGGCCACAGTTGCTTAGTAGCGCTGTGTTCTCTTGTCATTTCACAGGAGGGTCGCTAGGACCCAAGAGACCTTCACCTTCGCAACGCCAAGTAGAGTGTGCGTGTAGGAGTGGTAGTCCTGCGTGGGGGCTAGAGCCAGTTGCCCAGTGCTCGCCCACCAGGATGGTGCCACTGTAGGGTGTGTAGGACCTGTAGGGGGCGTGTCACTGTCCCACCCTTTTCCTGCAATTTTAGCTGGGTTGGTGGGCTGTGACAGTGGTTAGGTCAGTGTTTTGGCCACATAGCAAACAGGCGTTTTGCATGCCTTCATAGCTTTTGGCCACCCCTCCCTGTAGTAGACAGATAGGTAGGGAAAACAATACCTGGATTAACACTCTGGGTATTCCCCCAAGGTTTTGCGCCAGCACAGAAATTGGGCGCATAGGGGAGGGGAGACCCGGGGCGTACCCCGTGGCATCAATAAGCCAACCCTCCAGGTTTAGCAAGGGCGCAGGCTTGGGTATAATTAGGACACCACTTCTGCGGCTTGCTCTCAGGACCTTAGGACTAGCACACTCACACATACGCTTTGGCAGGTAAGGGTAAGGTTCAGTCCCTAGCTTTAGTCTTGGAGGCAAGCATCTCAGCGAGCCTCAGCAACTCACCAAGGTTGTTCTGGGACAAGTAGTCCACCAGAACTGAGTTTAGGCGCCCCTCAGGTAGAACAAATGCAGAGAAGGGCTCCCAGGTGGCCTCTTCGACTCCAAACCCTTCCCAGAGGGTGAGGAAGCGCCAACCCTGGCGATAGCGGTGGCGTAGGACAGACTTCACCAGGTAGAAGCCCTCCTTAGCCATCTCCTTGGCGTTCATATCGGGGAGTTCACCTTCAACTTCCATAGGGCTGGCAGCCCCTTGTAGGTCCAGAGCGGCGATTTCCTCGTCGTTCAGCTCCCACTCCTCCCCACAGAGGTCTTCAGGATCATGGTAGCGCTTCAGGTGTTGGGCGGCGCACACCAGGGTCCCCCCTAGACGGGGAGAACATCGCACCGTGATACGGTGACCATCCACAGATAGAATCTTGTACGGTCCGAAGTATGGGTCATCGCTGGTAGAGCGTGGCCAGGCGGGTAGTCGACTGTGGTGCACCAGCACCCAGTCCCCCTCTTGGTAGGTGGCCGGTACTCGGTGCTTGGTCTTCTTGTTCCACTGACGCTCCCTCACCCTCTGGAGCATAGCCTTGTCCTTGTCCACCTTCGCTTGTTGCTCTTGGACCCACTCACCCACAGAAGAATGGGTGTCCTCTGGATAGGGGGCATGTAGGAACCACGCCAGGCGCCCCAAGAATAGCTCATGTGGCGAGTAGCCAGTAGCTGAACTCTCTTGGGAGTTCATCATCAAGGATATGACGGGGAGTAGTCTCACCCAGTCTCTGGTGCGTTCAGGTTTGCACCATATCCTGACGTTCTCCTTCAGGACACGAATCTGTCGCTCACATAGGGGGTTGCTCGTGTGAGAGTAGGGAATCCCCGTAGACACCTGGACATTGAGGGATCTCAGGACCCTCTTGTACCAGCCAGTATCTGAGCGTACTCGTACGTCCTCGTCGGAGTTGATCTCCTTGGGCGCCCCATAGACACAAAACCACTCCTCCAGGAGTATCTTGATAGTCTCCTCACCAGTAATGTGCTTGGTACATGGGAACACCCTGGTAAACCTGGTCAACCCACAGGTTACCACAAGGGCGAAGTCATAGCCCCCGAACTTCGGCATCTCCGTGTAGTCCGCGTATAGAACACTGTTGGCACAGTGTGGGATGGGCAGGGTCGAGTAGAGACCTCTGTCCCTGATATCCCCTGGTTTACAGGACCTGCATGGGCACTTGTCCACGATGGGCAGGAGCGTCTTCCGCAGCTGGTCGTCAGTCCACGTAGTGTGGAACCACTGCTTGAACAGCCTCAGGGTACGGTCAGCACCCACATGACCACTGGACTCATGGGTCCACTTCAGCAGCGCTGGGACTCGGTCACTAGGCACCACGATGCGGTCCTTGTGCCAGAGGTAGCTCTTGTCCCGCTTCCACTGGTCTTGGTTGACCAGGAGGGGTTCAAGGCGTTTCTCCAGGCGCCGGTAGATATCCCCAAACTCCTGTAGGTACTCGGATTGTTGGAGTCCATCCAGGGGGCGTATCATGGTCATGTTCAGGTCCAGGTGTACGTCCATACGGCTGAACGCCTCCTTAGCCAGCGCTTCAGACCGGGCATCAATCAGGGCGTCGAAGTTGTTGCGGCTGATGTAGTCGGCACACTCGTTCTTCACTCCCTGGATATGGTGTACCGTCAGCCGTAGTTGACTGAGGTAGGTCCACCAGCGACGTAGCTTGGGCTTCTCAGGTGGGGGGCCCTTCTGGAAACTGCGGACCGGTTCTTGGTCGCATAGCCAGACCACAGGGTTACTCCCCAACAGTCGTGCTTGTGAGGATAGCACCAGCATACCCGCGAGCAATTCCTGCTCATAGGTGGAGTAGTTCCCCCTGGCCTGGTTCCACTTCCAGTTCCAGTGGCCCAGAGGTACTAGGACCCACTTGTCGTCAGGGTGGCTGTGCTTGAGGGTTCCATCTCGGTTGAGACCTTCCGTCCCCCATTGGGAAATGGCCGAGTCGAACTCCTCCTTCTCTAGTGCTTGCCATTGGAACAACGTTCCACCACCGCCCACATTGCTGGCGTCGGTCACCAGGATAATCTCCCCTTGTGCCCTAGGCACGCCCAAGCACTTAGCGTTGGCTACCTTGTCTTTGAGCTCGTCAAACGCTTGTTGCTCTTGTGGGCCCCAGCGCCAAGTAGTACTCTTCTTGATCAAGTCAGTCAGTACAGCGCTGGTGTAGGTGAAGTTTTTGATGTGGCGGCGATAGAAGTTGCACGCCCCAATAAAACTGCGTACATCATGAAGTCCTTTCTTGGGGTCTTCGTGTCGTACCTTAGCATCCATCAGGGGTTTGGCCTTAGAGGCCGCTGGGGTCCACCACCCATAGCGAACGTCAAACCCCAAGTACTGCATGGTCTCCTGCATGAACTCACACTTCTCCAGCTTGAGTCGTGTGTGGTTCTCCTGGCAGACCGCAAAGAACTCACCCAAGAGGATTAGGTGATCCTCCTGAGTATTGGTCCCAAGGCATACATCGTCGATGTGAGCCTCCATCTGGGCACCACGGGATATGAGCTCCTGCACCTTAGGTCTCCTTCGTAGGATGGACAAGATCTTGTTCATCAGCTCTTGAAACAGAGCGGGTGCGTTAGCCACGCCAAATGGCATGACCTTCCACTTGAATACCCTCCCCTGAGGGGTGATGAAGGCCAGTAGTTCCTGCGCGTTGGGCGTCAGGTCCACTTGCCAGAATCCACTTCGCTTGTCCATCTTGGTCTTGTAGCGACAGGAGGCTATCTTCTCCAGGGTAGACTCCATATTGGGAATGGACCCTGAGTGGTTCAACGTCTTCTTGTTCAGCTCTCCAAAGTCCACTACCAGCCGTTTGGCTGTAGACCCAGGTTTAGCCACCAGGAAACAGGGGCTGCAGTGTAGGGGGTAGTCCCCGTCCTTGTACTCCAGGACTAGGCCAGCGTCGATACACTCTTGTATCTGTCGCTCAATCTCGTCGGCCTGCTCTTTAGGAGCTGGATAGGGTCTCCTCCGGATCTTGTGACCCACGAACTCGGGTTTCAGCTTGAGGTCCATCTGTACCAGCTTGTCGCATGAGGCTGGAGGGGGTAGTTCTCCGAACACCTCCAGATAGGTCCTTATCAGCTTCTGTACCCGCGGGTCCAATACCTTGATCTTGTCCTCCATGTCCTCGTCGGAGTGTAAGTTGCTTGCCCCTGGAATAGACGTCGGGAGGTGGTCCTCCACCGACTCTTCGCCCGCTGTAGCATCCTTCAGCCCTTGGTAGGCATATAGAAGGTCTTGCTCGACCATCTCCGGTGGACGATGGCAACAGAGGCATGCTCGAGGGGGTTCACATACCCATTCCTCCGAGAGGTCGTCCTCCTCTGGGGTCCTCACATGGGCACCCCATACGCTCTTCATGAGCTTGAGATCTACCTCCCTTTGCCAGGTGGTGATCTTCTGTTCGAGGTCCTCCTTCAATTGGGATAGGTCTCCCATACGTCCTTGCTTCAGTGGCCACGAGCTGCGGGTAGGCTTTGCGTAGCATAGCTTTTTAGCCACCAACTTCCTCTTGGAATCCACATACTCCCTGAGCCTGGATCGAGGGTCCAGCTCTTCATCCACGGGGTCTTCCACCCTCATGGAGAGTAGGGGTTTTAGTGGGGCGACGTACTCGGCGTTCTCCACTTCTTCCAACGCAGTCTGCACGAAGAAGGCGTCGTGCTCAGTTTCGTCGTCTGAGTGGATAGAGCTAGGTAGCTCAGATAGTCCACACTCAGAGACTCCATCAGGAATAGGTACATGACAGGGAGAGTTGGGGGCGTTGGTGTCAGTCACGACGTACTCATCTCCTCCGGGTGTAGTTTCAACAGCATCTTGAGGTCGTAGGCGATCCTTCAAGTCACCCAAGGCGAGTCCATCGCTTTCTCGTTGTATAGCCTGGACCAGAGTAGGGTCCAGGTCTTCCCAGGGGATGGTGGTAAGACTTCCGTCCACCACGCTGAGCATACTCCCCCATCCGGGCTTCCCAATAGGCGTCTTGCGTCCCAGAGGCATGTAGATGGCCTCATCAGGTAATCGCACCGAGCTGATAGTCAGCTTGTCAGGGAGGGTTCGCCAGTACTCGTTGCCCCCATGGGCTCCCCAATCGGGGGAACACAGGACCATACGGGAACGTTCCAAGGCCACCTTGGTCAGCACCTTCCCCAGTTCACTGAATCTGGGGTTCCCGTAGGCCATCCCGAAAGAGGGCCAGTAAAATTTGTAGCTGCAGTTCTTCCCCTTGCTGCAGTATAGGTCCAGTACATGCTGCTTGTCGCTGGCGAACAGCTCCACACTTAGGTCTTCTCGAGAGTAACCCAACTCCTTCAGACCTTGGTCTGGGACTTCCCCCAATAGTTGATAGTCCTCAGTTTTGGAGGCCGCCATCATGTTCGAGGGCTCCTCCTTCGATAGTCTCAGGTAACTCGAGGTATGTTCCGACTGCTCCAGTGGCACAGACTCTCTGCCACTGCCGTGGTCCACGTACAGGAGGTAGGGCGCTTGCAGCGTCAGGGATTGTATCTGGGAGTGCTGCACAAAGAAGTCAGTACCCAGTACAAAGTCGAAGGCATCAGTGTCCATCACATAGAACCGATGGGCGATAGTTCGAGAGCCCATAGGTACCTCCACTTCACAGTCCCCGCAGCTGTGCACCACATGTCCATCCCCCATGCGTATAGCGGCGGTGGTCATGGTGTTCTTCAGGCTCCCACAAGGTAAAATTTTCTTGGCCACTATAGATATTGTGGCGCCAGTATCCAGTACCCCCAGGTATTCACGTCCCCCTAGTCGGATACGTACCCAAAACACCAGGTCTTGGGTGCCACCAGAGCGTCCCCGTCAGAATTCCGCGGGACAGGTCACCTCGAACCCCTTGTTCCGCAATTTGCGGGCCATCCTCATGAAACGGCTTCTCTTCTTGGCGTTGCCGTCATCACCACCTTCATGCTCACGCTTGGCTCCTTGTTCTTGCTGAGCCTGCGTCTGTGAGCGTGTGGTCGGTCCAGACTGCCCTCCAGAGGGCTCGGAGTTCCCCCCTGGATTAGGGTTG
Source organism: Eutreptiella sp. 'Long Island Sound 2002' (assembly GCA_964036045.1). Classification (NCBI taxonomy): domain Eukaryota; phylum Euglenozoa; class Euglenophyceae; order Eutreptiales; family Eutreptiaceae; genus Eutreptiella; species Eutreptiella sp. 'Long Island Sound 2002'. Next base: position 507,224 of record OZ038382.1, read on the forward strand.
GGGTTACGTCCGTTCTTGTCCTTGTTCTTGTTGTCGTTCTGGCGGTTAGCGCCTCCTCCTCGTCCACCTTGACCCTTGTCTTGACCACCTTGACCACGTCCTTTCGACTTGCCCTTGCCGGAGTCGTTGCCTTTGGCCTTGCCTCCACCTTTGCCTGAGCTTTTGCCAGGATCTTCCCCCTTAAGCTTCGCCGATAGGCGTTGCTTATGGTAGCACTCGTCCTCGTAGTGCTTCCGCTTACCGCAGAATGCACACGTGATGGTGCAGCGGTAATGATCCGGCAGCTTCACTTTGGCGCCGGTGATCTTCTCCTGCTGCTTCCCCTGGACGACGAAGCAGTCTCGCTGCTCGCAGTCAGAGGCGTGCTGCAGGTGGCCCTGCTCGTCTCTGGCATCACACCAGAATAGCTCCTTCACGTTCTCCATTAGGCGGGCGTGGGCGTGTTTGGGGGTAGTCCCCTGCCCAGGTCGGGACCCTTGGTACCCTTTGCCCCCAGAACCTCCACCACCAGGACGGTAGTGGTTCAGGTGCTGGTCGCTCTCCTTCTCCAGTGCCATCTCCAGGAGCAGCACGCATAGATCCTCGTAGCGGAGGGATCTAGCCTTGCGCTCAGCCGTCAGACGGCACTCGTCCCATAGCTCTCGGGGGAGCTTGGAGCACAACCAAAACAGCAGGTCGTCGCTGCTGTAGGAACTGGGCGTCAGTCGTCCAGCCCAGTGGTCCAGGTCCGCCAACAGCTCGGAGACCCTGCCGGGTTTGGGGTTGTTGGGCAGGACGGGCAGGTTCTGGATCTCGGTCCTGATGGAGAGGTCGGTCTCGTAGGTTGGGTACTGCCTCTCCAGGGCAACCAACACATCGGCAAAGGTGGCGGAGTTAGTGACGATCTGCCTGACCTGCTTCTCCAGGTATTTGGTCTTGCAGCACTGCAGGAGCAGGTCGCACTTCACTCGCCCACTAGCGTGGGTTTGGCCGGTCAGTCGTAGGAACCGGCCAAAGTTCTCAGCGAACTCGCTGAGGTCCTTGCCTGTGAACTCAGGCAGGTTCACCACTATCTTGGAGGTGGCAATAGCCTTCGCCTCCTGAGCTCAGCGTCCTTCAGGGCGTCGGGTCTTCTTCTTCTTCTTCTTCTTCTTCTTACCCTTGGGGTCCTCGGGGTCCTCAGGGTCTTCGTCATCCGATGGCGAAGAAGAAGTCATCGACGGCAGCCCATCATCGGAGGGTTCTCCGCCTAGATCACTGGAGCCATAAGGCTCCACGTCCACCATAGCCCTTAGGGCTGTCAGCCCCAGCTGGTCCAGCTCGCCCCTCGTCGAGTTCGTCACGTGACTGTAGGGCGGCTGGGCTGTCCTCGGGACGAATGGACTTCTCGGTACTGCTGCAGGAGTCGGCATCGGTCGGCTCCTCAGGCTCCCCAGGGTATTTGTCAACCCTGCCGCCAGGTGGTTAGCCTGTACTCGGTGGGGTGACATTCCCACCGTCGTAGGTGACGCATGGGACGGGATCATCAGGGGCTGCAGTTTCTCCCTGATCTCTTGCGTGAGGTCGCTCACGATTTGCGAAGTGGCTCCTCGGAGCACCTCATTGATCTCCGACCGCGTCAGGGACCTGTTGGAGGATCTTCCCGATCCTCTACTCCTGCCTCCCAGAGACTCTGGTCCTCTCCTCAACCCACTCAGGGGTGCATACCCAGGTGCACACCCAGGAGCATACCCAGGAACTTCCATGTAGGTTCCAGTGGCGTGGAGTGGATGGGGATGGTCAGCCGCATACCAACGCGGCGCAGAGCTGGAAGCCACCGGCTCACTGGCAGTAGTTGCCTCAAGGAGCGCAGTGGTAGGTGGGCCCATGCCATAGGCGGGGTAGTGAGGCATGCCAGTAAAGCCTGTGCCCTCTGCCATAGGCGGGTTGGTTGTGGAAGTGGATGTAGCGGCGGCTGGGAGTGTGGTGGTTATGGGAGAGGGTGATGCATGGAGGCCAGAAGCGCTTGGTGCGCCTTCGAAGGTAGGGACATCCGTCGGGTCTTGCCCTTGCTCCTCTCCTTCGTCTGCTCCTTCTCCAGCATCCTTCTCGCTCTCGTTCCCTCTCTTCCTCTTCACAGGCTGAGGTTCAGAGACCACTTCCTTGACCGTCAGGGCCCCGAAGGCCGTCTGGAGGCCATCCAGGGAGTCCTCCGCCGTATCCACTGGCCCATGTAAGGGCTCCACCGAAGGTACAGCGTCTGGCGCCGGCCTTGCCGGTGCCTCAGGCGCTGGCGCTGTGTTCACATCGGCGTCCACTCTTCCTGGATCCATCTTAATCCGCCCTTCTGCTTATATTTGCCTGCTCGGAGCACTGGTTGTACGGCGCGGGGTCGCTGCCGGTGCACAGAGACAGGCTGCCTCTTGCTACCAGAAACGTTTATAGTGTTTTCAGCACTGTGTTGTTGCTTCTCCTGCTGCTTGTTGTTGCTGTAGGGTGTCCTGCTGCTGGTTTTGGATGATGAAAAGCTTTTGTTTGTTGAAATACAGTAAAGCCAACTCAATCCAGGGTATCCCAAGCCAATAGTATGCAAGGAGAAGGTAATTCAGGATCAAAGCATGAAGGGCTGCAGTGTAAACAGTGAAAGATGATTGGATATTCACAGAAACTACAGCTCAGGTCACAAATGAATGCATATTCACAAAGATAGCTAAAATGTTTTAGGAAAAGAGTTAGAAAACTGCCTCAGGATCACCCTCTCTCCATAGTGCCATCTTAGGAGATGTGCACTCTTTGTTTTGGGTCCCATATGTGCTGAGGTGGCATGGTATGTGGCGATGAGGTCACTGCCATGTCACATGGGATCTTCCTACTTAGCTAGGCTGACCAGGAATTGCACCCAGGACCTCTCAAAAAGAGGTACCTAGCCCCCTAGGGTGTATACCACTAGGGCAGATAAGTATTCATGGAAAAACATAGATAAATTAATAGGCTCTACCTTAGGTATGTCAGTGCTCAGTCAACTCAGAAAAAGATGTTTTACTTCTGATTGAAAGGGGATAAAGGGGTCCACTCTATATCCTGATTGGGTGTTTGGTTCCATAGGTCAAAATGTGTTCTCACCACTTTTGGCTGGACCAATACTAAGATAAAAATGCATGGATGCTCAGTGCATCTCTAATACAACTAGAGTATGTCCCAAAGCAATGGAAAAGCACTTTTTCTTACTGTCATCGCAAATCTGCATGTCCTGTAGGGGCTGCATCTTAGACGCGGCTGGTTTCCACCAGCCATACCCCACGTCGAAACCCAAATACTCCATCTCCTCTTTCATAAACTCGCATTTTTCGAGTTTGATTCGGTGATGGTTTTCTTGACAGACAATGAAAAATTCACGGAGGAGAAGGTCATGGTCCTCTTTGGTATTAGTACCCAAACTCACGTCGTCGATGTGAGCCTCCATTTCTGCACCCTGAGAGAACAACTCTTGTACTAGAGGCCTGCGCCTCAGTATGTACAAAATTTTGTTCATAAGCTCCTGGAAGAGCGCTGGGGCATTAGACACCCCGAAAGGCATAACCTTCCACTTGAAGACACGACCCTTAGGGGTTGTAAAGGCCAATAGCTCCTGAGCTGCGGCGGTTAGGTCCACCTGCCAGAAACCAGAGCGTTTGTCCATTTTGGTCTTGTACCTGCATTTGGCAATACGCTCCAGGGTGTTTTCCATGTTAGGAATACTCCCTGAGTGCTTCTGGGTTTTCTTGTTGACCTCACCATAGTGTACAACCAGACGTAGGGCAGTCGACCCTGGTTTGGCAACAAGGAAACAGGGACTGCAGTGATGGGGATAGTCCCCGTGCTTATACTCTTCAACAAGGCCAGCATCAATGCATTCTTGGATCTGGCGCTCGATTTCTTCAACCTGTTCCTGTGGAGCGGGATAGGGAAGACGCCTCACTCGCGTCTTTTCAAATTCTGGTTTCAATTTCAGGTCCATCTGGACCAGTTTTTTACAAGAAAGGGGAGGCGGCAAGGCGCCGAACACCTCCTCATAGGTTATCAGCAGTATCTTCAGGCGGGGGTCAAGGTTAAGACTCTCGAGTTTCTGAAGGAAATCCTCCTCAGCATGGAGGTTGCTTTTTCCATGTTCTTTCTTTTTCTGCCGATCAGCAGTTTCGGCAGGTACCGAACCATCGTCCCACTCAGGGGGACATTGCTGCCCATAGTGCAGAGAATACATTAGAGGTATCTCAGGATCAGGCAGCGTATAGGAGTCATGGTCCTCCTCAGACCAGATGGAGGATTTCCAGGTCTGTCTGAGGTATTGCAGCCGCTCTTGGCGCTCAATACCTTCGGCCTTCAGGTACAACAGCCGCCGGAGTTCCTGAGTGTCATGCTCAGACAATGGCATGATATTAGCAGCAGGCCGCGCCAGAGCATCAGCACTCCGGACCACGGGTTCACCTGTGTGCATAGGCTGCATGTGTAGCACTGGCTTCCCAACAGGGGAAGCGGGTTCAGGGGTTGACTCTAGATCTACCTCCTCTAGCAACAGCTGGGCTAGGAAGGCACTGTTTTTTAGGTCAACATAGCTGGGATCAACAGAAGGAATAGTGCTGGCGATCTCAGACAGTTGGTCGTCAGCATCCTCTTTTACAGCTGCAGGTTCCAGATAGTCATCGGGAGACTCACACCCTGTAAGTGTGGCAGATAGGTGCTCAGGAGATCGATTTTTGAGATCATAAAGGGTCAGGCCACGATTTTCGGCCATGACCTCTTTCAGTAGCACCTGGTCTAGGTCACACAGGGGTACAGGATTGAGAGATCCATCGACGATGGACGGGAAACTGGCCCACTCAGGGGCCTGCATAGCTGTGTCTGAGTCCTCAGGCACATAGATGGGGCGGTCGGGGAGTTGCACTCTTCCCACGGTCATTCGATCTAGCATACGGCGCCAGTAAGCATGTTCACCAGAGCAGCCCCAGTCAGGGGTGCACATAACAACCCTTCCTCCCTCATAAGCGATTTTGGTTAGAACCTTCGCGAGCAGGGAGAAGGGAGGGTTAGCATACGCTAGGCCCATTGCTTTCCAGAAGAAACGGAAAGCTTTGTTCAGTTGTTTCAAGCAGTGCAACTGCATGATGTGCTGTTGTTGGCTGGCAAACAATTCCACCTGGATCTCATCCAGGTTTACCTGAAGGGCTGCCAGTCCATTTTTAAGAACGTGACGGGCCAATTGGTAGTTTTCAGTACAATAGTTAGTCTTGGATGCGTAGCGCAGCCCAGACTCTTTTTGTCCTGACAGCTCCAAAAGTACGGAGAATAGCCCACTGCCAAAGTCGCAGTGCAAAGAATAGGGGCGCTGGAGGGATAGCATTTTTACCTGGGGGTTTCTTCGTAGGAAGTCGGTGCCAATGACGATGTCAAAGGCGTCGGTGTCCAGCACTCTGCAGTGTTGGGTCACGGTTTTGTCGCCCAGACATATAGTCACATCGACCCCCCCCAAGGAATGGATGGTACGCCCATCCCCTACTCTTATGGCCACGCCCTTAGTTTTCTTGAAAGTCTTTAGCAGGCGCCGGGCCACTATGGAAAGTGTTGCACCGGTGTCAAGCACCGCTCGGAAAACCTGATCCCCGATTTTCAGGAGGATCCAGAAAACCAAGTCCTCCTCTTCGGAGCCGCCCCCCTACTCCTCATCAGGGAACCTGACATCCACCCCTGCTGCAATGAGGGACCTGGCCATCCAGGCCAAGCACCTCTTCTTGGAATTATTCCCTTCAGGGGTAGCGTTATCCCCTTGGGGGCGCTTCTTGGGGTCACCTGCGGCAGGAGCGGGTGTAGCAGCAGGAGTGGGTGTAGCAACGGGCGCTGATGAGCGCCTCTGGGGGTTAGGGGGTCCATTTTTGCCACCCCCCTTGCCACCTCCTTTACCACCTTTATCCCCATTCGGGGGATTTCTGGCGCGCGTCTTGGTCTTCTGGCGTTCCGCCTCCTGACTCTTGAGTTTGTCACTCTCGCGTTTCTTGATGTGGCATTCGTCCTCGTAGTGACGACGTTTGCCACAGTAACCACAGGTGATGGTACACCTGAAATGGTCCTGATGGGTCACAGGTTTCCCATCTTTGGTATGCTGCTGACGTTTCATCTGCAGCATACAGGTTTGAGGTTTGAGGTTTGATTTTGCGGGTACTAGACGCCTTTCGGACCCGGGGGGCCACCTGGTCGGGCCAGGTGATATCCTCCCCACCGGGTCCTAGTGGGGGGCCCTCCAAGACGCACCTCCTGCCTGGTGGCGGAGTCCCCCAGGTTCAGAGAGCTCAGAGCCCCGTCCTTCCCCGGCTTCCCCGTTTCGCCACCCCCCGGTCTGTGCATCAATTCGCAGCCGTGGCTGCGGGCGCTTACCCACTGCGTCGCCCCCCTAATGCGTGGTCGCCCGGGGCGCCGGCGCCGCCGGGCCCGTGCTACTGGCTTGTCGCCAGTGGGACCCCCTTGGGCTGGCGCGGAGGCTGCCTAGCCTAGGGGTTGGGGCGTGGCGCTGTGCGCCACTACTGCCTTGGCGGCTGCAGTGCCCCGTCTGTGTGTGCGCGGCGCTCGCGGCCAGTTCGGGGGGGTTCGGGCCGGTACCTGGTGTTGTGTCTCTCTCGTTTCCCCCTTCCCGCCCCGCGTGTTCCGCGCTGCCTGTGGCGGGCGTCCCGTCCGGGTGTCCCGTACCCTCGCTCGCTGGTACGCCATTCCACGCGGTCTGTGCGTTCCGCGCGCTCGGTCCGGTTGCCCTTCTGGTAGTCCCCGCGTGTCCCTTTCGTGTGTGTGCGCTCGCGCTCTCGCGTCGTCCGCCCCCCCCCCCCCTGGGTGGTGTGGCGTGCGCACCTCGCGTGGTCCCGGAACTGGGCGCTGGTAGGGCCGTTCCACGTGGTCCGTGCCCCTCCGCGTGTCCTGCTCCGGTCCCTTGCTCCGTCTGGCGTGCTTTGGGGGGGGCGGTCCGGTCCCGGTTCCCCCCTACTTGTCTTGGGGTTGTGGGGGTTGCGGCGGGGCGTCCCCTGGGGGGGTGCCCTCTACCGTTGCGAGGGGCGTCTGGGGTCATGCGCTCCCCCTCCCCGGACTGCCCGCCCACTGGGCGGGCTGTCGGGGTCCGCGATCCACGTGTTGTGGGCGCGGGCGTGCGGGTTTCGGGGCCCCGCTCTGTCCCCTGGGCCGGCGCGCCCTGTGGGGGCTGCGCACCGCGGGGCGGGTCCGTGGCGTTCATGTGCTGGGGGGCGGGCTGGGGGGGGGGGGGGGGGGGGCGTGCGCCGTACCCCCCCGGTTGTGCGGCCGGGGGGGGGCCTGTAAGGCGGGGGGTCGCTCTGCCTCATTCCGTCCCTCTGCCTTCCCTGGGCAGGCAACAAAGCGGGTGTCACTGGCGTTGTGCTGTCCATGGGGGGCGTGGCCCCCCATACCACTCCGGTTCGTGCTCACCAGGCTTCTCTGGGTACGATCTGTGCGGCGTTCTGGCGCGTAGGTGCGGGCTCGCTTGTTCTTCGCGGCCCCGATGGGAGCCGGCGGCTGGGGCGGGGGGGCGGGTCGCGCTCCGGCTCCTCTCTCGGGCGGGGGGGGGCCATCCCCCCTGCCTCGGGGGGTGGGGGCCAGGGCCCCCGCGGCCCGCGGGCAGGTGGGGGGGCGGGCAGGGGGGGTGTCGCGCCGCGGCCTCCCTGCTCCCCTTCTGGGCGGCGGCCTGCGGAACTCAATCCTGGCCCCCTTCGTGTCGCCGGCGCGCTCCCTTCCGGCGTGCGCGTGCGGTCGGGGTCCAAGTGCCGCCCCGGGGTGGGGGGGGATGAGGGGCGGCCCGTGGACCGCTCCCCCGGGGGCCCTTGCAGACCTGAACCCCCCCTCTGCCCTCCCTGAGTGGGCTGTGGTCACGGGAGGGTCATGTGGGGCGCGGCCTCCATACTGTTCCGTTGTGCGTGTTGCTCCGGCACGCCAGTGTGGGCTCGCGGGAGCAGGTCCAGCCGCCGCTCCCCCCACCGCGTCGCCCCCCCGGCTCCGGGGGGGGCGGAGGGCCGCGCCCCTGGCTCCCCAGCTGGGGGGGTTGCGGGGGGGGGGGGGGGGGGGGAGTGGGGGGGGGGCCTCTGGTCCCCTGGCGACGCCTCCTGACGGCCGGGGGGGGGGGGGGCGGCATGGCAGTCCCGGGCCCGGGGGCCAGCCATCGGCTGCGGGGTGGCGCCCTTCCCCCGCCCCCCTCTACCTAGAGCCGGACCCTCGTGCAGGCCCTCGCTGGGGCCCCTCATCCCCCCGGCCGTTGTCGCGCGGCGCTGGCCGGCCGGGGGCGGCTGTGAGGGTTAGCGGTCAGTGGTTAGCGGGCTGCGGGGCAGCAGGTTCCCCCCCGCGCTCGTTGTCTCCGCCCTCCCTCCCGCGGGAGGTGGCACGCTCTCATGCGTCGTGCCGTACCGTGGGGGGGTCCAGCCGCCGCTTCCCCCACCGCGTCGCCCCCCCGGCTCCGGGGGGGCGGAGGGCCGCGCCCCTGGCTCCCCAGCTGGGGGGGTTGCGGGGGGGGGGGGGGGAGTGGGGGGGGGCCTCTGGTCCCCTGGCGACGCCTCCTGACGGCCGGGGGGGGGGGGGGGGGCGGCATTGCAGTCCCGGGCCCGGGGGCCAGCCATCGGCTGCGGGGTGGCGCCCTTCCCCCGCCCCCCTCTACCTAGAGCCGGACCCTCGTGCAGGCCCTCGCTGGGGCCCCTCATCCCCCCGGCCGTTGTCGCGCGGCGCTGGCCGGCCGGGGGCGGCTGTGAGGGTTAGCGGTCAGTGGTTAGCGGGCTGCGGGACAGCAGGTTCCCCCCCGCGCTCGTTGTCTCCGCCCTCCCTCCCGCGGGAGGTGGCACGCTCTCATGCGTCGTGCCGTACCGTGGGGGGGGCGTGGGTCGGGGGGCCCAGCTCCCCCCCCCACTCTCGCGCATCCGCCGTTTGGGCCATCACCTGCGCCGCCGCTTGTGTGGGGGCTGGGGCTGTGGCGGCGGCGGGTTGTGCCGGCGGTAGCGCCAGTGGGCGAGGGCGCTGCGCAAAGCCCGGGGGAGCCAGTTGTTGGCGTCCGCATCCGTGATGCGGAGCACCGCTCCCCCTTCCAGGAAGGCCGGCCACGTCGGCTCCCTGTCGGGCCACGCCGCCCGGATCACTGACCTGAGGACCCTCTCATGGTCCTCTGGGGCTGCCCACCCCCCTGGGGGTACCTGTCGGTTTCCTCCGTGTCTCCGGAGGAGCACGGCATCGAAGGGCCGGTTCCTCGACCTCCTGGAGGTCCCCTGGTTGGCCCAGAACAACCACCCGTACACCTCCCCCACCAGGGGGAGGGTCTCCCCCCCCAGAGGGTCCGGGACCGCGCCCCAGTCCCGGTCCCATGGCCGGCCCCCCTCTGCCCCCCGCGCCGGCCCCCCTCGCTGCCCCTGTGCCTGCGGCGCCGATGCCGCGCCCCGCCCCCCCAGCGCCGAGGCCATCTGCGCCGGCTCCGCCCCCGGCGCGGGGGGGGCTGGCTGGTGCCGGGGTCGTGGGTGTTGGGGGGGGACGAGCTCGCCGGCGTTGGGGTCGATGTTGTAGAGGTGGTGATGGTGGTGGTGGTGGTGGTGGTGGGTGTGGTGCGCCGGCATCTGTTGGATGCCGGGGGGGATGCACCTCACCAACTGCACGTCCGGCTGCGGGGGCGCCCCGCCCTCCGCCCCCCTCCCTTCGTCCCGCCCTCCCCCCCGGGCTCCCATGCCCCGTCCCGCCTGTCCCTTGGGGCCCGCGGCGCCCTTGCCCTTGCCCTTTGGCCCCTTTCCAGCCCCCTGCCCGTGTCGCGGGTCCCGCCTCCCGTCCCCCACGCCCTGGCCCGCCCGATCACCCACCTCCCCGCGCCCTGCCCCCTGCACCTGGACTCCCTGCCCGTGCCCCTGCGCGCCTTTCCTGTGCCCTGGCCCCTTCCCGGCCCCCTGCCCTGAGTCGCGCCGTCCGCTGCCTGTCCTCTGCTCCCCCCCGCTGCTGCGCCCTTCCTGGATCACTCGCCGGGCGTCCCGCTGCCTTTGCAGCTGCGGCAGCGTGACGCCCGGTGGCGAGCGCTCGGGCGCCGGGGGGCGGACGTGCCGCTCCCGCCCCGGGGGGAAGGGCTTGGGGGGGAACTGCTTGGGGGGGGCTGGTGTGGGTGTGGGTGATGTTGGCGTGGGCGCGGTACTTTGCGCTCTCCCTGCCCACTGCCGCTGCTGCGGCGGCCGCCGGCGAGGCCTGCCTGGCCCGCGCGGGGTTCTTCCCTCGCTTGCGCGGCGTGCTGGGGGTCGCGGCGTGGCCGGCCGAGGCGGTCGCGCGGCCTGCCGGGGCCGCGGTCGCAACTCCTCGCGCGCCCTCCTCGCTCTCCTCTGCTGCTGTGGCGGCCGCCGGCGAGGCGCCCGTGGCCCGTGCGGGGTCCGTCCCCCGCATTTGCTGCGTGCTGGGGGTCGCGGCGTGGCCGGCCGAGGCGGTGGCGCGGCCCGCTGGGGTCGCGGCCGCAGCCCCTCGCGCGCCCTGCTCGCTCTTCTTCGCTGCTGTGGCGGCCGCCGGCGAGGCGCCCGTGGCCCGTGCCGGGTCCGCCCCCCGCTTTTGCGGCGTGCTGGGGGTCGCGGCGTGGTTGGCCGAGGCGGTGGCGCGGCCCCCCGGGGCCGCGGTCGCAACCCCTCGCGCGCCCTTCTCGCTCTTCTCCGCGGATGCGGTAGCCCTCGGCGATGCGCCCGGTTCCTGCGCCAGGGCTACCCCCCGTGTCGGCGGCGTGCCGGGGGCCGCGGTCGGGGCCGCGGCGTGGCTCGCTGGGGCTGCGGTCTCCGCTTCCTACGCGTCTGGGGCCCCCTCCCGGGGCGGGGCGGTGGTGCTTGCTGCTTGGGCGGCGGGAACGGTCATCTTGGCCCGCTCAGGCTCCCGTTCCGGCGGCGGCGGCCCGACCAGCACCGCCGCCTCCGACAGCCTCCGCTGCTCGCGCTCCGCGAGGGTCTCCCCTGTCCACTCCGGGGAGGTGGGGGAGCGGGAGCGGGACCAGCGGTGGTGGCGGTCGTCCCGCTGGGGGGAGCCACCGGAGTCTGCCATCACTGTTATCCTGGTAGGCATGCGTGGTGGCAGGCGCGCCCTTCCCACTACCTCCTGGTGCATCAGTGCCGTGCTGTGGGCAGTGCCGTGTGGTGCTCTGGCGGGGGGACGGGGGGAGGGGGTGGGGGGCCGGCTGTGGCGTCAGCCCCGCACGGCCGGGGGCCGGCGGCCATCCACCGGCATTGGGAGGGGAGGCGGGGGAGCCACGCCGCCCACGCGTCGCGCCATAGCTCCCAGTCCGGGGCGGGGCCCAGGGCCCTGGGCCCCCGGGGGTCGTCGAGTGGTGTCTGGGGGAGCCGCACCAGGTGGACCCCCGTAACGGCGGTGACCTCCTGTGTTCGCAGGAAGGTGTGTACTCCGTCCCGCGCCGCGGGCGCCGGGAGGGGGGGGCGGGGTATGGGTGTTGCCCCATAGGGGTGGGTGGGGGTGATCCCCAGTATCCGCCCCGGGTCCCCGCGGGTCGCGACGACGAGGAGGAGCAGGGGGGTGCCAGGGCACTCTTGCCAGAGGACCTGCCCCCTGTGGTGGGCACCCGTGGTTCTGGAGAGGGGGGGGGACAGGTCTGGTATAGCCCAGCCGCGGGGCGCGTGCGTCGCCGGCGGGAGGGCGGGGCACCAAGTGGGCTCCCTGGGGAACGCCTCGCATACTATGGCGTACGGGGGGGGTAAGCCTGGTGCCGTCGTACACCGGGTTGGTCGGCCGGGGGCGGGCGGACGCCTCGTCCGCGCCTTCTACGAACACCGTGATCTCGCCCACCCCCAGGTCCTCGTCCGGTCGGTGTAGAAGGTGGAGCGCCGCCTCCAGCTCGGACACTCCCCCCGGGTACGTGGCCCGCGCCTGGTTCAGGTACGGGGCCGCGTCCCCGGGGTAGCGCGTCCTGAGGGCGTGCAGCAGGGCTGGGGCGCTGCTTCGGAGGGACATGGCAGACCCTGCTCCCGTCAGCCGAAGGGTGTCCCCCATGGACAGGGGCCGGCCCGACCGATTGGACTCGCGCCACTCCATCCAGTGCCTGTAGAGGGCCGCCTCCGGGCTGATGAGCCCCAGCTGGACGGCGTTCACGATCCGGTGCATTGCCGGGAGGAGCGCATGGGCCTCCGCTCCGTTCAGGGCGCGGATGGCCGGGAGGGCGGTCTCGTTGAGAAAAGCCCTCGCACTGCCTGTCAGGTGCCACCGTGCGGCAACGTGCGCTTCGTGTGCCTCCGCCACCGCGTCCGCCACCAGGCCCCGGACGGCCGCCTCCTGCGCTTTGCGGCGGGCCCTGGTGTGTCCCGGCCCATCCCCCTTTCGGCGTGGCATGGTGCTGCGGGCTCTGCAAAGGGCGGCGGCGGGTGGGGGTTAGGGCGCGAACACGTGCGACAGGTGCGCAACAGATGTGGGGTCTGAAAGTGCTGCCCTGGGTCGTTGTGGGTGCCGGAGGGCTCGGGGCCGGCAAGACCAGTGGGGCAGGCACGCGAGGAGTCTCCCTGGATGTTGTTATTGGGTGTAGAACCGGACACTCGGACACCAACGGAGGCGAGAGCAGCGACAACAGAAGCAAGGTCCATGCTGATTGTGGTCCGGCAGAAAATCCCAGTCTATGAAGAAAATTGAGGGGAATTATTCTAAATACATCTGAGTGTCCAAAACTGTCTGAAAAGATTTAAATAATCCATTTATGTAAAAAGGTTTGGCCGATCAGGCCCGCGAGCGCGCGTCAGCGGCAAATGGCGATTCCAGCTAAAATAGCGGAACGCGGCGGATTTACGGGAAATGGACCGCGGAATCAAATCCGGCATATCAGAAATATATAGGAAATATCCTGTGACTGAGCTGCGAGGCGGCGATTCCGCCGAAGCAAAGAAAATGACCAAAATGTAGCCAATCTGGGCAGAATGTCTGAAAATCTGAGCAGATGGGGCTAGCCGCACTTACACTCCCCCTCCAAAAACACACTGGGGTGTGTCGCTACGTCAACGAAGAACGTAGTGCGGGTAAGTCCCAGAAAAACATAGAAATGTAGCCTCGATGGGGCGAAATCTGCTTGATCTGACCTGATTTGGGCTGAATTGGCACTGAATCAGGCTGGATGAACCTGAAATGAGACGGAATGAGAAGTGACGAACAGTCCTCCGTGCAGTAAAACATTAGGTCAAGGGCTAAAAAGCATGTAAACGTACCGAGAATCGATACCAAACCATGCATTGGTTGAGAATGAGGTAGATTATTGGTGGATTGAGTGGGGGGATCAAGAATTGGAGTGACATCTCAGCGCTCTGGCACAGTTTCGCTGTCGCGGGCACGCTACGGTGTCCTCGCCGAACTCTACATCGTGTTATCCCGCTTTTCTCGTTCTGAAAAGTACAGCATGTGGCTCAGATTTGGCACATCTGGTGGATGATCACAAGATTCAGCAAAATGAGAATGAATTTGAGCAGAGATTGAGGGGATTAAGCAATCACAGAGAGGTTAAACAAATACACATGTAGTCTACAGACCCTAAGTGAACCACCGAAGGTAGAGATGTTCTTCTGTTCACTTAGATCTAAACAGATCTTCGAGGAATGATGGGAGATGACAAGGAAATCAATCTAAATTGTCCTAACATGAGTAAATTCCCTGAGATGAAGGTGAAATGAAGCGGAATGTCTACAACTGCAACTAGTAACACTTTCGTTTAGACTAAAGTAAATATATATTGTCGTTTATTCAGCTCAATTGTGCTTTCCGGCACGTTGGTTCGCAAGCATCTAACAGATTCTATCAAAATGTGGATCATGTGATGATGCATCATGATGGGACATGCTGGCCCTGGATCCTTGGCATGTAACGCGCCGAAGGTTCGCTGAAGGCACTTTACTGACAGTATATAACTGAGAGACACCAAATTTACAGTGGCGGTGGTGTCAATCGACTTGGACAAGGCCAATCTTTCGATGAAGTCCCACAAGACACTTGGATTCACCATTTTCGACAGTTTCAGGTCGGATTGAGCTCACATTGGCGTGTGCCAAAAATACAACGAAGCTTACGGACTTCAGAGGTTGCTGTTAGAAGTCCCTAGAGCTCCTATGTGAACGTTGTCTGAACAATTGACGTCTGGGTTTTGCACAACAGTGGCAGAATGATGGACAAACCTGAGGAATTCAAGGTAAATTTGAGGATCCTGGATCTGAATCTGGACTTTGGCTTTCGCATCACGGCAAATGAAGGTAAGATCTGAGTTCCTGGCGTCGCATCTGGTGCAGCCAGTACTACAGGGGATGCCTGTAGGGGTGAATGTCGCTGGCCAGCGTTTTGATTATGTACATTTGCTTCCATCTGCACGAGTAGCCAAATTCCAAAGATGCACAGACCAACAGAGACAAGATTACCCCGAATCTGCCTGAATTAAGCCTGAGTTTGGTTTTTTCTGAACACGGCAGCACACTCCGTCAGCGTATCTACGCCTTGTCTGCCGAACGGAGACCAAAGAAAAGTTAATTGACGTCAAATTTTCAAACATTCGCAGTTCTCCACATCATGACATAAACAGAATGAATGAACAGTGGATTGAGCAGAATGTGGTAGGATGGCTTCCTCAATTCGGCCAAGCACGAATGCATGTGACCACCAACCTGTCTGGCCTGGCCCTCGTACGGCTTGGGCGCTGCAGATCAGCGGCCGAACTTGAAGCTTGGTCCTCATTTGGCTCCTGGGCTGGCCTAACCGCAAGAGGGGGGATCGACGGATCAGCCCTGGAATGTGGCTGCTGAGGGCCGTAAAAGGCTGGATCTCGATTCACCACAGGTCGTCTTCCGTCGCTCTCCACTTGTCTGTCTGGTTTCGACAAACAATCTGTCAGGAGTACGCCAATTTCGGGGTGCTTCTTCAGGAAGTCAATGAACCCCTTGGTGTATCCATGGACAAAAGATTGGGCTGGTTCCCAGTTGTTGTGACTGGAATCAAAGCCCCTCCACTCACACAGAAATTCCCACTCGCCCTTGGCGTCACGTCTTGCTTCAACAATCCTCTTGAGTTCGTACTTCCCCCCTTTGATGACCCGATCGGACAAGTGTTTCGCAGTCCAAAAAAGGGGTTTAACTCGATCCTTGGGGGAGGGGATCTCTCTCTTGAGGCGATCGCCCGAAACGTCAATTTCCCTGCTGACATCCACACGAATCCTCCACCTGTTCTCACCAAGACGCGCTGTAACAGCGAATGGCCCCTCCCACAAGGGAAGAAGCTTGTCATCTCCGTCCAGGGTGGTTTCGGATTTTCGAAGCCAAACTCGATCATCGACTTCAAAATTGTGGGGGTTTTTTCGACCTTGATTTTGAACCCAAAGCCAGTCAGCTTGATGCTTCTCGATTAATTTCGACACAGATTTATCTGCTCGTTGGACTTCGTCCAAAAACAGCGAAGCATCTTTACAGGGGCGAGGATTATTCAACGGCATGTTCCACCAACACTTCTTTCGTCCAAAGACAATTTCATTTGGAGAAAGGCCATGATACAAAGGCGTGTTGTGGTAACGGCGAAGCAATGCGAAGAGAACTTCCATCCAATGGAAATCCTTTTCACTCGCGAGCTCCTTACGAAGCATATTAATTATAGAGCGGCCGGCTCTTTCGCCAGGCAGCGCTCGATGCGAGTGGATTTCACATCGGAGGTGGTGGATTCCAAGGCGAGCACACAATTCTCTCCACCATTCAGAGGTGTACTCTTTGCCTGAATCCGTGACCACCTCGGATGGGACGTCCCAGCCTCCCATCCAGGTCTGCGCGCACCACTTGGCGGCAGCCTTGCCAGTCATCGACTCAATGTTGCAAGGCAACACTTGAATGTAGCCGGAATGACGGCACTGAATAAGGAGCACACCATTGACCTTTTTGTTAGTCCAATGGCACTCTTCGTCATCGAGCTCACCGAGATAGAAAAAATCACTGGTGACTCTGTTAAAGAGACGCTCCGGAATAGGATGAGGCCTCAGATGGCCGTGCTTCTTCGCGCTGGGAGGCGTCGAGACAGCACATTGGGCGCATCCGGCGGCTACTTTCATGCAGTGAGTATATAGCCGTGAGCCAAACAACCTATGTTTAATCATCGACCACAGTCGACGGCCATGTGCGTGGGGGGACTCCCATTTATGCCACCAGTTTAACACTCGGGGGGCTAGGGCGTCTGGCACACACAATTCACCCTCCATCCACAGCTTCCCCCCATCCAACGAGTACTCAGGAAAAATCCCATCCCTGTGAGCATCTTTGGATTTGAGATTTCCAAAGACCTCTTTAAACATGGGATCCTGCAGGTAATCGGACGTCCAGTCACGGATGATCAGGGAATCTTGAGGCAGGGGTGGAGTTTTGGCCGGATCTCGACGCTTAATGCCTTGGATCAACCGAAATCTACTTACTCGTCGGGTGTAGTCAAACCGTTTCACACTCCCTGAGGAGGGATCGGTGACTTTTTCCACGACTTTCAGCGTTTTGGTGCAGATCTCATGGGCATGCGCCGGATCTGAGATGGCCGTGATGTCGTGACACGGCAATGCGTGCTGTTTAACAGCGCACTGCATGCATGCCCGTCGAATGAGTTTCTTTTCTTCCTGATCCCATTCGATGATGACATGGCGGTCCTGCTCCGTACCATGGATGTTGGTACTTTGCAGCCCCTCTGAGGCGGGGTAAGCCCATCGGCTCAGAGCATCCGCTACCGTGTTATGTTTTCCAGGCAAATACGACACATCGAGGTCGAACAGAGAGAGAAATTCGTGCCATCTGGCCCGTCGACCAGCTGGGCTCGCGACAGTATCAATGTGTTCGGTGGCCCAATACTCCAGAGATCGATGATCCGTCAGGACCTCGACTCGATTGGTGCCAACCCACGATTGGTACTTTTTTAAAGCACAGATGATGGCGTATGTTTCTTGCTCACGCGGCGACCATTGCATTTGGCGTGGGGCTAGCTTCCGAGACCAAAATGCAAGAGGGTAATGATCGCCGGTGGCTTCATCAACCTGTTCAAGGACAGCTCCGATCGCGTACCTAGATGCGTCGGTTCTAATGTAGAAGGGTCGGTCAAATTGGGGCACATGCAAGGTGGCGACTTCGCAGAGGGCTGCCTTCAAGTGATGGAAGGCCTCCTCGCACTCGTCAGTCCACTTGACACGAACCTTTGAACCTGCCTTGCCCGCATCTCTCCCTACCTTCAATAATTCAGTGAGGGGGGCAGCAAATTTGGCATAATTCGTCACAAAAGTGTGGTAAAAATTGCAACAACCCAGGAATCCTCTCAACTCCGTGATCGTCTCAGGGCGCTTCCACTTTTGAATAGCGACGAGCTTCCCTGGACTGGGTCGTCGGGTGCCACTCTCTAGGAGAGAACCACAAAATTCGACTGATTTTAAAAATAATTTTCCCTTCTTTGGCCCACAAATCAGCTGATTGGCGTCAAGAATGTCCAAAACTTGGTTCAGCTGCTTCTCATGTAGGGCCACCAGCTCGGCTTCGGTCAGTCCCTCCCCTTCCGTCGCGATGATTATGTCATCTATGTACACACTCACGAAGGCACGAAGCTCAGGATGGGTTGTGAACAGCACATCCTCCATCATTCTTTGAAAAAATGAGGGGGCGTTCTTCAGCCCCATGGGCATGACGGTCCATTGGACTGGGCCACATGGCGTGCACATACAGGTGAGAGGTTTGCTGTCCTTCCTCAACGGCATTTGGTGAAAGCCGTGACGGAGATCCAGCACAGAGAACAAACGACCTCTCGCCCTCTTGGCAATTTCCTCCTCAATGAGGGGCAGGGGGTGCGAATCCGCCTTGGTTTCGGCGTTGAGATTGCGAAAATCAACCACCATTCGCCAACCATCAATAGTGTTCTGGTCTGCAGGCGGTGGCTTCGGGACTGTGAAGGGTGAACAGCACCATTCGCTGGTCATACAACCCTCAAGCCAACCAAATTCCCTGAGATTTCTCTCGATGATTTTTCTGAGAATCTCATGTTTGTGTCCATGATTTTCATAAGGACGCTGTTTTTTTGCCTTGTACCCTTCACGAAGCTCGATGAAGGCTTCACCGAACTGTCCACGGACAGGGGGATCTTTGATCAACTTCCCTGAAAGGGTTGTGTCCTTCCGTTCCTCAAAAATCTTTCCTCTTGACTTGGAACACAATTCAGTGTCCACCTGATCGCCAGGAATTACTGTCGAAAAAACTTTGGCGACTTCTTCGGCTTTGGCAGGAAGGATCTTCTTACGGATGTCCCTAAACAGGTCCGTATCAACTGCCTCTTGAAGATAGGTGGGTCGTGTGTCGAAATCCCAGAGATTCTCTTCGTGATCCAGCTCCTCGAAAGGATCCATGAAAGCTTCCACAGGGGGTTTTTCATAAAAAACTCTGAATTTGCGGCGCGATTGGAGATTTTTCCTCGCCCGTGCACTGAAGATTCTTTTCGATGTCGACCGTATTGGGGAAGAGGGAGACGAGGCGGATCCATTGGACGTTGAATCACCTTGGGTATCTGACGGACTAAAATCAGAAAAAATAGATTCATCATCAGTACCACGCTCAACCTCAGATTCAGACCCAACACAGGAATCTGTACTAGAATCGGCAGAATTGGAGTCAGAAAGCTTTCCATCCACCAGGAATGCAAGCGAACTCCAGGACCGCTGTGGCAGGGGACCTGTGTCGTCCCTGGCATACAGCTTAATCTTCCTGGGAAGTTCGATGTAATCAACACAAATGTCTTGTAATTCCTGAAACCAAGGCTTGTCGTCCCACAAGGGCACAACTAAAATTGCCTGGGTTTTATCTTGCTTGATTTTGTGGATGACCTGCTGGATTAAGTGAAACGGAGGATTAATCCACAACTTCTTGTCCCATTTGTGGGTCCAAGCGTCGCTGAAGTGCTTGTCAAAGCGCTTGTTCATACGGTTAGCAAAGGCATCATACTGTGGCCAAAAGGAATGATGTTCATGAAAATATTCACAAATTGCATCGCGCCATTTGTCGACAACTCTGTAGGATGAAGAGTGCCAGCGCGAAGGGCGTCGTGGCTGGGAGTCCCTACGAAGACATTCTAACTCTTGGGAGTAATCGGCACTCCCATTCACCTCTGCAATGGTGACATCTTCACCAAATTTTGGTGTCACTTTTTGCTTCAAAAATTCTTCTGCACTTTTAAACCCTGCGTGCAAAAAACGAAATTCAGGACGCTCCAAGGGACCTGACTCCAGCAAAAAACAACGACGATGACCTACGGGCGCTACCCTGTTCTTGCGAAGCCAAGGATGCCCCAAATAAAGGTCATACTTTATGTCAGCACGATAAAAGTAGTCATCCTTAAGGACAACTTCTTCCACATTTTGCTCTTCCCAAAGGTCTTGAGCGACCAAATGAGTTGATATATAACAACCGCGTTGCCCACCTGCCAGAGAATGTCCAGAAACTCCCTCGAGGGTAACAGGATGAGGCGATTCAAACACGCAGTCGTCGGGTAAGAAGGAATTGGATTGGAGATTTACCTCTGATCCATTGTCACACAAACAAGTGGCGAGGTGGAAATTTCCCTTGCAATCAGAGACCCACAGCTTTGTGACAAACTGACGAGCCCTGTGCTTGGACTGTACACCAACCTCGTCCACTACAACAGAAGGATCCGCTGCCGGATCCAGGGGAGAGGAGACAAGCGACCCTACATCAAGTAATGGTCGATCAGGAATTTGGGGATCATGCCTGAAATCGCCTGGGGAGGGGCGATTTTCGTGGCTCCCCTAGGCGTTCTGACCTCCAGCGGCTGCGTTAACATTGTGGACACAGCCTGATTCGTCAATCCACTCATCTTGGAACGGATCATCCGCTGGATTCAGGGCATTTTCGACATAATCTCGATCCGCATCGGACACCTGATCTGCACCTGAGACCTGATCCACACGATGGTTTCCTTTTCCACGTCCACGGCCACGGCCGCCGGATGATGGGCCACCACCGTCGCCACGCCCTCTGCCCTTACCAGAGAAAGGGGTTCCTGAAGGATTTCCCTTACCTTTACCCTGTGATCCTGGAGCATTTCCTTTGTTTGTACCGGATTGAGGGGTTTGGCCTGGATTTCGATTTCCGCCTCCGGCGTTGACATTGGGACTTGTCTGGCAGTTTGGCTGTCCACCGGAGCCGGATGGAGTCCGATTCCCTTTGCCTTGGGACCCGCCAGTGCCTCCAGTATTTTTGTTCCCACCGGAGGGAGTCGAATTACCCTTTCCCCCCTTGGCACCATGCACCTGTCTGTCATTCCTGTCTGAATTCTGCGAATTACTGACATTTTCACCAATCACCTTGTGATCGTAAGCAGACCATCGGTGATTAGCAGTAGAATGCGTCTTAGCTCGGTTCGTAGAACCTAAAAGAAGGCAGATGCTACAATGATCCTGAACATTCCGGGTGTCATTCACCTTTTTGTTGCCCTTTTGGGCCCCATTTTGGGTGTTTTGCTGGGTATTCTTGTTTCCCCCAAGACCCTCATGGAAATTTTGATTGGCGGCGTCAGCGAGCCTCTCAACCTCTTCCCACAGTTCCTGCGGAGTGAACGAAAACACCCAGTTCCTGGTCTTCAGGCGATGGCCGTGGAAACTTACTCCCCTATTGAGGACTTGGACAAACAAGTCCCGATCCTCGTGTTCATTAAACTTGATTTTCCACGTGTTTTCAGTGAATTTCACCTTGGTAAACGACGTGGGGGAGCACTTTTGAAGTGCCTCCCTGACTGTAAACCGGTTGGCCGAGGCGTCGAAGCCATCGACTTCCGCCCACCAGGTCTTGCCCTTTTCTTCGGACTGTTTATTCCGAAGGGTGGCGGCGGTTTCTGAGGGGATCTTGTCAAAAATCAGATTTTTCAGCTCGGCACTGGAAAATTTTTCGCCTGAATGTTCAGATTCTTCTACGAGATTCCAGAAGCGCTGTCTCTTGTCCTGCACTTCGTGCAAGATTAATCGAGAGAATGAAGGAAAATTCTTCAACATCTGGTGGTAATGGTCCTCAGGCAGCCAGGATCCACGTACCTCCAACTGTTCCCTCACCTCATCAAAGGTAAGGGGGGAACTTGAATCTTCACGATCACTCCAGGTTCTGAGCCAAGTGTTGGCCGGCGCTCCCTCAAGGCAGTCCAAGAGCGCCATCAGGAACTGATCATCCTGGAGTTTTTGAGTCTTAACCCACAGTTTAAATTCCCGTTGGAACTGAGGCCAACGTCTGGGGTTCCCATTATACTTCGGTTGCTTGGCAACCTGACGAAGTCGCAATGAAGTAGGATTTAGAAGTGAATCCAGCCCAACACCGGCCGTAATGGCAGACACCTTGGCGGCATCATTAGCCACACCAGCTCAGGCGAGGGTCTGGGCGAGCAACATCTGGGCAATTGCATTGGAATCAACAGCAGGAAGGGTAGTACGGGAGGCAGTTCGTTTGGCATTTTGAGCCTCATTCCTAGCCTTCACCGATCTACTCTGAGATCGAGAGATTGTAACCCTTTCCTTTAGCTTAGTCCTACTGATCCTTGCGTCGGTGGTCTTAGAGTCCACCGAAGGAGCAATCGAAAAAATTTCTGTCGCCTCCTCCGACGGTTCTGTTGTTTGTTCCACCGATGATGCGCCCTCAGATCGCATGTGGGTCTTGAAAAGATCTTTAATTCCCAGCGTCTGAATGATGAGTTGCATTTGATCTTTGAGCAATTGGAGCTCAGAGTCTCGCTGTAATCTGCAAGAGCAGTCGGCAGGACAGTACATACCGTGTCCTGAAGGGCCTGAGCAGGCTGTCGGACCGCTAATCTCAGTGGTTCGCAGCCAGGAGTCCACTTGGGGAGCTCCTTCAGTCCTAATTTCCAGGCTTGCCTGCCTAGCTGCCTCTAAAATTCCTTCCTCAACCGCGGCGGCTAGATCGTCGCGGATGGAAACAGAGGGATGAGGGACGGAGAGCCCGGCAACAGGTGCCTTGGTCTTCTCCTTCGGGAAGGGGCTTGCCTCCCAGATCTGCACAAAAATGGCAAAAGATTCATCTTCTTGAGAACACCACCACATCCTGGTATTAATTTCTTCTTGAAGGAGGAAAAAATATTCGAATAAAAAATCAGAGGCGATTCTTTCTTGTCCTATCAGCTTAGACGTGGCTAATAGACACAGGGCCTCAAGACTCTGAAGGTTACGGGTCACTTCTGAAGACAAATGGTTGTCCCATTGTGCCCAAGAGTCTGGTCGATTGTAGGTAGGTACCTCACCTGGACCACCCATCTCAATGTCGTCAATGTCGGCGTCGATGGTCTCAAAATGTGGACATTGGTAGGGAGTATTGGTACCTGCCAAGTCCGTAAGCTCCACCGGAGCGTTGCCATTAGCGTAGGCTGGGAGATTCCAGCTACTTGATGGCCAATTTCGACTGGGATCTTGATTGTAATCTGGGCCTCCACAGCTGCTGATTGGTGCCCTTCTTGGGCAATTTGGGCTTGCGCAAGGCATTCCTCTCAAGGCCTCGTTCGCACAGCACCACGGCAGCGTAATCGTTACGTCTCCGGAGGTTGCGGAGTCTACGGGGCCGTACTGGGGAGCTAGCTGTGGTTGGGACACCAAAGGAACAACATTCAGGTAGCCTCTGCTACCATGAAAGTGCTGCCCTGGGTCGTTGTGGGTGCCGGAGGGCTCGGGGCCGGCAAGACCAGTGGGGCAGGCACGCGAGGAGTCTCCCTGGATGTTGTTATTGGGTGTAGAACCGGACACTCGGACACCAACGGAGGCGAGAGCAGCGACAACAGAAGCAAGGTCCATGCTGATTGTGGTCCGGCAGAAAATCCCAGTCTATGAAGAAAATTGAGGGGAATTATTCTAAATACATCTGAGTGTCCAAAACTGTCTGAAAAGATTTAAATAATCCATTTATGTAAAAAGGTTTGGCCGATCAGGCCCGCGAGCGCGCGTCAGCGGCAAATGGCGATTCCAGCTAAAATAGCGGAACGCGGCGGATTTACGGGAAATGGACCGCGGAATCAAATCCGGCATATCAGAAATATATAGGAAATATCCTGTGACTGAGCTGCGAGGCGGCGATTCCGCCGAAGCAAAGAAAATGACCAAAATGTAGCCAATCTGGGCAGAATGTCTGAAAATCTGAGCAGATGGGGCTAGCCGCACTTACAGGGTCCCGCAGGTGCACGTGGATCCACAGAAGGGCAGCGCCCGCGGGGCCTGCTCGTTCGTGTGAGGGGGTGTGTGCCCCCTCGATGCGCCGGCGCAAGGCCTCCTCCTCTGTGCGCCTGCGCGGGCCTGCGGGAGGTTCCGGCCAGGGGCACGCGGCCACCTGGGCGCACCGCGCGCACCTGTTGGCGCCTGTTGACGCTGCGGAGGACACCGTGTCACATTCCCCGCAGAGTTCGCAGGTGTGTGGGAGGTGGGAGGGCGGCGACCAAGGGTTGAGATGGCGGAGCCAGAGGTCGTCCCACCTCTGTCGGAGGGGGTCCCGGATCTCCAGCGGGCGGGCGCGGACGCGGCGCCGGTAGTCCTTGCCAAGCGTTTTCCGCTGGACCTCCTGTCACGTGTCGTCGGGGAGGATCCCGTGGTCGTGGAAGGCGGCGATGAGGTCGTCCCACGCCGGGCGGGGGTGCCCCTGGGGGGGGCTTGCCATGTACACGTGGCGCCCGGTGAGGTGGGGCGTCAGCGCATTCCATCGGCACCCGTTCGCGGTGTCTCGGTGGACGAGGGCCAGCAGGGTGCCGTCCGCGACTGCCTCCCATCCTACTCGCAGCCCCTCGCAGCCGTCTAGCTCCTGGCGCAGCGCGGCTGCAATGCCGGTGGGGAGCATGAGGAGCAAGGGCCCCTGGGTGTCGCCCAGCCGGGACAGGGCGTCGTCGTATACCGACCCCCCAGCTTTGAAGTGCGCCACAGCGAGCAGGGCGGCCCCGTCCTCTGGGGGGTGCCACCGGACGGTGGCCGCGGCGTGTCCCCACGTGCGTATCTCCGTAGCCCGGAGTACATTGGCGGCGTGAAGGATGATGCGGGGCGGGACGGGTGTCCTGATGAGTGAGGACACGTCCCCGGTCCATCCCGTTTGCGGCCCCGGGACCGCCTGCAGCCATTCCCCCGTCGCCGCGTCCCACGGGTGGTCAGGTCCCGCCCCGCGGATCGCGGTGGGTCTCGGCCGGGTGTCCGGCCCCCATCCCTTGAGCGCGATGGCGGCGTATCGTTGCGCAGGGGTCTCCGGGGCGCGCGTGGCGGCGCACCACCGGCTCCATTCGCGCGCCCATTCCTCACCCACGATGCGCGCCTCCCACGCTGTCATGGAGCCGCGCCCGATGATCCACGGTGGGAAGAGGGCGTCTTGTAGGTGCTTCGAGAACCCCCCCGGCAGGTCCTGGTACGGGTGGGGGCCCTCTTGGGGCGGGCACTCCAGAGTGCCATTCACGACACAGAGGGAGGCTACGAAGTCCTTGTCAGGGCGCGGGGGAAAGGGAGGGTGGTCGCCCTCCGCCGCAGTGAGCCACCGGTGTGCCCGGGCCGCCGCGCTCTGGGGCTCACGGAGGAGTTGCTCCAGCCGGTGGTTGCGAAGCTCCCATGCGAAGTCCCCCAGCCGGAGCATGTGCTGGAGGAAATTGTCCACAGAGGTCCCTCCCGGCGGGTCGTATCGGGCTATGGCGCGGAGCTGCGCCTCCGCCTCCTCGGGCACCAGTCCGGAGCAGAATACCTCCGTCCATGTGGCGCCTGCGGAGCGCCACGAGGCCACCCACAGGGCTTTGTCCCCGGATGGGAGGTGGCGGGCCGCCTCGTGTACCGCCTGGCGGTAGTGGGGCCAGAGGAGCTGTGAGTGGGCGCATCCCACGTGCATGTGCACCGGGGTCTCCTCCGGGCCGCCGCATAAAAGGCACGGTTGTGGGACGATGGCGACGCCGGAGAGCCGCTCCTTACGGACGCGGAGCCTGCGCTGCACCGGCGTGTGGCCGTCTCGGGCCCGCAGCGCCTGGCGGTTGGTGGCCGTCGCGGTGAGGTCCCGGGCGTGGACATAGGCCGTGGTGTGGGCCGCGCCCAAAGGTGTGTGTCCCCGGTGCGTCAGCGCAGGGTCCGTCTGCGCCCGCTGCGCGACCTCGCCGAGCACCCGCATCGTGGGGGGCCGTAGATCGAGATGGCCGTCACGGCCGGCGACAATGAGCTGGGCGTGGCCAGGGTCCGGGGGCGTGTTCTGCAGGACGGTGTCCTGGGACGCCGCCCAGTCCGCCTTGTGCAGTAGGGCGTCACTGTGGTGCGAGGTGGCTCGGACGTACCAGAACGGGTGCCCGGCGTGTTGCCCTTGCGCGCACAGGCTGTCCCGGAGCCACCTCAGGGGCATCTGGTTGACCACCTTCGCTGCGCCTGCGGGGACCCCCGTGGTCCGCTCGCGATCTGCGTGCCGCAGGAGGTGGAGGATGACTTCGGCGTCCACCGTGTGGACCCATGGTCGGTTGGCACCGTATTGTAGGGGGAGGGAGGCGGCCACCCCCCCCCCGTCGGGCACTGTGCCCGAGGTGGCCACCGCCCACGTGCGGGTGAGGTCGGCGGCGAGAGCGATGCTGGTGGCGTGTTTGCAGGGTCCGCCCCCGGACGCGTCGGAAGAGGTGTGGCCCCAGGCCTCCGGGATCCAGTAGTATCCGGTGGGGCTGAGCCACCCCGCGTTGAGGTCGGCGGAGTGCCACCGGACGTCGGGGTGGCTTGGGGTCAGTTGGTCCACGCTCAGCACCCTGGTGTCACCTGGGCTCATCGCCTTCCTCCCTCATAAGCGATTTTGGTTAGAACCTTCGCGAGCAGGGAGAACGGAGGGTTAGCATACGCTAGGCCCATTGCTTTCCAGAAGAAAAGGAAAGCATTGTTCAGTTGTTTCAAGCAGTGCAACTGCATGATGTGCTGTTGTTGGCTCGCAAACAATTCCACCTGGATCTCATCCAGGTTTACCTTAAGGGCTGCCAGTCCATTTTCAAGAACGTGACGGGCCAATTGGCAGTTTTCAGTACGATAGTTAGTCTTGGATGCGTAGCGCAGCCCAGACTCTTTTCGTCCTGACAGCTCCAAAGGTACGGAGAATAGCCCACTGCCAAAGTCGCAGTGCAAAGAATAGGGGCGCTGGAGGGATAGCATTTTTACCTGGGGGTTTCTTCGTAGGAAGTCGGTGCCAATGACGATGTCAAAGGCGTCGGTGTCCAGCACTCTGCAGTGTTTGGTCACGGTTTCGTCGCCCAGACATATAGTCACATCGACCCCCCCCAAGGAATGGATGGTACGCCCATCCCCTACTCTTATGGCCACGCCCTTAGTTTTCTTGAAAGTCTTTAGCAGGCGCCGGGCCACTATGTAAAGTGTTGCACCGGTGTCAAGCACCGCTCGAAAAACCTGATCCCCGATTTTCACGGGTATCCAGAAAACCAAGTCCTCCTCTTCGGAGCCGCCCCCCTACTCCTCATCAGGGAACTTGACATCCACCCCTGCTGCAATGAGGGACCTGGCCATCCAGGCCAAGCACCTCTTCTTTGAATTATTCCCCTCAGGGGTAGCGTTATCCCCTTGGGGGCGCTTCTTGGGGTCACCTGCGGCAGGAGCGGGTGTAGCAGCAGGAGTGGGTGTAGCAACGGGCGCTGATGAGCGCCTCTGGGGGTTAGGGGGTCCATTTTTGCCACCCCCCTTGCCACCTCCGTTACCACCTTTATCCCCATTCGGGGGTTTTCTGGCCCGCGTCTGGGTCTTCTGGCGTTCCGCCTCCTGACTCTTAAGTTTGTCACTCTCGCGTTTCTTGATGTGGCATTCGTCCTCGTAGTGACGACGTTTGCCACAGTAACCACAGGTGATGGTACACCTGAAATGGTCCTGATGGGTCACAGGTTTCCCATCTTTGGTATGCTGCTGACGTTTCATCTGCAGCATACAGCCACTGCGGAGATCGCAGTCAGAGGCATGACAAGGTCCCCCCTTGTCATTGACAGGTTTGCAGTAGAACAGGGGGGGTGTACCTGCATCAGGTCTAACCTCATTCATGGCACGTAGGTTACCCCTCCCTTTACCACCTCCCTGGTTGGTGTTAGTGGGATTTTTAGGCCCTTTCCCTTTGCCACGTTCGGGGGTAGGGGTACCACCTCGACCCAAATGCTTCTTGAGGAATTTCTCCATGTGGGAGTCATTCTCTCTCTCAAGAGCCAGCTCAATCAAGAGGTCGACCAGTTCATCGTACGAGTGGGTCCTGCTCTTCCTCTCAGAGGTCGAGCGGCAATCATCCCACGTACGTTGGGGGATCTTACTCATGAGCCATAGGTGGGGCTCAGTGGCTCCGTAGGAGCCCACGTTCATCCTCGAAAACAGGTACTCCAAGTCGCACACGTATTCAGAAATTCGCGCAGCGGATGGAAACTCAGGGAGCATAGGTAGCTCCTCCATCTGTGTGCGCACACTGAGGTCAGTCTCATAGACTGGGAATGTTTTCTCCAACCTCAGGAGTACCTCTGCCCAGGTGGAACAGGTTTTCACAATCTGTTTCACCTGTTTTTGCAAAAATTTCTTTTTGCATGAGCTTTGCAGCAGTGAACATTTGGTGAACATTGGATATCATATATTGGATATCATGTATGTATATATATGGTACACAAGGCGGTGTGTTTTGCGGTCCGTCCGCCTGCAGCGGTGCCCTGTGCGGTGGGCTTCCAGGGATCTGGCGCTGATTTCCATGGGTCTTGTCTTGCGATTCTGTGCGCCTGTCATACGGTGCCGGGGTGGGGCGTGCATGTGTGATTGCCGAATCGTGCTGGCTCGGGAGCGGTTTCCACCACTCCCTATGTGTCCACTCCGGCCCTACGACGATGGCTCGTAGTTTTTCCTGCCGAATTTTCCGAACACAATCGGAAAACCGATGATAGGGAGGGCACATCCAATACAATTTGGAGGGCTCCGCGGGAGTGGAAAAGAAATCTTCAAGCGGCAAAACCCAACGGGTAGCCTGGGGGATACCCGGGACCCCATTGAAGGCGTCTACGTTGGGGTTTTTGCCAAATTGTTTTTTGACACGTGCGGCCCAATACGGCGTGAGGCCATAGTCAGACTGGGTCCACATGGACCCATCACGCCGTGTGGGTAGAAGATCACGGGCAAGGACTTCGGGAGCAAATTCAACGAGCTCCAAAGCACAAGCCCAATCCTGTACGGGGGCCACGGAGGAAGCGGTCAAGGCATAGGATATGTGCTTCTCGGCCTCAACACGGTTAGGCGGTTCGCCACCAGGGGGCGTAACCACAATGGCCGGGGCAGGGTGCGTAGGAGTGACCGCCCCAATGACTGGAACGGTTAGGCCCCACACCGACTGACGTGACACCTTACCATGAATGGGTTTCACCAAAAATGGTTTGCCGGTTCGTGGAGCCTCACGGAAGTCCTCAATCCAAAAACGGGGGTGCACTGGATGGTGGGAGTACAAACAATTGAAACGGGCAAAATGGCTCACACAATGTTCGTAACCCCATGGGGGCCCCAAAACCATATCCCAAGGTAAATTCGCGACAAGGTACAGGGACACGCCATACTGGGCAACACGAGTAAGTGAAACACTACCATCCACAACCCCCGTAAATTGAATTTTGACGTCTATTTGCTCGTCCCCCCCTGGCAAAGGCGTCTCATTATCGGTTTGGAGTAGGCGCCTCCGTTGGGGGGATTCATATTTTTCGGAGAGTTGGTCTCCAAAAACATTGGGGTTGGCCAAAGCGACCGCTTGGCACCCAAAATCCACCAAAACACGGAGGGCTTTGAATTCTCCATTGGGCAAAACAACCTGAACACGAAGTTCGGTTTGAATCTCACTAGTCACTATATGCCCCTTCATGACTCTCTATGGAACGAGAGCCAGGGTAGTGTCACAGGGGTGGCCGAGGGTTTCTTCTTTCGAAGGGGGCGCCTCCGGGCACTCCTACCAACGTCCGCGCCCGTTCGGCGCTCCCTTGCCTCCTTTATCGCCCTTGCCGCCGCCACCCTTAAAACCACCACCACCCTTATCACCACCACCACCCTTATTGCCACCCTTAGGCTTACCACCTTTAGACTTACCCGCAATGTTCCAATGAGTGTCATTGCACGGAGAATTAGGCTTACACGTCCAAAGGGTGGTATTGGTGGCACCCCAATCAATCCAAGACATGTCCATCTCCGTTTGTTTACGTGTTTTCCAATGTTTGGAACACGGAACCGAAAAGGTAGGTGGCGGTTTAGCCCCGGGGTCGACGGGTTTCTTCGCCGGAGGTTTACTGTGACCCACGGCGTTGACGGAGGTGTCAGCGGGTTCAGAGGTGTTAGGGTCCGCCGTAGCCCCCGCATTAACCGCATTCTCCGCGGTTTTATTGTGAGAAGGGCGATGAGTGTACGTCACCGTCGTCTTGTCTCCCTTATTGAGGCGTTCGAGAGCTTCCCTCTCCAATACACTTGTATGGGCAAGGGCGTAGATTTCCGCAGGCTTCAAACGAGGCCTACGTTGCTCCACTTTCATATTGTAGCCGCGGGTGTGAGGTGTGTTGTTGAGTTGCAAGATCGACTCCTGGAGAGCCGGGTCTTTGCAGTCAACTATCAACCCCGGCCCGGAATAGGAAACAATCTCAGGAACCGTAGTGCAAGCTTGAGCGCTATATTTCCTGAGTTCTTTTTCGAATGGGGCGCGACCCGGCGAAGGGTCAAGGCAACTAAAATCCACCACATAGCTGTCTGGGCTATTCTTAGCCTCTTGCTTGACGACCTTCTTCTTGATCCACGAGAGCTTGCTCAGGAGCTGCTCCCGGATCACGTGGGGACGAGTCTCATTGCTCAGAGGCAACAAACGTTGCCAACGAGCATAGAAATCTTCAAGGTCGATGAGGGTCACTTGCCCTTTAACTACCCTGGGGCTGAGGGCTCGCCACCTTTCATCAGCCCTTGAGGGGTCATACTCGTGGAAACGTTGTTCCAAAAAGTCCCACAACTCTTTGAGGGTGGGGGCCGTGCGTGTGTGGTGGGTGGCCTCGGCAACCCGGGCGTTGATGATCGCTTTTAGCCATGGCCGCAAGGTACTCAAAATCATTTTTGCCTCGTTGGCCTTTCGGTACATGGGATCACATCCCCCCAACCATGGTTGAAGCTTCCCCACCCACTCGTCGTAGCACTCTAGCTGCCCATTAAATTGCGGTTTAGGCATATCACTATCCTCCACAGCTTTGGTGTAACTATTTTGCACCATAGGCATTTGGTACGGGTGGTAAGCAGGGGGAGCCATGGTTGGGGGTGCACCTCCACTTGCACTTGGTGCAACCTTCACTGGAGAGACTGTACACGTATCCGTAGGATGAGAGGGCGTGTACGAAGGTTTCCCAGGGGAAGTGAAAACATTTTTCGTGAGGGGATTAATGTTCCCCAACGAAGAGGTGTTCTCCTCTTCATTGGCCCACGGGGATGTAGGCTCCGTGCGGTGTTCTTCGCCCTTAGGCGTCGCCCTCCACTCGGGAACAGCAGGTTCCTTCTGCTTTTCGGCGATTCCCCTCCACGATGTAGGTTCTTGGGGGTGGGGGTGTTCGTGGTGTTCTTCCCCCCCCCTCGGCCACCCCGAATCCGGACAAGCGTGCGGATGGTAGATGCAATCGTGGGATGGGTGGACGGAGAAAGGAAGGACACACCCACCACCGGATGAACCTGATGGCGCGCCCATGGGCGCTGTAGGCGCCGCCGGTGTAGGATCAGGAACGGGTGGAGGCGCCGATGGCAGGGGTAGGACCACCATAACGGGTTCCGCAGGCGTGGAGTACCAGTGGTCCCACGCATCGATCCTAGATGCAACGGCGGCGTAACGTGTAGCGAGCGACTCCACTGCGCTAAAGCACTTAGCCGTGTTGCCGTTGGACATCTTAAGATGATCTGCCACGCTAGCCTCCACCACTTTTGAATCCCGGCGGTAGCCCTGAGCCGCCGCGTCAAATTTAGCCACTGTAGACAAGATTTGGGTCATCCGGTCCCCGTAGGACTGACTGATGCCCACGGTAGAGGCTACTGCCTGAGAAAGTTCCTGATGGGATCGCTGCAACTCTAGATTCTGAGTTCGCAGGTCCTTCACCTGCGCCATCAGAGAGTGGATGCACGTTTCGTAGTGCACCACACACCGGGGACAGCCACAGGTGTGCTGTAGGTCTTCCTTCCCCCGTGTAGGAGTGGGGCCCCCAGAATGTCGAAAGGATGGACCCCCCACTCCCCGAGGAGGAGATGACCCACCACCGCCCCCCCCAGCAGCCCCCCCTGCCACGGAGGGACCAGAGGGCCCCCCCGCAGGGCGAGACGGGGGTGTGGGGCGCGCAGCAACAAGTGCTGGCGCCCCCCCACTAGAGGGATGTCACCCCCCCGAGCCCCCACAATTTGATGGCCGAACCTGGTGCGCGATTCCTTGCACGTGCTCGATGTAAGCCACCTGGCGGTGGCGGGCTGACGGCGGAGGGGGAACAGGACCAACAGTATTCGGCAGCGGCGGTGGGGGTGGGGACGCGTCCACCACAATATGCTGTGGTGACTCATGAACCACCATAGGTGATTGGGTTCCCGGATGGGCAGCAAAAACAGGCTCTGATCCCGTTGCAACCTCTGGATCCCCGCCCGAATTGGGCAGTGGGGGGTCCTCCGTAGGAGATGTATTTGTGGGGGGAGAGACCAAATTTTTTGGGAGGGTTGCTGAACCTCCCTCCACCGGATTCCCTCCCCCCCAGCACAGATTGTTGACCTTCGGCATTGCCGGAGAATCATCCACCAGGGATGGACGATCTTTCGTGCCACTCATAGGCACTGGAGATGTAGTACCGGCCCGGTCCTCCGTAGGTTCTGGAGATTCCACGACAAGACACGGGCGGTTTTTGACGCCGCTCATAGGCACCGGGGACCCTTCCACAGCAATGAACTGAGGGGCCGGAGAGTCCTCCACTGGATGTAGTGGGGGGCCGGGGATTCATCCACAAGCATCCGGCGATCCCTGGTCCCTGACATAGGTTCAGGAGGTGCAGGCGACGAGGCAACGGAAATAGGGGAATGATGGAGTTCATGACGTTCCAACACTCCAATCTCCTCCTCCTCATCGTCGTTCCCCTGCTCCACCGCCAGGGGGAACCACTGGTCACACTCATCCTCCTCGATTTGCGTGGGGGATTCCCCAATGATCGTAGGATTTAGCCTGGATCCGCTCGGCGGATTGGGATACGCTCCCAAGGCAGGAGATTCCTCCACCAGGGAGGGAAGCCGGCGATCCACTCATTGGAGTGGGCGACGATTCCACCACAGTGGGGTTCTGCCTAGTCCCAGACAGGGCTTGCTGGATCAGTGCGACGGCCTCTGGAGCCGGACCCAGATGGCCATGGGGATCAGGCGTGAGCGCGAGGACTCGACGGTTTTCAGCGTCGAGTTGGTCAACAATGGGGCTGATGGGCCCTGCCGCCAACAGTTTTTTTCTGACCTGAGGCTCTGGCAACCCCCCTAGCGACGGAGGAGTGCCAGAGTCGACCACGATAGGCCCCATTGGCGAAGCCATCGTACCCCAGTCGGCGGCACGTGAGGGCGCAGCGTTCGTACGCTCGATCACCCCAGTAGATTGGTCGATTACTGCCCGATTCTCGGCGCTAGTAACGGTTCCCGAGCCCATAACAGGCGATTGTGGTCCTCTTATCACTCCCTGAGGGTGGCCGTCTATTTCCCCCCCAACCATCCCAGGTACACCAGCTGGATTTCGAGGATGGGGGGCCCCGATGGGAGCATTCGGGGATTTCGGAAACTTAGGATTTGTAGCCACTTGGGGCTTGGCCCGTTTTTGCGGCCCCTGCCCGGTCGATGGGGTCAGGGCCGAGGAGGTCCTGAGAGTGGGGACCTGGACACCCTCAGCTATCCCTCCCGGGGAAGACATTTTGATTTCAATTCGGTCCACGATGTCTTGGACCGATCGCTTTCCGCGATGCCAAACGCCCAACAGAAACGAAAAACTTTCGCCTCTGCTACCATGAAACCAGACCGGGTGGTCAGGAGCAGAGGTCGCAGTGGCATGGGCAGCAACATTGCTTGGCACAGAAGACATAACGATAGTGTTGGCTGAATAGTATCCTGCAAACAGATATGGTACACATAGCCATGAAATACCTGATATGCACATATGAGAAATCCACCCTATCATCCACTAATTGATATAACTACTAAACATCCAAGATTGCCTTATCTATCCCACATCCTATGTTCCTAGCAAGGAAATGGAATATAATATACCCTATCCCACATATATCCCATATATAGGGCCATATAATGCTCTCTTAGGGGTAAAATGCCAGGGTAGGGTTGTGACCTGCTTCAGTATGACTTCATGGTGGGAAACGCCATTGGAGCCCTTCCCCATCGTGCAACGCTGGTCCGAGAGGATGATGAATGCCTTACATGGCTGTCCACGGACTATGCATGCGGATCATCCCAATGGAATGCTGAGGAAGAGGATCGGATCGTCCAAGCGGTGCAAGCTGTGGGTGCCAAGTCCAGAGGAGACCGCGGAGTTCAGCTCACGGAGTATGGTATGGCGCCGCAGGTGTATGCCAGGATGATCCAGACGCTGGGAGCCGAAGCGCCCGAGACAGACGTCTTCGCTTCCGGGGATGCCCCACTTTTGCGGAAGTGTAGCAGGTATTGGCATCGAGAAGACTCAGCCTGGCACGGGCATTGGGGTTTGAAGGAGTGGGGGCCCATGTATTGGCATGGCTCCCTGGACAATACCAGACGTACGGTGGAGAAGATCGTCCCGGATAGGGCGAAGGGGATCCTGGTCATAACCGGCATAGGATCCACCCCATGTCCGCTGGAGGGTCTCAAGTCGATGCTGGACTCCATCACCCTGAACGAGATGTCATACAAGCCAGAGGAGGAGTTGTTCATCGACGCCAAGGGTGTATCAATGCCCTCCCCGGGTCAAGCGTGGGGTACCAAGGCGTTCCCGGTGGATGGGGCGCAAGCCCAGCCCACGGGTGATGAAGCATTCATCCGTAGGGTTGAGGCGGTGCCCATGCGGGTCATGTCTGAGCCCAAGGAGGGGACAGATCAGCCAATTGATGGCATTGACATCCTGTCCCACTCCGAGATCGACCACGTCGTCAACTACATGCGGATGGGGATGCACGACCGTGTGGCAGCCAAGAAGAGGCGGGACATGGTCACATCTCCGCATTGGTGGGATGACAAGCGGTTGGTCACCGGCAAGTACGAGAAGGATGAGTTCCTGGCGAGGGTCATGGATCACATCGCGGACCAATATGATGGTCCGGTTGGGTCGGACCCGCCGACGTGGGATTTTCCAAGAACGCCGGCCCGTAGCGACAAGAACTCGGTTGATGCCGCAAATTTCCGAAGATTATCGGTGGGAAGAGCTCCCCACGACGATGAAGACGGCATATCGGACGAGGAGAAGTCGGACTCGGACCCGGAAGAGGCCTATACCGCAGTGCGGTCGGTTGTATGGATACCGAAGCAAGCGGCTGAAGAGGCCCAGGAGAACCCGAAGGTCGCCGAGCTGAAGGAGAGGCTGATCAATGCCTATCCGCGGCTATTCAGTGGCGTCGCCAACAAGAACCCTCCAGATCGTGGGAGGTTTGGGACAGCGAAGATCAAGCTGAAGCCGAACCCCAAGATCTATCGTTATCGGGAGTACCAACTTCAGGGCGATCGGGCCGAGGCCATGAAGAAGTTGTTGGCCGAGTTTATTGAGCGGGGCTGGATCGAACCCTCCGACGGTGAGTGGGCCAGCCCAGCCTTTATCGTGCTCAAGAAGGAGAAGGGCGAGTGGAGGCTGGTGGTGGATTACAGGGGTTTGAACGAGCAAACCGAGCACGACTCGTACTCGCTTCCTCTGATCGACAACATCCTCCAAAAGCAACAGAAAAAGCGGATCTTTACGGTGTTAGACCTGAAACACGGCTATCACCAGATGCCGCTACACCCGGACTCCAGGCCCTGCACAGCGATGTCCACGCCGCTGGGGCCCATGCAGTGGAAAGTGGTGCCTATGGGTGCCAAGAATGGCAACGCCGCTTTCCAGCGCATGATGGAGGACCCACTCGGTCCTGTCCGGGACTGTGCTGACCCCTTTGTGGATGACATCATCATCGGGTCCGGCACGAAGGACATGACTGAGGACGAGCTCATCGAAGCGCATGAGAAGGATCCGCGCCGAGTGCTCAGCGAGCTGGACAAGCACAACATGGTGTGCAAGCCCACCAAAGCCTCACTCTTCGTGAAGGAAGTGGAGTTCGCGGATCACGTGGTTGGTCACCGGCAACGCCGTCCCATGCCTGGGAAGCTGGCGTCCCTGCACCACTGAGAAAAGCCCCAGACCATCAGCGAACTCCGATCCTTCATGGGATTCTGCAATTACTGTTCGGGCTATGTCCGGATGTATGCAGAACTGTCGCGGCCGCTGCACAAGATGTTGCAGGTGGGCAAGTTCGATGGCCGGAAGGGGAGCAAGAAGAAGCTTGCCTGGACCCCTGAGGCCGAAGATGCGTTCAGCCGCCTGAAGGAGCGACTCCTGGGGCAGCTGGGGCTGTTCCTGGTGGACCCGGACAAGGGATTCGTGCTACGGACGGACACCTCGGACTATGCTGTAGGTGCAGTCCTCGAGCAGGTCCGGGACGACGGGTCACACGTACCAGTGGCGTTTTGGAGCCGGATCCTGGCCGAGGGCCAACGTCGAACCTGGACCGCGAGGGAGAAGGAGACGTACGCCATGGTTTGTGCGCTCAGGAAGTGGTCTGGCCACATTGGATTGCAACCGGTGGTGGTTTGCACGGACCATCAGTCCTTGCAGAGCTGGGACAAGGAGCACGTCGACACCCCCTCCACCTATGATTTTGTGGGGCATTCTGCGGCCAAAACCGCATTTCCGCTACCACACTGGATCTGAAACGGCCCACTGGATCTGAAACGGCCGCGGTGCCAAAAATTTGTCGTTCAAACATGAATTTTTGCAAAATCCATTGCTTGAATACATTTGATTCCTTGGCACAAAAGTGTGGATGTGTCAGAACATTACAATGCTGTGGTTGAATCTAAAGATGCCTTCCAAAAGTTGTTTTAATATTGTTGTTCTGCTGTTTTTGTGCTCCTCAGCTGTAGTGCAGATCGCTCCGGACATTTCCGGCTATTGACTGCTAAATTTTGACACAACAGTTCTGACTAATGCTTTGCAATTGCCTTTGTTTTGCCTTGCTTGCAAACACAACGTTGAACTGGTGAGAACTGTTGAGAACTGAGGTCCCTGGGACTTGATTTGTGTTGCTGGTAAAG
Organism: Eutreptiella sp. 'Long Island Sound 2002'; assembly: GCA_964036045.1. NCBI lineage: Eukaryota > Euglenozoa > Euglenophyceae > Eutreptiales > Eutreptiaceae > Eutreptiella > Eutreptiella sp. 'Long Island Sound 2002'. Next base: position 543,534 of record OZ038382.1, read on the forward strand.
GTTTCGGAACAGTTGACAGTTGACGTGCTGTGCACTTGCTTGTGTTGTGCCTTCTTTGCCCAGTCTTGGCTCTGTGAGTTTACTATTTGCCTGATTTGTGGCAAAGCCTGTTCTGCAACCCTTGACTCTCCCTGAAAAGGGATCTCCTGTGGTGCAGAAGTACCCATTCCAACGGTCAGGCTTTGTAGCTCATCTTTGGCAAATAGTCTCAAACTTGCAGGCACGGGTCCTTTGCACCGCACAATGCTCAAAAGAACTAGGCTTCACAAAGGTTGGCAGGTGTTTGAAGTGACATTGAGAACTGGGGTGTGTGGTTAACTGAGAAGTCAGTTTGAACTGCAGCTGTGTAGGTGGTACGGTGCAGCCAGTTGTCTGCTCTGCATATGTCAGTAAACTGATTACAGCTGTTCTTGACCCCTGAACTGAAGGTACAGCACACAGCAATAATTTGAAGCTCGAATGTGCATCGTGCAGCTGTATGATTTTTTTAGTGAAATGTTTGTTATGAAAAGTTGGGGTATTGACGAGCATATCACATTATAACTGCATGGTGCAAGACAAAAAGCACAAGGACAATGTGAATCGTGTGTAGATCAGGGTCAATCTATGTTGTTCACATACATTGCAATGGTTTCCATTTTGTATTATGTTGGACAAGTAAGTAATTCATTTTTCCACACAAATTGAGGTTTTGTTTTGCCTGAAATATTGGATGTGCATGACATCTTGGCACTCAGAATGAGCCATGCGTCAACTCTTATTATGAATGATACGCAAAAACCACAAAATTTTCAAAACAAGTATAATACACAACAAAGATGTGTCAATTTTGTCAACCATTTGGATAGAATCCGGGTTTTGGCCACTTTGTGCCCGGTAAAATCAAAGGTGCGGGACCGGCGGCAAGGATGGCCCGATAGCATGAGACGTTCGCCAAGTTCGACCTCAGCGTCGTGTACGTCCCGGGGAAGGAAAACACTGTGGCGGATTGCCTCAGTCGACGGGCCTTCCCCGCGGGCAAGGCCTGGATTGACATATCCAGCCATGGGGACGCCGAGGAGACCTAGGAGGCCAAACACATCATCGAGATGGAGAAGGCCATGGAGCAAGAGGGGGTCAAGTGTTTTGTGGTGATGGCTAACCGTACGGACCTGGCCCAGTTCCGGGGCGCCCGAGTCCAAGCTATTCGAGAGGAAACCCTCGAGCAATGGATGGTGGCCCCTGTAGAGCTAGTCAGGTCGGTGCTCACAGAGGACTAGTCGGATGACTATGCGGCATTCGACCACTGGAGCAAGTACTGGAATGCCGTGAGCGCCCCGTCGGAGGACGAATGGCCTGAGGGCTTGACCGAGGATGGGGATAAAATGTTCCTCAAGGACAAGCTATTGGTGCCTGAGAACCGAACCGAGGAGCTCATTGACCACTGGCATAACGCCCAGCTCATGCATCCTGGTCCGGACAAGATGCAGCAGGACCTGGAGTGGCGCTTCAAGTTCCCACCGGGGTACTACGCCCTCCTGGACAAGTACTGCAGCGACTGTGCCGTGTGTCGGGCCACGAAGAGCCCCAACCACTCCACGGCTGGCAACCCGGTGTATACGGCTATACTGGAGGGCCCTATGCGGTCTCTGGCCATGGATATGTTCGCCATGCCGGAGGTCACCGTGGAAGGAGAGACCTACAACTGTGTCATCCTGGCGGTGGATAGGCACAGCGGGTATATCGTGGCGGTCCCGGGCAAGAAGTCCAAGAAGAAGGACAAGAAGGACAAGCATGGAGTGGGTCTGCAGGCCAAGACCGTCGCTAATGCCATGATCAGGCATTGGTTGACGATTTTTGATGTCCCAGCTGTAACCTGCAGCGATAGGGGCAGTCAATTTGTGGGGACGTGGTTCAAGACAATGTGCAAGCACATGGGGATTCGGCACGCCAAGACCGTGGCGTACCACAGCCGGTCGAATGGCCGGGCTGAGGTGGCCGGGCGGCAGATGTTTGAAAAGTTCCGCCAGCTGCACATCGACGAACCGGGCCAGAATTGGTATAATTTGCTGTGGAGAGTACTCCAGGCGTACCATGACCTTTCGGGGCCCACTGGACTGTCGCCCCATCGTATCCTGTTCCTACGGGATCGAGTGTCACGCACTCTCCCGTGGTTGAACCATGGCAAAGTGGCCCGGGATGCGAACGCTATGATGGCTGAGGCGGACGACACGGCGGCCAAGGTGTGCAAAGCACTTCAGGACGAGCATGAGAAGAGGGCCAAGTACTTCAAGCAGGGAAAAGTCCACAAATATGCTCCCCAAGACACCGTGTGGGTGGAGCGGCACCACAAGAATGTCCTGTCCAGGCATCGGCAGGCGTCTTGGTATGTGCCGGGGGTAATCGTGCGGAAGGTCAGGCAGGATGTGTATGCGGTTTGTGTGGCGGATAACAAGATCCTGGACCGCGACCCTACCCAGCTTCGTCCCCGAGCACCAGACCCCAGCGGAAGTCCCGTCACCTTCGAGTTCACAGCCGGAGATCTGGACTCGGACGACGAGGGTGAGGACGACGACTTCACCGCCGAGAGGATCCTGGCGGACAAGCCGGACCCGGGGACGCCTGGGGGGAGGCTTTATAAAGTCCGTTGGAAGGGATTCGCCGCATCCAGGGATTTGTGGGAGCCTCCAAGCAATTTTGTGCCGAGGTATACCACGGTCTGGATGGATTATCTCAGGAGGAAGAACATCTCCTTGGATGTCAAGGACGTGTTGGTCCATTCGGTCGCTGCTGTAGCACCATAAGGGATCCCCCTTGGCATTTTTGTTTGTTTCTGTGCTTGGGAGACGGGTGAGGGCGTTCATCCGGGGATTTTTGGGCCTTGATTGGCCATATACCCCCTTCACTCGATCTCCACATATATATTTCATTGTGGTATACTTATTTAGGTCGACCTACGACGTTTCTCTATCTTTGATCCCCTTGCTCCATGTTGTAGATCAAGAGGAGACCGGATATGGCGTAGGGCACCGATTATGAGTGTCCTCACCCCTCCCTTGGGACATGGGGGACGCCTACGACGTGTGTGGGGCCTCCATGTGTCCTTGGGACATTGGGGGGGGGGGTTGTGGAGCCCATTGGGGTCCTCCCGTCCTCCCTTCAATGACTTCCGAGCGGATACAACGCTCTGAGAAGGGGGGTGAAGCCAGTTCGGACCCCCGTGGCCATCTTTGGGTCACTTGGGGTGTGTATCTATGTGCCGGCAAGCCGCCATTGGCTGATATCATACTCTCCCATCCACCTGACCTAACCTGATGTGATAGTCTGATAGGTTTGGCCATTCCAGCTATGAGCGGCTATATTCAATACCGAGGCGCCGCCGGCTGAGATTTATATATCAGAATCAACAGGGTTTTTTTATCATAATGTTTCCGTAATTTTTCCGCCATCCGTTCTGATTGTCAATGTATCGGCGACTGTCAGTTGTCTCGCGATTTTGCGGTAACCGATTGGTTAACTGTTATTTACAGATATTTTAGCGGAAACCCCGATGAAGGGTCAGATTTCATCAGTAACGGGTTCGTTGCTTCCGCAATTTTCATGTTATACACTCGCAAAATTAATCCGATTTTTTCAGACATTCAGAATCGGATTTTCGACTTCGAGGTCGCCGCACTTGATATGATGAATTTCGAGTGGCCCTACATTTTTCCCCGATCACGAATCAACCTTCCTTTGGTTATCTCCTTCGTTTTTCTTGGAGATAAAGGAGAAACAAAATTGATTCGTGAGGCCACTTTGAAAGGTCATATCTCCGGCTCACAGCAAGGAATACCAATTTCGGGAATTGCGTTGGAACCGCCTTGGTCTCAACTTAATTTAGGAAGCATCAAACGTCTTTGATGTGTACACATGCCCGGTGTAGCAAGGGGTAATGGTCAAGAGGGTAGAAAGTGATATATAACTCTTGGACTGTGCAACCGAATATTTAAATGCGACTTTCGAGTGTACCGCATGAGTGTTGGTGTTGCATAGAAACTTTCCTTGGGTTCCTACGTTTTTTTAACGTGAAGTTATGTCCATGGAGGGGCATGGCATACCATGGTGGGAGCCACTTTTTGAGGGTATGTGTTATATGCATGGTATGTGCTTCGATATGCTCACGCCCATGTTATATATCTCCGTTTGTAGGAAGATATATGGAGTCATACGTGGCAAGGGCTTCGCCCATGTCCCAATGGTGAGCTCCATAGCGCTAGACTAAGTCTACCGCACATTTAGTGCATGTGGGAGGGCTTACGGAGCAACCCACAAGCGCCACTATCAATTTTCCCATTTTCATGGTGCGTGTTGGGAGGAGGTTCGAAGGTGTCCCTATGCGCCCATGTGGGGATCCAAGTGGGGGGATTGTTTGCAAATGGTCCGAAGCAATTGCGCTTTGAGTCATATGTTGGTACCATGGGTGAGCGAAGCTATATACTATTGTAATTATCTTGAATTTGGCATTATTTGCATGTTTTTGACCTCATTTTATGCTCATTTTTGTATTTTTTGTGCTCAACTGGTCGGCTAACAGTCAAGTGCCTAGAGATCCGTGAACTATGGTATGTTGCTTATATGTTGGCATATGCTTCGGTGTTGCACCTCACCATATGTCGGATCACGTGGTCACTTTGGTGTGGCACACGAGGCCTCACAAAATTAGGTCTCAAATTCATGAGTTGACTTGTGAAGCATGTCATGTACATAACCGGAGGGGCTTCGGAGCCAATGATGGAATATTCTTGGGCATGGTCTTTTGGTCTATATCACCCTTGTATACTACTTTCCGGTTTGACACATGCATGGAGCATTTGAATATTTGCCGTATGCATTTTTGAGTATATAATTGATTTCTGGGCATAATGGTGTGATTTGCCTGATTTTGCCATGTTGTGAGGTCACCTTCATGGGGCACCTCTCCAAGCCCAATCGACTCCAAGTCCAACCAAGGTTATGTCAGGGTAGGGCATGGTTCTGAGTGCCACTCTAGGCCATGACACGCCACCTCCCCTTTTGGGCTAGGATTTAGAGGCTTGGGAGGGAACACATTTTTGGGGTTTGTGTAGTGACTTTGGACACATGGCATCTAGCCATCTTATTTGACTTGGTTCAGGGCATCATGTTGGCGAGTCAAGGGAAGGTCCTGAGTCCAGGGAATGAGGAGTCTAGGGCTGTGGCTGTGTATTTTTACCTCTTTCCCCAACTTTGATTTATTTGTGTTCATATGCCAATTTCAGGGCTTCCTTATTGGTGCAATTCTTTGTACATGCCCACCGCCCGTGTCTCCGTGTGCACCGCGAGACGACCGGCGTGTTGAAAGCAGTGTGGAGTGTCAACGCGCGACTTCAAGCACCCTTGGAAGCTCTCAGTGTGGATTGATTGGATTTGGATTGTACTTGGGAGTTGGTTATTGCAAGGGTTTTGTGTGAAGGAGCCTATTTTTCTATTTTTGGTGGAAAATTGTGCAGGATAGGGCAAGAGCATGCAGAACCTGGTGAGAAGCAAGACCGTAGGAGTGACGGGATATGGTGGAAGAGGTACAGCAGGGGCCGGTCCTGGTAGGGACCTTCTTTACACTGTTGTGAGGGGCGTCTGGTCTCAGGCGCTGTCCCTGCCCTGACCGCCCATCCTCTGTGACGGGCAGCTGGGGTACCGCGACCCGTGTGTCCCGGGTGCGGTCGGTGCGGGCGTGGGGACCCAGCACCGTTTCCACAGCGTGCGCCCTTGCGGGCCGGCGTTGCTCGCTGTGGGGGTGGCGGAGGGGTGTCCCCGGGGGGGGGGGTGCCTTCCACCGTTGTGAGGGGCGTCTGAGGTCAGGCGCCCCCCCTCCCCCGACTGCCCGCCCACTGAGCGGGCTGTTGGGGTCCGCCACCCACGTGCTGTGGGCGCGGGTGTGTCAGTGTGGGGGCCCATCACTGCCCCCTTGGCCTGCATGCCCTGTGGGGGCTGCGTGCCGCGGGGGTGGTGGGGGGCCGTCCCGGGGGGGGGTGGTCTGCCACCGTTGTGAGGGGCGTCTGGTGTCAGGCGCTGTCCCTCAGACGGCCGCCCGTCCTCTGGGGCGGGCGGCCGGGGTTCCGCGACCCGTGTGTCCCGGGTGCGGTCGGTGCGGGCGTGGGGACCCAGCACCGGCCCCACAGCGTGCCCCCTTGCGTGCTGGCGTTGCCCGCAGTGGGAACTGCGAAAGGGCATCCCCGAGGGGGGTGCCCTCCACGGTTGTGAGAGGCATCTGAGGTCAGGCGCTCCCCCTCCCCCGACTGCCCGCCTACTGGGCGGGCTGTTGGGGTCCGCCACCCACGTGCTGCGGGCGCGGGTGTGTGGGTGTGGGGGCCCATCACCTTCCCCTTGGCCTGCATGCCCTGTGGGGGCTGCGTGCCGTGGGGGTGGTGGGGGGCCTTCCCCGGGGGGGTCGGCCTGCCACCATTGTGAGGGGCGTCTGGTCTCAGGCGCTGTCCCTCCCTTGGCCGTCCGTCCTCTGGGGCGGGCGGCCGGGGTTCCGCGACCCGCGTGTCCCGGCTGCGGTCAGTGCGGGCGTGGGGACCCTGCACCGGCCCCACAGCGTGCCCCCTTGCGGGCCGGCGTTGCTCGCTGTGGGGGTGGCGGAAAGGCGTCCCCGGGGGGGCTGCCTTCCACCATTGTGAGGGGCGTCTGGTGTCAGGCGCTGTCCCTCCCGCCGCCGCCCGTTCTCTGGAGCGGGCAGCCAGGGTTCCGCGACCCGTGTGTCCCGGATGCGGTCGGTGTGGGCGTGGGGACCCAGCACCAGCCCCACAGCGTGCGCCCTTGCGGGATGGCGTTGCTCGCTGTGGGGTGGCGGAAGAGCGTCCCCGGTTGGGGTGCCTTCCACCATTGTCAGGGGCGTCTGAGGTGAGGCGCTGTCCCTCCCCCGACTGCCCGCCTATTGGGCGGGCTGTTGGGGTCCGCCACCCAAGTGCTGTGGGCGCGGGTGTGTGGGTGTGGGGGCCCAACACTGTCCCCTTGGCCTGCATGCCCTGTGGGGGCTGCGTGCCGCGGGGGTGGTGGGGGGCCGTCCCCTGGGAGGATGGCCTGCCAGAGTTGTGAGGGGGGTCTGGTGTCAGGCGCTGTCCCTCCCCCGGCCGCCCGTCATCTGGAGCAGGCAGCCAGGGTTCCGCGACCCGTGTGGTTTGAGGTTTGAGGTTTGATTTTGCGGGTACTAGACGCCTTTCGGCCCCGGGGGGCCACCTGGTCGGGCCAGGTGATATCCTCCCCACCGGGCCCTAGTGGGGGGCCCTCCAAGACGCACCTCCTGCCTGGTGGCGGAGTCCCCCGGGTTCACAGAGCTCGGAGCCCCGTCCTTCCCCGGCATCCCCGTTTCGCCACTCCCCGGTCAGTGCATCAATTCGCAGCCGTGGCCGCGGGCGCTTACCCACTGCGTCGCCCCCCTAATGCGTGGTCGCCCGGGGCACCGGCGCCGCCGGGCCCGTGCTACTGGCTTGTCGCCAGTGGGACCCCCTTGGGCTGGCGCGGAGGCTGCCTAGCCTAGGGGCTGGGGCGTGGCGCTGTGCGCCACTACTGCCTTGGCGGGTGCAGTGTCCCGTCTGTGTGTGCGCGGCGCTCGGGGCCGGTTCGGGGGGGTTCGGGCCGGTACCTGGTGTTGTGTCTCCCCTTCTTCCCCCTTCCTGCCCCGCGTGTCCCGCGCTGCGTGTGGCGGGCCGTCCCGTCCGGGTGTTCCTTATCCTCGTTCGCTGGTACGCCATTCCATGCGGTCTCCGCGTTCCGCGCGCTCGGTCCGGTTGCCCTTCTGGTGGTCCCCGCGTGTCCTTTTCGTGTGTGTGCGCTCGCGCTCCTGCGGTGTCCGCTCCCCGCTGGGTGGTGTGGCGCGCGCATCTCGCGTGGTCCCGGCACTGGGCGCTGGTAGGGCCGTTCCATGTGGTCCGTGCCCCTCCGCGTGTCCTGCCCCGGTCCCGTGCTCCGTCTGGCGTGCTTGGGGGGGGGCGGTCCGGTCCCGGTTCCCCCCTACTTGGCTTGGGGTTGTGGGGGCGGCGGCAGGGCGTCCCCGGGGGGGGTGCCTTCGACCGGTGCGTGGGGCCTTCTGGGTCTTGCGCTCCTCTTCCCCCGACTGCCCGTCCACTGGGTGGGCTGTCGGGGTCTGCGTTGTGGGCGCGGGCGTGCGGTTGTGGGGGCCCCGCTCTGTTCTTGCGGGGGGGGAGAGAGGTTGCGGGCGCGTTTGTTCTGTGACCCGGGTGCCAGTGTATCTCAGAAGGCAGCCGCCCCGGAGGTAGCGCACCAGGCGCGCGCCGCGAAGGAGCTGGTTCGAATCCCGGGATCGGTGGTCTCCAACCGATCCCTTCGAATACCCTTCCGCGACCCGTGTGTCCCGGGTGCGGTCGGTGCGTGCGTGGGGACCCAGCAACGGCCCCACAGCGTGCGCCCTTGCGGGCCGGCGTTGCTCGCTGTGGGGGTGGCGGAAGGGCGTCCCCGGGGGGGGTGCCTTCCACCATCGTGAGGGGCGTCTGAGGTCAGGCGCTGTCCCTCCCCCGACTGCGCGCCCACTGGGCGGGCCGTTGGGGTCCGCCACCCACGTGCTGTGGGCGCGGGTGTGTGGGTGTGGGGGCCCAATACTGTCCCCTTGGCCTGCATGCCCTGTGGCAGCTGCGTGATGCGGGAGTGGTGGGGGGCCGTCCCCGGGGGGGGTGGCCTGCCACCGTTGTGAGGGGCGTCTGGTGTCAGGCGCTGTCCCTCCCCCGGCCGCCCGTCATCTGGAGCAGGCAGCCAGGGTTCCGCGACCCGTGTGTCCCGGCTGCGGTCGGTGCGGGCGTGGGGACCAAGCACCGGCCCCACAGCGTGCGCCCTTGCGGGCCGGCTTTGCTCACTGTTGGGGTGGCAGAAGGGTGTCCCCGGGGGGGGTGTCTTCCACCATTGTGAGGGGCGTCTGAGGTCAGGCGCTGTCCCTCCCCCGACTGCCCGCCCACTGTGTCGGCTATTGGGGTCCGCCAGCCACGTGCTGTGGGCGCGGGTGTGTGGGTGTGGGGGCCCAACACTGTCCCCTTGGCCTGCATGCCCTGTGGGGGCTGCATGCCGCGGGGATGGTGGGGGGCCGTCCCCGGGGGGGGTGGCCTGCCACCGTTGTGAGGGGCATCTGGTGTCAGGCGCTGTCCCTCCCCCCGCCGCCCGTCCTCTGGAGCGGGCAGCCAGGGTTCCGCAACCCGTGTGTCCGGGGTGCGGTCGGTGCGTGCGTGGGGACCCACCACCGGCCCCACAGCGTGCGCCCTTGCGGGCCGGCGTTGCCTGCTGTGTGGGTGGCGGAAGGGCGTCCCCGGGGGGGGTGCCTTCCACCATTGTGAGGGGCGTCTGAGGTCAGGCGCTGTCCCTTCCCCGAATGCCCGCCCACTGGCCGGGCTGTTGGGGTCCGCCACCCACGTGCTGTGGGCGCGAGTGTGTGGCTGTGGGGGCCCAACACTGTCCCCTTGGCCTGGGTGCCCTGTGGGGGCTGCGTGATGCGGGGTCTGGTCGGGGGGCCGTCCCCGGGGGGGGTGGCCTGCCACCGTTGTGAGGGGGGTCTGGTGTCAGGCGCTGTCCCTCCCCCGGCCGCCCGTCCTCTGGAGCAGGCAGCCAGGGTTCTGCGACCCGTGTGTCCCGGCTGCGGTCGGTGCGGGCGTGGGGACCCAGCACCGCCCCCACAGCGTGCGCCCTTGCGCGCCGGCGTTGCTAGCTGTGGGGCTGGCGCAAGGGCGTCCCCTGGGGGGGTGCCTTCCACCATTGTGAGGGGCGTCTGAGGTCAGGCGCTGTCCCTCCCCCGACTGCCCGCCCACTGGGCGGGCTGTTGGGGTCCGCCACCCACGTGCTGTGGGCGCGGGTGTGTGGGTGTGGGGGCCCAACACTGTCCCCTTGGCCTGCATGCCCTGTGGGGGCTGCGTGCCGCGGGGGTCCCGGGGGGCCGTCCCCGGAAGGGATGGCCTACCAACGTTGTGAGGGGCGTCTGGTGTCAGGCGCTGTCCCTCCCCCGGCCGCCCGTCCTCTGAAGCGGGCAGCCAGGGTTCCGCGACCTGTGTCTCCCGGGTGCGGTCGCTGCGGGCGTGGGGACCCAGCACCGGCCCCACAGCGTGCGCCCTTGCGGGCCGGCGTTGCACGCCGTGGGGGTGGCGGAAGGGCATCCCGGGGGGGGGTGCCTTCCACCATTGTGAGGGGCGTCTGAGGTCAGGCGCTGTCCCTCCCCCGACTGCCCGCCCTTGGGGGGGCTGCTGGGATCTGCCACCCACGTGCTGTGGGCGCGGGTGTGTGGGTGTGGGGGCCCAACACTGTCCCCTTGGCCTGCATGCCCCGTGGGGGCTGCTTGCCGCGGGGATGGTGGGGGGCCGTCCCCGGGGGGGGGGTGGCCTACCACGGTTGTGAGGGGCGTCTGGTGTCAGGCACTGTCCCTCCCCCGGCCGCCTGTCCTCTGGAGCGGGCAGCCAGGGTTCCGGGACCCGTATGTCCCGGGTGCGGTCGGTGCGGGCGTGGGGACCCAGCACCGGCCCCACAGCGTGCGCCCTTGCGGGCCGGCGTTGCTCGCAGTGGGGGCGGCGGAAGGGCGTCCCCTGGGGGGGTGCCTTCCACCATTGTGAGGGGCGTCTGGTGTCAGGCGCTGTCCCTGCCCCGGCCGCCCGTCCTCTGGAGCGGGTAGCCGGGGTTCTGCGACCCGTGTGTCCCGGGTGCGGTCGGTGCGGCCTTGGGGACCCAGCACCGGCCCCACAGCGTGCACCCTTGCCGGCCGGCGTTGCTCGCTGTGGGGGTGGCGGAAGGGCGTTCCTGGGGGGGGTGCCTTCCACCGTTGCGAGTGGCGTCTGAGGTCAGGCGCGGTCCCTCGGCCAACTGCCCGCCCACTGGGCGGGCTGTTGGGGTCCGCCGCCCACGTGCTGTGGGCGCGGGTGTGTTGGTGTGGGGGCCCGACACTGTCCCCTTGGCCTGCATGCCCTGTGGGGGCTGCGTGCCGCGGGGGTGGTGGGGGGCCGTCTCCGGGGATGGTGGCCTGCCAACGTTGTGAGGGGCGTCTGGTGTTAGGCGCTGTCCCTCCCCCGGCCGCCCGTCCTCTGGAGCGGGCAGCCAGGGTTCCGCGACCCGTGTGTCCCGGGTGCGGTCGGTGCGGGCGTGGGGACCCAGCACCGCCCCCACAGCGTGCGCCCTTGCGGGCCGGCGTTGCTCGCTGTGGGGGTGGCGGAGGGGCGTCCCCGGGGGGGTGCCTTCCACCGTTCTGAGGGGCGTCTGAGGTTAGGCGCTGTCCCTCCCCTGACTGCCCGCCCACTGGGCGGGCTGTTGGGGTCCGCCTGGCACGTGCTCTGGGCGCGGGTGTGTGGGCGTGGGGGCCCAACACTCTACCCTTGGCCTTCATGCCCTGTGGGGGCTGCGTGCCGCTGGGGTGGTGGGGGGCCGTCCCCGGGGGGGGTTGCCTGCCACCGTTGTGAGGGGCGTCTGGTGTCAGGCGCTGTCCCTCCCCCGGCCGCCCGTCCTCTGGAGCGGGCAGCCAGGGTTCCACGACCCGTGTGTCCCGGGTGCGGTCGGTGCGGGCGTGGGGACCCAGCACCGGCTCCACAGCGTGCGCCCTTGCGGGCCGGCGTTGCTCGCTGTGGGGGTGGCGGAAGGGCGTCCCCGGGGGGGGTGCCTTCCACCATTGTGAGGGGCTTCTGAGGTCAGGCGCTGTCCCTCCCCCGAGTGCCCGCCCACTGGGCGGGCTGTTGGGTTCCGCCACCCAGTTGCTTTGGGCGCGGGTGTGTGGGTGTGGGGGCCCAACACTGTCCCCTTGGCCTGCATGCCCTGTGGGGGCTGCGTGCCGCGGGGGTGGTGGGGGGCCGTCTCCGGGAATGGTGGCCTGCCACCGTTGTGAGGGGCGTCTGGTGTCAGGCGCTGTCCCTCCCCCGGCCGCTTGTCCTCTGGAGCGGGCAGCCCGGGTTCCGCGACACGTGTGTCCCGGGTGCGGTCGGTGCGGGCGTGGGGACCCAGCACCGGCCCCACGGCGCTCGCCCTTGCGGGCCGGCGTTGCACGCCGTGGGGGTGGCGGTAGGGCTTCACCGGGGGGGTTGCCGTCCGCCGTTCTGAGGGGCGTCTGGGGTCAGGCGCACCCCCTCCCCCGGCTGCCCGCCCTTTGGGCGGGCTGCTGGGGCTGGCTGGCCACGTGCTGTAGCGCGGGTGTGGGTGTGTGCGGTGTGTGTGGTGTCTGTGCGGTGCGTGTCGTGGTGCGCGGTGCCGCTTTTCTCTTGTCCCTCTGGTGCTCCCCTCTCCATCGCTTCGGTGCCGTGTGGTGGCCGCCGTGTGCCGTGTGCCTGTTGTGCCCCCTTCTCTGCGCGCGTCCCTTGCTCGGCGGCTGGCTACCCCTTGTTTCGTTCGTGGCCTTGTCGCTCTTTTCCCTTTCCTCTGCTCGCCCTTCTCCCTGGCACGCACTTTTTCCCTGCCTCCGCCCCGGTGTGTGTCTCTGTCTTTCTCTTCGCCAGCTTTCTCTTTCGTTGCGCCCTGTGAGACAAAAGGTAGGGTGGGGGTATGTGGGCCTTCGTCGTGCATCGTTGGCACCACGTTCGTTGCGGCGTTGCGGCGTATAACATACCTGCCTTCGCACTTGTGTCTACGTGTCTGCGCACGCTCCTCCCCCTTCGTGCCATACCATGGTGTGCTTATGTCTCTCTTCCCGTACCCACACCCTTTCGTGTGTTGTTTGTTGTGATGCCGTTGTACTCCCTATGCAAAAAGAGACGTGCGTGGCTTGGGGTCCTCTTTCCTATTCCTCTCCCTGCTACCTGGTTGGTTCCACACCTTTGTTGGTCTCGGTTGGTGGCGCGGGCCGGGCACTCGTTGCTTCTCTCGTGTGCGCGGCGTGGCACGACATGGTAGCATACTTGCGTGGCTCCTTTCCCTCCTTATCTTTTTGTGTAATGTGTGTCTTGTCGCCGTTATGCTCCTTGCGTGGGTGTAACATACTTATCTCACCCACATCTTTGTGTGTTCCGTGTGTCGCGGCGGCGTTGTGCTCCCTATGCAAACGAGCGTGCGGCGGCGGGGTTTTTTTCGTGTGATGGCATCTTGTCATTGCCATCCTCGGTTGGTCTCTTACTCTTGCCGTGGTGTGGTATGTTACCTACTTATGCCTCGTACGTGTTCTCCCCTCTCCTATTTCTTACCGTGTTGTGCTTGCTACGGCGTATTTTAGCGTGCGTTGTTTGGCGTAGGTTTATATCCTACTTGCACTCAACACGGCTCCACACACCTCTTTTGCCACCTTTGTTTGTTGTCCTTCCCGCGTGCGCGGCGTGACATGTAACATACTTGTGTGGCTCCCTCTTTACCCACCTCCTTTCATGTTTGGCGTGTTCCGGCACCGTCGTACCCCCTATGCGAGCGGGCGTGCTCGGGCGGGGCCTTTGCTTGCATGTGTGCATACTTGCGGTGTGCCTCCACCATGGCGCAGTTTGTAACATACTCTTGCCTCCCTGCCATCTTATTGTGTATTGTGTTTGTTACGGCGTTATGTAGCGTTGCGTGGCATATAACACACTTGTTTTTCGGCGGCCGGTGGCGTTGTTGTTGCTTGTGTGTGTTATTCTTGCACCCGGCACCTCTTTGGTCCCGGGTGCGTGGCATGACATGTAACATACTTGTGTGGGTTTTTATGGTTCGCGTGTTACGGCGCCATCGTACTCCCTATGCAAGTGGGGTTGCAATGCATGGTCTCCTTCTTGCGGTACGTCTCCACCTTGGCGCGGTTTCTAACATACTTGCTCTCTCCTTGCCTACATCTTACCATGTTGTGCTTGCTACGTCGTTATTTAGCGTTGCGCGATATATATTATACTTGTTTTTCGGCGGCCGGCGGCGTTGTTGTTGTTTGTGTGTGTTTTGTTTTGGGGCGCGCACAAGTCCCTAGCGCCTAGGGCACGCACTTTGCTAGGTGTTTTGGGGCAAGCAACGCTGAGCTTCTTCGCCGTCGCGACTCTATTGTTCTTCCCTTTTTGTGAGTGTTCTTAATTTTGCGACCTCGCCAAACAGCGGCGTAAAATTTTTGGGGGGGTTTCCGAGGTCGGAGGTGTGATTTTCTTATTGCAAGGGAACACACCGATGAAGCGAGATAAGCCACAGGTGACCACTAGGCAACTATCATAGCCGCCGAAGCGTTGTAGGCTGTTGATGAAATCAACGTAGAGAAGAGAGTTAGCACAACAGGGTATGGGTAAGCTGGAAATCAGGCCCCTATCCCTACTGTCGCTCTGCTTGCTGGCATGACAGCCACAAGCATCCACAATGGTCTGCATACGCGACCTCAGTTCAGTCAGGCTTGGACTAGAGTAGAAACACTCACAGAAGAAGTCCACTGAGCGATTAGCGCCAGTGTGACCAGAACTGAGATGGGACCACTGTAGGCACCCATCCAGTCGTGCCTCAGGCACAACAAGCCGGTCCTCGTGGAAGAGGTACTGATTGTTTTTATACCACTGGTGCCCGTCAATGACACGGGGTTCCAGACCAGTGCTGAGGGTTTGGAGAATTTCTTTGTACTCTGACTAATAGTCGGTTAGACTCCAACCCTCGAGGATTCCAGCAGTGAGCATGGACAGGTCAAGTTGGACATCCATACGCTGGAAAGCCTCTTTGGCGAGCGCCTCAGAGCTCTCACCTATAAGCGCATCGAAGTCATTGCGCGATATATAGTCAGACAGTTCATTTTTTATACCGGGGATATGATGAACTGTCAACCTGAACTGGCTCAGGTAAGTCCACCACCGCTTTAGTTTTGCTTTCTCTGGCGCCGGGCCCTTCTGAAAAGACTTCACAGTTTCCTGGTCACATAGCCAGACAATAGGTATAGATCCCAGGAGTCGGGATTGTGACGAAAGCACCAACATACCGGCCAGGAGTTCCTGGTCATAGGTGCTGTAATTGGAACGCGCTTGGTTCCATTTCCAATTCCAGTGTCCTAGTGGCACCAGCCGCCACTCACTGGTAGGATAGTCATGTTTCAGCGAGCCATCACGGTTCAGTCCACTAGTACGATAATGGCAGTGGGTTAGTTCAGCGGGGTTAAGCTCTTGCCATTGGTAGATCGTTCCACCCCCCCCTACATCACTGGCATCAGTGATCAGGACCATCTCGCCCTTAGGGCGGGGCACTCCCAGACAGTTGGAGGAGGCAATTTTCTTCTTCAACTCCTGGAAACATTCCTCCTCCCTGGCGGTCCACCTCCAGGGAGTAGTTTTCTTGATTAGGTCAGTGAGGGGGGGCAGAGGAGTAGGTAAAATTGTGGATGTGACGCCGATAGAAATTACAGGCGCCTACAAACCTCCTCACATCGTGTAGACCCTTCTCAGGGTCATCGCGAATCTGCATGTCCTGTAGGGGCTGCATCTTAGACGCGGCTGGTTTCCAACAGCCATACCCCACGTCAAAACCCAAATATTCTATCTCCTCTTTCATAAACTCACATTTTTCGAGTTTGATTGGGAGATGGTTTTCTTGACAAACAAAGAAAAATTCACGGAGGAGAAGGACATGGTCCTCTTGAGTATTAGTACCCAAACTCGGGTCGTCGATGTGGGCCTCCATTTCTCCACCCCGAGAAATCAACTCCTGTACTAGAGGCCTGCGCCTCAGTACTCCTGGATCTGGCGCTCGATTTCTTCAACCTGTTCCTGTGGAGCGGGATAGGGACGACGCCTCACTCGCGTCTTTTCAAATTCAGGTTTCAGTTTCAGGTCCATCTGGACCAGTTTTTTACAAGAGAGGGGGGGCGGCAAGGCGCCGAACACCTCCTCATAGGTTATCAGCAGTTTCTTCAGTCCGGGGTCAAGGTTAAGACTCTCGAGTTTCTGCAGGAAATCCTCCTCAGCATGGAGGTTGCTCTTTCTATGTTCTTTCTTTTTCTGCCGATCAGCAGTTTCGGCAGGCATAGAACCATCGTCCCACTCAGGGGGACATTGCTGCCCATAGTGCAGAGAATACACTAGCGGTATCTCAGGATCAGGCAGCGTATAGGAATCATCGTCCTCCTAAGACGGGATGGAGGATTTCCAGGTCTGTCTCAGGTATTGCAGCCGCTCTTGGCGCTCAATACCTTTGGCCTTCAGGTACAACAGCCGCCGGAGTTCCTGAGTGTCAGTCTCAGACAGTGGCATGTTATTAGAAGCAGGCCGCGCCAGAGCATCAGGACTCCGGGCCACGGGTTCACCTGTGTGCATAGGCTGCATGTGTAGCACTGGGTTCCCAACATGGGGAGCGGGTTCTGAGGTCGACTCTAGATCTACCTCCTCCAGCAACAGCTGGGCTAGGAAGGCACTGTTTTTTAGGTCAACACAGCTGGGATCAACAGAGGGAATAGTGCTGGCAATCTCAGACAGTGGGTCGTCAGCGTCCTCCTTAACAGCTGCAGGTTCCAGATAGCCATTGGGAGATTCACACCCTGTAAGTGTGGCAGATAGGTGCTCAGGAGATCGGTTTTTGAGATCAGAAAGGGTCAGGCCACGATTTTCGGCCATGACCTCTTTCAGTAGCACCTGGTCTAGGTCACACAGGGGTACAGGATTGAGAGATCCATCAACGACGGATAAGAAACTGCCCCACTCAGGGGCCTGCATAGCTGTGTCTGAGTCCTCAGGCACATGAATGGGATGGTCGGGGAGTTGCACTCTTCCCACGGTCATTCGATCTAGCATACAACGCCAGTAAGCGTGTTCACCAGAGCAGCCCCAGTCAGGGGTGCACATGACAACCCTTCCTCCCTCATAAGCGATTTTGGTTAGAACCTTCGCGAGCAGGGAGAAGGGAGGGTTAGCATACGCTAGGCCCATTGCTTTCCAGAAGAAACGGAAAGCATTGTTTAAATGTTTCGAGCAGTACAACTGCATGATGTGCTGTTGTCGGCTCGCAAACAATTCGACCTGGATATCATCCAGGTTTACCTGAAGGGCCGCAAGTCCATTTTCAAGAACGTGACGGGCCAATTGGTAGTTTTCAGTATGATAGTTAGTCTTGGATGCGTAGCGCAGCCCAGACTCTTTTCGTCCTGACAGCTGCAAAGGTACGGAGAATAGCCCACTGCCAAAGTCGCAGTGCAAAGAATAAGGGCGCTGGAGAGACAGCATTTTTACCTGGGGGTTTTCTCGTAGGAAGTTGGTACCAATGATGATGTCAAAGGCGTCGGTGTCCAGCCCTCTGCAGTGTTGGGTCAAAGCTTCGTCGCCCAAGCATATAGTCACATCGACTCCCCCCAAGGAATGGATGGTACCCCCATCCCCTACTCTTATGGCCACGGTCTTAGTTTTCTTGAAAGTCCTTAGCAGGCGCCGGGCCACTATGGAAAGTGTTGCACCGGTGTCAAACACCGCTCGAAAAACTTGATCCCCAATTCTCCCGAGGATCCAGAAAACCAAGTCCTCCTCTTCGGACCCGCCCCCCTACTCCTCATCAGCGAAATTGACATCCACCCCTGCAGCCATGAGGGACTTGGCCATCCAGGCCAGTCGCCTCTTCTTTGAGTTATTCCCCTGAGGGGAAGCGTTATCCCCCTGTGGCCGCTTCTTGGGGTCACCTGCGGCAGGAGGGGGAGTAGCAGCGGGCGCTGATGAGCATCTCCGGGGGTTAGGGGGTCCGCCTTTGCCACCCCCCTTGCCACCTCCTTTACCACCTTTATGCTCATTCGGGATATTTCTGGTGGGTGTTTGGGTCTTCTGGCGTTCAGCCTCCTGTCGCTTGAGTTTATCACTCTCGCGTTTCTTTATGTGACATTCGTCTTCGTAGTGACAACGTTTGCCACAATAGCCACAGGTGATGGTACACCTGAAATGATCCTGATGGGTCACAGGTTTCCCATCCTTGGTATGCTGCTGTCGTTTCATCTGCAGCATACAGCTACTGCGGTGATCGCAGTCAGGGGCATGACACGGCCACCCCTTGTCATTGACAGGTTTGCATTAGAACAGAGGGGGTGTACCTGCATCAGGTTTAACCTCATTCATGGCACATGTTACCCCTCCCTTTACCACCTCCCTGGTTGGTGTTGGTGGGATTTTTAGGCCCTTTTGGTTCGCCACGTTCGGGGGTAGGGGTACCACCTCGACCCAAGTGCTTCTTGAGGAATTTCTCCATGTGGGATTCATTCTCCCTGTCAAGGGCTAGCTCAATCAGCAGGTCCACCAGTTCGTCGTACGAGTGGGTCCGGCTTTTCCTCTCAGAGGTAGCGCGGCAGTCATCCCACGTACGTTGGGGGATTTTAGTCATGAGCCACAGGTGGGGCTCAGTGGCTCCGTAGGAGCACAGTTCATCCGTGAACACAGATACTCCAGGTCGCACACGTATTCAGAGACTCGCGCAGCGGAAGGAAACTCAGGGAGCATAGGTAGCCCCTCTATCTGTGTGCGCACACTGAGGTCAGTCTCATAGACTGGGAATGTTTTCTCCAATCTCTGGAGTACCTCTACCTAGGTTGAACAGGTTTTCACAATCTGTTTCACCTGTTTTGGCAAAAATTTCTTTTTGCAGGAGCGAAGCCAGAGGACGGGCGACGGGGGGAGGGACAGCGCCTGACACCAGACGCCCCTCACAACGGTGGCGGGCCACCCCCCCCAGCGACGGCCCCCCACCACCCCCGCGGCACGCAGCCCCCACAGGGCATGCAGGCCAAGGGGACAGTGTCGGGCCCCCACACCCACACACCCGCGCCCACAGCACGTGGGTGGCGGACCCCAACAGCCCGCCCAGTGGACGGGCAGTCGGGGGAGGGACAGCGCCAGACCTCAGACGCCCCTCACAATGCTGGAAGGCACCCCCCCCCGGGGAGGCCCTTCCGCCACCCCCACAGCGAGCAACGCCGGCCCGCAAGGGCGCACGCTGTGGGGCCGGTGCTGGGTCCCCATGCCCGCATCGATCGCACCCGGGACACACGGGTAGCGGAACCCTGGCTGCCCGCTCCAGAGCACGGGCGGCCGGGGGAGGGACAGCGCCTGACACCAGACGCCCCTCACAACGGTGGCAGGCCATCCCCCCCGGGGACGGCCCCCCACCACCACCCCCGCGGCACGCAGCCCCCACAGGGCATTCACGCCAAGGGGACAGTGTTGGGCCCCCACACCCACACGCCCGCACCCACAGCACGTGGGTGGCGGACCCCAACAGCCCGCCCAGTGGGCAGGCAGTCGGGGAAGGGACAGCGCCTGACCTCAGAAGCCTCTCACACGATGGTGGAAAGCACCCTGCCCGGGGATGCCCTTCCGCCACCCCCACAGCGGGCAACGCCGGCCCGCAAGGGCGCACACTGTGGAGCCGGTGCTGGGTCCCCACGCCCGCACCGACCGCACCCGGGACACACTGGTCGCGGAACCCTGGCTGCCCACTCCAGAAGACGGGCGGCCGGGGGAGGGACAGCGCCTGACACCAGACGCCCCTCACAACGGTGGCAGGCCAACCCCCCCGGGGACGGCCCCCCACCATCCCCGCGGCACGCAGCCCCCATGGGGCATGCAGGCCAAGGGGACAGTGTTGGGCCCCCACACCCACACACCCGCGCCCACAGCACGTGGGTGGCGGAACCCAACAGCCCGCCCAGTGGGCGGGCAGTCGGGGGAGGGACAGCGCCTGACCTCAGACGCCCCTCACAATGGTGGAAGGCACCCCCCCGGGGACGCCCTTCCGCCACCCCCACAGCGAGCAACGCCGGCCCGCAAGGGCACACGCTGTGGGGCCGGTGCTGGGTCCCCACGCCCGCACCGACGGCACCCGGGACCCACGGGTCGCGGAACCCTGGCTGCCCGCTCCAGAGGACGGGCGACCGGGGGAGGGACAGCGCCTGACAGCAGACGCCCCTCACAAAGGTGGCAGGCGACCCCCCCCGGGGAAGGCCCCCCACCATCCCCGCGTTACGCAGCCCCCACACCGCATGCAGGCCAAGGGGACAGTGTTGGGCCCCCATACCCACACACCCGCGCCCACAGCACGTGGGTGGCGGACCCCAACAGCCCGCCCAGTGGGCGGGCAGTCGGGGGAGGGACAGCGCCTGACCTCAGACGCCCCTCACAATGGTGGAAGGCACCCTCCCCGGAAACGCCCTTCTGCCATTCCCACAGCGAGCAATGCCGGCCCGCAAGGGCACACGCTGTGGGGCCGGTGTTGGGTCCCCACGCCCGCACCGACCGCAGCCGGGACACACGGGTCGCGGAACCCTGGCTGCCCGCTCCAGAGGACGGGCGGCCGGGGGAGGGACAGCGCCTGACACCAGACGCCCCTCACAACGGTGACAGGCCACCCCCCCCGGGGACGGCCCCCCACCACCCCCGCGGCACGCAGCCCCCACGGGGCATGCAGGCCAAGGGGACAGTGTTGGGCCCCCACACCCACACACCCGCGCCCAGAACACGTGGGTGGCGGACCCCAACAGCCCGCCCAGTGCGCGGCCAGTCGGGGGAGGGACAGCGCCTGACCTCAGACGCCCCTCACAATGGTGGAAGGCACCCCCCCCGGAAACGCCCTTCTGCCATTCCCACAGCGAGCAATGCCGGCCCGCAAGGGCGCACGCTGTGGGGCCAGTGCTGGGTCCCCACGGCCGCACCAACCGCTGCGGGAACACACGGGCCGCAGAACCCTGGCTGCCCGCTCCAGAGGACGGGCGGCCGGGGGAGGGACATGCATGACACCAGACGCCCCTCACAACGGTGGCAGGCCGGCCCCCCCCGGGACGGCCCCCCCACCACCCCCGCGGCACGCAGCCCCCACAGGGCATGCAAGCCAAGGGAACAGTGTTTTGGGCCCCCACACCCACACACCTGCGCCCACAGCACGTGGGTGGCGGACCCCAACAGCCCGCCCAGTGGACGGGCAGTCGGGGGAGGGACAGCGCCTGACCTCAGACGCCCCTCACAATGGTGGAAGGCACCCCCCCCGGGGACGCCCTTCCGCCACCCCCACAGCGAGCAACGCCGGCCCGCAAGGGCGCACACTGTGGGGCCGGTGCTGGGTCCCCACGCCCGCATCGACCGCAGCCGGGACACGCGGGTGGCGGAACCCCGGCCGCCCGCCCCAGAGGACGGACGGCCGGGGGAGGGACAGCGCCTGACACCAGACGCCCCTCACAACGGTGGCAGGCCACCCCCCCGGGGACGGCTCCCCACCACCCCCGCGGCACGCAGCCCCCACGGGGCATGCAGGCCAGGGGAACAGTGTGGGGCCCCCACACCCACACACCCGCGCCCACAGCACGTGGGTGGCGGACCCCAACAGCCCGCCCAGTGGGCGGGCAGTCGGGGGAGGGGGAGCGCCTGACCACAGACGCCCCTCACAACGGTGGAACACACCCCCCCCGGGGATGCCCTTCCGCCACCCCCACAGCGAGCAACGCCGGCCCGCAAGGGCGCATGCTGCGGGACTGGTGCTGGGTCCCCACGCCCGCACCGACCGCCCCCGGGACACACGGGTCGCGGAACCCTGGCTGCCCGCCCCAGAGGACGGGCGGCCGGGGGAGGGACAGCGCCTGACACCAGACACCCCTCATAACGGTGGCAGGCCACCCCCCCCGGGGACTGCCCCCCACCACCCCCGCATCACGCAGCCCCCACAGGGCATGCAGGCCAAGGGGACAGTGTCGGGCCCCCACACCCACACGCCCGCGCCCACAGCATGTGGCTGGCGGACCCCAACAGCCCACCCAGTGGGCGGGCAGTTCAGGGAGAGGGAGCGCCTGACCACAGA
Source organism: Eutreptiella sp. 'Long Island Sound 2002' (assembly GCA_964036045.1). Lineage (NCBI taxonomy): Eukaryota > Euglenozoa > Euglenophyceae > Eutreptiales > Eutreptiaceae > Eutreptiella > Eutreptiella sp. 'Long Island Sound 2002'. Next base: position 565,200 of record OZ038382.1, read on the forward strand.
CGCCCCTTCACAATGGTGGAAGGCACCCCCCCGGGGACGCCCTTCCGCCACCCCCACAGCGAGCAACGCCGGCCCGCAAGGGCGCACGCTGTGGGGCCGGTGCTGGGTCCCCACGCCAGCACTGACCGCACCCGGGACAAACGGGTCGCGGAACCCCGGCTGCCCGCCCCAGAGGACGGGCGGCCGGGGGAGGGACAGCGCCTGACACCAGACGCCCCTCTCAACGTTGGCAGGCCAACCCCCCCAGGGACGGCCCCCCACCACCCCCGCGGCACGCAGCCCCCACAGGGCATGCAGGCCAAGGGGACAGTGTTGGGCCCCCACACCCACACACCCGCGCCCACAGCACGTTGGTGGCGGACCCCAACAGCCCGCCCAGTGGACGGGCAGTCGGGGGAGGGGGAGCGCCTGACCTCAGACGCCCCTCACAGCGGTGGAAGGCACCCCCCCCGGGGACGCCCTTCCGCCACCCCCACAGCGAGCAACGCCGGCCTGCAAGGATGCACACTGTGGAACCGGTGCTGGGTCCCCACGCCCACACCGACCGCACCCGGAACACACGGGTCGCAGTACCCCGGCTGCCCGCCCCAGAGGACGGGCGGTCGGGGGAGCAACGGCGCCTGACACCAGACCCCCCTCACAACAGTGGCAGGCCACCCCCCCCCCGGGGACGGCCCCCCACCACCCCCCCGGCACGCAGCCCCCACGGGGCGTGCAGGCCAAGCCAAGTAGGGGGGAACCGGGACGGAACCGCCCCTCCCCAAGCACGCCAGACGGAGCAAGGGACCGGGGCAGGAAACGCGGAGGGGCACGGACCACGTGGAACGGCCCTACCAGCGCCCAGTGCCGGAACCGCGCGAGGTGCGCATGCCACACCACCCAGGGGGTGGGGGGAGCGGACGCCGCGGGAGCGCGAGCGCACACACACGCAAAGGGCACGCGGGGGCTACCAGAAGGGCAACCGGACCGAGCTCGCGGAACGCACAGACCGCGTGGAATGGCGTACCAGCGAGCGAGGGTAAGGGACACACGGACGGGACGGCCCGCCACAAACAGCGCGGGACACGCGGGGCGGGAAGGGGGAAACGGGAGAGACACAACACCAGGTACCGGCCCAAGCCCCCCGAGGCGGCCGCGAGCGCCGCGCACACACGGACGGGGCACTGCACCCGCCAAGGCAGTAGTGGCGCACTGCGCCACGCCCCAGCCCCTAGGCTAGGCAGCCTCCGCGCCAGCCCAAGGGGGTCCCACTGGCAACAAGCCAGTAGCACGGGCCCAGCAGCGCCGGCGCCCCGGGCGACCACGCATTAGGGGGGCGACGCAGTGGGTAAGCGCCCGCAGCCATGGCTGCGAATTGATGCACTGACCGGGGAGTGGCGAAATGGGGAAGCCGGGGAGGGACGGGGCTCCGAGCTCTGTGAACTCGGGGGACTCCGCCACCAGGCAGGAGGTGCGTCTTGGAGGGCCCCCCACTAGGACCCGGTGCGGAGGATATTACCTGGCCCGACCAGGTGGCCCCCCGGGGCCGAAAGGCGTCTATTACCCGCAAAATCAAACCTCTAACCTCAAACCTCTTTTTGCAGGAGCGTTTCAGCAAGGAGCATTTGGTGGCCACATCCACATGAGATTGGCCAGTGAGCAAAAGAACTCAGCAAATTCTTCTGCCCATTCAGGCAGATTTTTCGGGTCGAACTCCGGCAGTTCTAGCTGGATGTTCGCCTGGGCAATAGGTCTGCCCATCTTCCCACCCCCCGGGGTAAGGCCAGAAGGAGAAGGGGATACGCCGGCAAGAGGTGCCAGGGCTGACAGCCCTCTTTTCTCAGTCTCCGTCACCGGCACGTCCTGTAGTTCAGCAATAGGGACTGTCCTGGCGCGAGGATGAAAAGGGCTGGGGCAAGTGACCTTGGGTAGCAATCTGGACACCCTTGATCTTTTGAGATCATCAGCCAACGTGCTCAATCCGGGTGAAAGTGAGAGTAGCGCTGGCTTGGGTAAGGGTTCAGTGATACCCAATTTAGCTTTGACAGCTTCTTACAGAGCTGTCACATCCGGGTCTTCCGATCCGGATAGAAGTTTGGCCAAAAGTTCGGCCGTACGATCCAGAGCTTCATGGGTGGGCTCTGGGCGAAGAGGATCCATTATCGGCAGGTCTGGATGCCTTGCTCTCGGCCGTTCGTGTACTCTCGGTCGTCTTGGTAGTGATACTGTGACCGCCATGTCTGTAGATGGCCCAGAATAGAGGAAGGAGCCCATCTCAGTTTGAGGCGGCGAACCAAGAGCATCAAGAGGTATTTCTCCATCTTACCCTACGGTGGACTTGTGGTACTCTTCGTGGAGCATGAAGTCGTCCATCCTCCCTCGTGGGTCCTCTTGTTCTTCAGGACCAACTCCAAGTACGGTAGAAGACGAGGCCAGACAAGCCGACCGGGCGATGGAAGCTTCGACACGCCTGCGGAGCCTTTGCAGGCTGTCTTCACCATGGGCCGCTAAGGTTTCCATGGTTAATGGGATTGTTCTGGGCGGATTTAGTTCCGCCCTTCTGTGCTCTGGATCGTCCTGAGACCCAGATGCTGCTCTGAGTGGCGGTTCAAACTTTGCGTGGGCTACACTGCCATGTTGCACTTGTACACTTCTGATCGGCCAGGTTCGGGAGGACAGTTGAGTGGACATGGTCAATGTGCTTTTCAGTGTGCTTTTCTTGTGCTTCTGCTCAGAGTCGGTTCCAAAGGTTCTCAGGGTTTGCCTCTGCTACCGGAAAGATGTTCTTGATTAGTGCCCTGTAGATTTTGATGAAATCCTGCAGGTCTTTGATGGTGAAATCCCAAAACCAAAGGAGCAAGTAGAGCAAGAACAGGATGTCGATCGAATCAATGAATAGTTTGAAATCCAGTGTAACACAGAAGGGCTGCAGATAGACAAAGCAGGTATAAACACAAAGATTCAATCACAAATGGTTAATACAAAAGATTTTATATGAAAGCTGGGCTGACTCTAGCCTCAAAGATAGCATCAAGCACTTCATGTGCTCTCTTTTGGGTGAAATGGTGCTGGTTAGAACTGTGGGGCATAGGTGTCAGGCCAGACACAGAATATGACTTGGCCAAGCAACTGAATTCAGAAAAAGTTAAAACGTAGAACCACATGAAATAGTAGTAACAATTGAGTATCGGGGTTTTGGGGTGGGAGACCACTAGGCTTAACCTCCAAGGCCTAAAGCATGAAATGCCTATTTTATTTCGGTATATCCTCCATGAAGGAGGATACCTCCGCTCAGTTGAGTGGTAGGGGTGAACTTCATGGGGGGGCTAGGGTTACAACCCTAGTTACTTTGAGAAAGTGAACTTTAAGCTTCAAAAGAGTGATAAAAATACTTAAGTTAGTCTTAGCATCAACAAAAGGGTTTTAAAGGGGGCTTGGCCTGGATCAAGCCCTCCTAGAAAGACAAGGCAGTAACTTTTTCTTACTCGCGAGAACCGCCACCACGGCACGCAAAACACCACCGGGGCGCGCAAACCGCCACAAGGGCGCGCGAACCGCCACCAGGGCGCGCGGAACCACCACCATAGCGCGCCTCCCACCACCTGGGCGCGCGAACTGCCACCAAGGTGCACAAAACCGCCACCAGGGCGCGCGAACCGCCACGTGGCTGCGCGAACCGCCACCAGGGCGAGCAAGCCCCCACCAGGGCGCACGACCTGCCAGCAGGGCGCATGAACCGCCACGTGGGCGCGCGAACTGCCACCAGGGCGCGCGAAATGCCACCAGGGGGCGGAAAACGCCACCAAGGCGCGCGAACCGCCACCTGGGCGCGCAAACCAGCACCGAGGCGCGCAAACTGTCACCGGGGCGCGCGAACCGCCACCAAGGCGCGTGAACCCCGACTAGGGCGCGCGAACCGCAACCTTTGAGCGTGAACCGCCCGCGGGCCGCGTGAACCGCCACCGGGGCGCGCAAACCGCCACTGGGGCGCGCAAACCGCCACCGGGGCGTGCGAACCGCTACCTGGGCGCGCGAACCGCCAACAGGGCGAAGGAACCCCCACCAGGGCGCGCGAACCGCGGGCAGAGCGCATAAACCGCCACCTGGGCGCGCGACCTGCCACCAGGGCGCGGGGATCTGCCACCAGGGCGCGAGAAATGCCACCAGGGCGCGCAAACCGCCACCAGGGCGCGCGAACCGCCACGTTGGCGCGCAAAACTCCACTGAGGCGCGCAAATCACCACCAGGGCGCGCGAACTGCCACCAGAGCGCGCAAGCCGCCTCCTGGGCGCGCGAATTGCCACAAAGGCACGCAAACGGCCCCCGGGGCGCGCAAACCGCCCCGGGGGCGCTAGAACTGCCACCGGGGTGCGCAAACGGCTACTGGCGCGCGCGATCCGCCATCGGGGCGCGCAAGCCACCACCGGGGCGCGGGAACCACCAGGTGGGCGCGTGAACGGCCACCCGGGTGCGCGAACCGCCACGTGGGCGCGCGAACCGCCACCAGGGCAAACGAACCCCCACCAGGGTGCGCAAACCGCCACCAGGGCACATAAACAGCCACCTGGGCGCGCGAACTGCCACAGGGGCGCGCGAAACGCCACCGGGGCGCGAACTGCCACCAGGGCGCGTGAATCGCCACCAGAGCGCGCGAACCGCCACCTGGGCGCGCGGACCGCCACCAGAGCGCGCACACCGCCACGGGGGGCGCGAACGGCCCCTGGGGCGCTAGAACTGCCGCCGGGGCGCCCAAGCGGCTACTGGGGAGCGCGATCCGCCACTGAGGCGCGCAAACCCACACCAGGGAGCGCGTACCGCCACCAGGGCGCATGAACCGCCACCAGGGCGCGCGAACCGCCACCAGGGCGAGCGAACCCCCACCAGGGCGTGAAAACCGCCATGAACCGCCACGTGGGCGCGAGAACAGCCACCGGGGCGCGCAAACCACGGCCAAGACGTGCAGACCGCCACCAGGGCGCATGAACCGCCACCTGGGCGCGCCCAACTGCCACCAGGCTGCGAGAACCGTCACCAGGGCACAAAAAATGCCACCAGGGCGCGCAAACCGCCACCGGAGCGCGTGAACTGCTACAAGGGGCGCGCACCGCCACAAGAGAGCGCGAACCGCCACCTGAGCGCGCAAACTGCCACCAAGGCGCGCGAACCGCCACCGGGGCGCGCGAACCTGCACCGGGGCGCCCGAACCGCCACGTTGGCGTGCAAACCGCCAAGGAGGCGTGCGAACTGCAACCAGGGCGCGGGAATCGCCACATTCGCGCGCGAAGCGCCACCTGATCGCGGGAACTGCCCCTGGGGCGCTAGAACTGCCACCGGGGAGCGCGAACGGCCACCGGGGCACGGGAAACGCCACCGAGGCGCGCGACCCGCCACGTGAGGACGCAAACCAGCACCGCGGCGCGCAAACTGTCACCGGGGCGCGCGAATTGCCACTAATGCGCGTGAACCCCGGCTCAGGCGCGTGCACCGCCACCAGGGCGAATGAACCCCCACCCGGGCGCGCAAACCGCCAGCGGCGCATGAGCCAGCACCATGGCTCGCGAAGTGCCACCAGGGCGCGAGAACTGCCACCACGGCGTGCGAAACACTACCGAGGCGCGCAACTGCCACCAGAGCGCGCGAACCGCCACCTGGGCGCACGAAGTGCCACCAAGGCGCTCAAACCGCCCCCAGGGCGCGCGAACCGCCCCTGGGGCGCTAGAACTGCCACCGGGGCGCGGAAACGGCTACTGGGGCGCGAGAACCGCCACCAAGGCGCGCAAACCACCAGCGGGCGCGCGAACCGCCACGTGGGCGCGTGAACCGCCAGCGGGGCGCACGAACCGCCCTAGGGGCGCGCAAACCGCCACTGGGGCGCGCAACCCGCCACCGGGGCGTGTGAACCGCCACGTGGGCGCGCAAACCGCCGCCAGGGCGAAGAAACCCTGACCAGGGCGCGCGAGCTGCCAGCTGCGCATGAACCACCACCTGGGCACGCAAACTGCCACCAGCGGGCGCGCGAACCGCCACGTGTGCGCGTGAACCGCCAGCGGGGCGCGCGAACCGCCACCGGGGCGCGCAAACCGCCACCAGGGCGCGCGAACCGCCACGTGGGCGCGCAAAACTCCACTGAGGCGCGCAAATCACCACCAGGGCGCGCGAACTGCCACCAGAGCGCGCAAACCGCCTCCTGGGCGCGCGAATTGCCACAAAGGCACGCAATCGGCCCCCGGGGCGCGCAAACCGCCCCTGGGGCGCTAGAACTGCCACTGGGGTGCGCGAACGGCTACTGGCGCGCGCGATCCGCCATCGGGGCGCGCAAGCCACCTCCGGGGCGCGCGAACCACCAGGTGGGCGCGTGAACGGCCACCCGGGTGCGCGAACCGCCACGTGGGCGCGCGAACCGCCACCAGGGCAAACGAACCCCCACCAGGGTGCGCAAACCGCCACCAGGGAACATGATCAGCCACCTGGGAGCGCGAACTGCCACAGGGGCGCGCCAAACGCCACGGGGGCGCGAACTGCCACCAGGGCGCGTGAATCGCCACCAGAGCGCGCGAACCGCCACCTGGGCGCGCGGACCGCCACCAGAGCGCGCACACCGCCACGGGGGGCGCGAACGGCCCCTGGGGCGCTAGAACTGCCGCCGGGGCGCCCAAGCGGCTACTGGGGAGCGCGATCCGCCACTGAGGCGCGCAAACCCACACCAGGGAGCGCGTACCGCCACCATGGCGCATGAACCGCCACCAGGGCGCGCGAACCGCCACCAGGGCGAGCGAACCCCCACCAGGGCGTGAAAACCGCCATGAACCGCCACGTGGGCGCGAGAACAGCCACCGGGGCGCGCAAACCACCGCCAAGACGTGCGGACCGCCACAAGGGCGCATGAACCGCCACCTGGGCGCGCCCAACTGCCACCAGGGTGCGAGAACCGCCACCAGGGCACGAAAAATGCCACCAGGGCGCACAAACCGCCACCGGAGCGCGTGAACTGCTACAAGGGGCGCGCACCGCCACAAGAGAGCGCGAACCGCCACCTGAGCGCGCAAACTGCCACCAAGGCGCGCGAACCGCCACCGGGGCGCGCGAACCTGCACCGGGGCGCCCGAACCGCCACGCTGGCGTGCAAACCGCCAAGGAGGCGCGCGAACTGCAACCAGGGCGTGGGAATCGCCACATTAGCGCGCGAAGCGCCACCTGATCGCGGGAACTGCCCCTGGGGCGCTAGAACTGCCACCGGGGAGCGCGAACGGCCACCGGGGCGCGGGAAACGCCACCGAGGCGCGCGACCCGCCACGTGAGGACGCAAACCAGCACCGCGGCGCGCAAACTGTCACCGGGGCGCGCGAATTGCCACTAATGCGCGTGAACCCCGGCTCAGGCGCGTGCACCGCCACCAGGGCGAATGAACCCCCACCCGGGCGCGCGAACCGCCAGCGGCGCATGAGCCACCACCATGGCGCGCGAAGTGCCACCAGGGCGCGAGAACTGCCACCACGGCGTGCGAAACACTACCGAGGCGCGCGAACTGCCACCAGAGCGCGCGAACCGCCACCTGGGCGCACGAAGTGCCACCAAGGCGCTCAAACCGCCCCCAGGGCGCGCGAACCGCCCCTGGGGCGCTAGAACTGCCACCGGGGCGCGGGAACGGCTACTGGGGCGCGAGAACCGCCACCAAGGCGCGCAAACCACCAGCGGGCGCGCGAACCGCCACGTGGGCGCGTGAACCGCCAGCGGGGCGCGCAAACCGCCCTAGGGATGCGCAAACCGCCACTGGGGCGCGCAACCTGCCACCGGGGCGTGTGAACCGCCACGTGGGCGCGCAAACCCCTGCCAGGGCGAAGAAACCCTGACCAGGGCGCGCGAACTGCCAGCGGCGCATGAACCACCACCTGGGCACGCAAACTGCCACCAGTGGGCGCGCGAACCGCCACGTGGGCGCGTGAACCGCCAGCGGGGCGCGCGAACCGCCACCGGGGCGCGCAAACCGCCACCGGGGCGCGCAACCCGCCACCGGGGCGTGTGAACCGCCACGTGGGCGCGCGAACCGCCACCAGGGCGAAGAAACAGCGACCAGGGCGCACGAACCGCCAGCGGCGCATGAACCACCACCTGGGCACGCAAACCGCCACCAGTGCGCGCGAACCACCACGTGGGCGCACGAACAGCCACTGGGGCGCGCGAACCGCCGCCGGTGCGTGCGAACCGCCACCAGGGCGCATGAACCGCCACCTGGGCTAGCCAACTGCCACCAGGGGGCGAGAACCGCCACCAGGGCGCGCAAAATGCCACCAGGGCGCGCGAACCGCCACGTGGGCGCGCAAACCGCCACCAAGGGGCGTCAACCGCCACCGGCGGGAACCGCCACCTGGGCGCGCAAAGTGCCACCGAGTCGCGCGAACCACCCCTGGGGCGCGCGAACCTGACCCGGGGCGCCCGAACCGCCACGTTGGCGCGCAAATCGCCACCGAGACGCTCGTACTGCGACCAGGGCGCGGGAACCGCCACATTAGCGCGCAAACCGCCACCTGGGCGCGGGAACCGCCACAGGGGCGCTTGAACCGCCCCTGGGGCACTAGAATTGCCACCGGGGAGGGCAAACGGCCACCAGGGCGTGCAAACGGCCACGGGGGCGCGCAACCGCTCACCGACACGCGCGAACCGCGACCAGGGCGCATGACCCGCCGGGTGGGGGCGCGAACCGCCAGCAGGGCAAGCAACCCCCCACCAGGGCGCGCGAAGCGCCGCCGGCGCGCGCGAACCGACACCGGGGCGCATCAACGTCCACCTCGGCGCGCAAACTGGCACCAGGCCGCGAGCACCGCCACCTCGTCCCGCAAAATGCCACAGGGGCGCGCAAACCGCCACTAGGGCGAGTGAACCGCCACCAGGGCGCGTGAACCGCCACCAGAGCGCGTGAACCGCAACCTGGGCACGCGAACTGCCACCAAGGCGCAGGAACCGCCACCAGGGCCCCAACCGCCACCAGGGCCAGTTTCGGCTCGGGATGGCCAATTTTTGCCAATTTGGGCCTTTCTTGGGGCACCAAGACGCCTGATTTCGGTCAAACTTGGAACGCCAACTCGGCCCATCTTGGTTGACACAGGGGAGCAGAGGCGATCGGTAAGAAAAAGTCATTACCATGTCTTTCTTGGGGTACTTGATCCAGGCTACAGTCCCCCTTTTTGCCTAAGGAAGTGCTGAGACTAACACTTCAAAATTTTTGTTTCTCTTATGAAGCTTAAAGTACACTTTCTCGGCAACTAGGGTTAAAACCCTAGCTCCTCCATGAAGTTCACCCATACCACTCAAAGGAGCAGAGGTATCATCCCTCATGGAGGTTATACCGAAATAAAGTAGGCACTTCATGCCTTGGGCCTTGTAGGTTAAGCCTAGTGGTCTCCCATCTCAGGACCCCTATACTCAAAAGTTTCTACTACTTATTGTGGTTCCAGATTATAACTGTTTCTGAATTCAGTTGCTTGGCCAAGTCATTTCCTGTGTCTGGCCAAGTCATATGCCCCAGATTCCTAACCAACTCCATTTCATCCAAAAGAGTGCACATGAGGTGCTTGGTGCTATCTTGGAGGCCTGAGTCATGCCAGCTTTCACATAAAATCATTTCTTTTGTTTATAAAACCATTTGAGTTGCATTTTCGATTCCTCATTTGTCGATATGCAGCCCCTCTTTGCTTACAATGCTTTGATTTGGAAGAATACTATCACGATTCTGACTTTGATCCTGTTTGTGGTGTTCCTTGTTCGTGGACTTTACCTTTTTGCACTTTTGGGGAAACATCTTTTGAAAAGCAATCAAGGTTTTCAATATCAACAACAAGCAAGGGACATCAGAAACTCTTTCTGGTAGCAGAGTGCAACACCCTCGCCAAGCTAAAGCACAAAGAATCCACAGCGTATTGAGCAATGTCACGTCCATCAGTTACACTGAGCGTCAAGACCCTGCCAAACAGGTCCCAGCCAACGGGGGGGCCTGTAGCAGGACCTTCCAGGGCTATGTCCCTGAGCAGAAGAGATGATACAGTTGTTGTGGACACTACTGGCTGGCGCAGAGAGCACCAAGCAAGAGGGGCGGAGGAAAAATATATGAGAGAAGCCCCTGAGGCGCCTGTGTTAACCCAGGAACGCCTCAGAAGCCTCAAAGGGAGAGATCCGATTGCGGCTGCCCTCCTGTCTGTGGTATCTTCCTTACCTCCTTCTGAGGATGCCCCTGATCCTGATTCCCAGGCCGCGATGGAGAAGGTAGCCACCGCCAAAGTGAAAGCCTGGAGACAAGGGGGAAAGAAGGAGAAGGAGAAAGAAGCGATGAAGGCGTATCCCATGTTCGGCACCACGTGGGGTGAGGGGTTTGAAGCACCTTATGGCGAAATATCCGCCACGACGTCCAATGACTCCTCGGAATGGGAGGTGGACTGGATATCTAGAGAGCGTACCCCGTCGTTACCTTCGAGGCCAAGACCACTTTCGCCTCGTGGGGTGTGCCCCGAGCCCGTGCGCGTGGAAAGAGGTTTACCTGCACGTATGGCTGCCCCTAAACTCGGTCTGAATGAGACCATGGAACTCCTTTCCCGGGTTCTGGGGGCTGGGGATGAAGATCCTGATTTGGGTGCACTGTCTGCAGCACTCAAGGCTAAACTGGGGCTGTCTGAACTGAAGAAGCATCCCTCGACCATGTCCCCGGGTGTTGAACTCCTGACCCGGGGCGTTAAAAGCTGCAGAGGGATCCGCAGCACCCCCTTGGACACTTGTCCAAGCCCTTTCCATCCTCGTGTGAGGACTGCTCCTGTATGCACTATTGGGGATTCTACTGAGGCTGAGATGGAGGACTATGGGCTTGCTGGACTGGCGCGACTTGCCACTGTCTACCCCTCACCCCCCTCAGGTGGAAAAGGTGACACTGGTGTACCAGGTCGGGGAACGAAGGGCATCGCCACAGCGAACCTTCAGATCGAGCTCCCTGAGTTCGATCCTAAAAACTTGCCCGAATGGGCCGAAGAGTTTTCGGAGTTTCTACTCCTCACCGGACAGCAACATGCTGATGTCCGGACCAAGTGCACGCTCATACTGAAGTCGTGCAAGAAAAAGTTCCTTCAGCGGCAGGTGAAAACTGCCATCAGGAAGAGCTCCAGTTGGGGAGACTTCCTTAAAAGACTGGAACAAATGTACCCAGTCTACGAAAGGGACCTGAGTGTCCGTACGGAGATAGAGGAACTACCCCCACTTCCTGAGTTCCCCACAGCTGCCCGTATTTCTGAGTTCGTGGCGCAGCTGGAGGAGCTAATGGGGAGGATGAACCCCTCCTCATACGGGCCTACCGAGCCTCATCTGTGGCTCGTGGGTAAAATTCCTCCCAGGATTTGGGAGAATTGTAAGGAGACGTCCGAGAGGAAATCCCGGACTCATTCCTACAACGAGTTGGTCGATCTTCTGATCGAACTCGCCATGGAGAGAGAAAACAACTCTCACATGGATAAATACCTGCTCAAACATCTGCGGAGGGAGGCCCCTGCTGAAACGCCTCAGGAAGGGAGGTCCCCACAACCCCACTCTAACCCTGGGAAGGGTAAGGGAGGGCAACTGAAGCATATGAAGGAGACCCCCCCCGCTAAAGGCAAGGGAGCCCCCAATCTTTTTTATTGCCAGCCTACGGAAGACAAGGGGGGACCGTGTCACGCCCCTGACTGCGATGGACGCAGCTCTTGTATGCTCCAGTTGCGGCGGACGCAGAAGACCAAGGATGGTCAGGAGGTCAAACACCAGGACCACTTCCGCTGCACTATCACGTGTGGCTACTGCAGCAAGAGGAGGCACTACGAGGATGAGTGCCACATAAAACACCGCGAGTCGGAGAAGCTAAAGAAGGCTGAGGAAGAACGGCGTAAGAACGCCGGTAAGGGGGGGGGAGGCAGTACCCCTGGGGGAACTCCTGGTGGAGGTAACCCTGGAGGAGGGCAAGGAAACTCCTCACTCCCCACAGGTGGAAAACCAGGCCCCACCCCCAAGGGTGAGCAACCTGAGGAGAAGCAAACCGTACCCTCTACCCCCAGCGCCGGTGGCGGTGATAAGGGAAACGAGAAAGCCAAGAAGCGCCGCCTCAACTGGCACTCTAAGTGCCTGCAGGCGGCGGGCTTTGAAGTGAAATTCCCTGAAGGGGAATAGGGGGGCGGCTGCGAGGAAGAAGATTTGGTTTTCTGGATCACCGTCAACATAGGTGATCAGGTTTACAAAGCGGTCTTGGACACGGGCGCCAAGCTCTCAATCGTGGCTCACAGATTGCTAAAACAAGCCAAGATCCGGAAAACCAAAACAGTGGCCATAAGGGTAGGGGATGGTTGGACCATCCATTCCCTGGGGGGCTTGATGTGACTGTATGTCTAGGCGATGAGGAGGTGACGCAGCACTGCAAAGTGCTTGACACCGAGTCCTTTGACATTGTCATTGGCACTGATTTTCTGCGCTTCAACCCCCAGGTGAAGTTGCTGTCCTTGCAACGTCCCTACGCCCTTCACTGCGATTTTGGCAGTGGCCTATACTCTGTCCCTCTGGAGCTGTCAGGTCTAAAGGAATCCGGTCTACGTTACGTGAACCGGTCTTACAGAACTGAGAACTTTCAGTTGGTGCGGCCAGTGTTGGAAAACGGACAGGCCGCCCTACAGCTGGACCTGAATGAAATTCAGGTAGAACTGTTCGCGAGTAAAGGGCAGCATCTGATGCAGCTCTACTGTTCGCGGAACCTAAACAATGCGTACCGCTTTTACTGGAAATCAATGGGGTTGTGCTACGCAAACCCCCCTTTCTCCCAGCTCGCCAAGGTGATTACCAAAATTGCCCTCAAAGGAGCGAGAGTGGTCCTGTGCACCCCGGACTGGGGTACTACAGGTCAACACCCCTATTGGAGGCGCCTCTTGGACTGTATGACTGTGGGAAGGACTGAACTGCCCAACGGTCCCATCTACGTCCCTGAGGACTCTCAGGAGACCATGCCCGCCCCTGAATGGGGCAGTTTCCTATCCATCGTAGATGGTGCTCTAAACCCCGTGCCCGTGAGTGACCTCGATCAGGTTGTACTCAAGCAGTTGATGGCCGAAAACAAGGGCCTTTCCCTCCATGATCTCAAGAAGAGATCTGAATACTCTTCGGTTACCACTACGAGTGGTGAGTGCCCGGATGAGCCGGAGACACCAGCAGTCCCTACTCCGCTGGCTGATGCTGACGACCGCCTGAGCAATATCGCCAGTGTAATAGCCCCGGTCGACCCAGAGGTTGTGACACTGAAGCATAGCGCTTTCCTAGCGCAGTTGCTCATGGAAGAGTCGGATCTCGGCGAGTCCGCCCCTAGTGGGTCTAATGATCACGCCGTGTTCTCTATGAGGGCCACTGATGGCCCCTCAGGTCAGGTACCTGGTGCTAAACCCTCACCCAATAACATGCCCGTCTCTTGGTATGACGTGCAGGAACTACAGCAGGTCCTGTGGGCTAAGGCTGAGGGTATCGAGCGACGGACCCGCCTGGACCTCCTCAAGAGGACCCGGAAAACCTCTATTTGGTCCGAGGAGGATGATGAAGAGATGACTCTCCCCGATCCTGAGACCCCTCTGGTATACTTCCTCCACTATGCCCAGGAACGCCAGGACTGGCAGGATGAGTTGCCCCCCGAAACGGTGGGGCGTAAAAAAAAGCAGGATAAAGGGAAGAGTAACCTCCGCGCTGAGGAGGATTTTTCCGAGAAAGTGGGGAGCATGAATCTCGACCCCCGTCTCAGTAAGCTCATCCACAAGTATCAGGAGGTTTTTGCAGCGTTGCCCCCACCCCTGTCTTGTAAGAAACTGGTCCAGATGGACCTCAAACTCAAACCAGAGTTTGAAGGGTCGGTAGTGAGGCGGCGTCCATACCCCGCCCCACAAGACCAAATCGACGAGATCGAACGCCAGATCCAAGAGTGTACAGATGCTGGCCTCGTCGAGGAGTATAAGCACGGGGACTACCCCCGCCATTGTAGCCCTTGTTTTCTGGTTGCTAAACCTGGGTCCACTGCTATGCGCTTGGTCGTTGACTATGGTGATGTCAATAAAAAGACCCAGAACCACTCAGGGAGTATCCCCAACATGGAGAACACCCTGGAGAGAATCGCTATGTGTCGATTCAAGACCAAGATGGATAAGCGCAGTGGCTTCTGGCAAGTAGACATAACCCGAGCAGCCCAGGAACTGCTTGCCTTTGTAACCCCTAAGGGCCGTGTCTTCCGCTGGAAGGTCATGCCCTTTGGTGTCGCGAATGGCCCTGCTCTCTTTCAGGAGCTGATGAACAAAATCCTATATATCCTGAGACGCAGACCCCTTGTGCAGGAACTGGTTTCCTGCGGGGCTGAGATGGAGGCCCACATCGACGACGTGAGCCTGGGTACTAATACCCAGGAGGATCATTTCCTCCTCCTGCAAGAGTTTTTCACCGTCTGTCAGGAAAACCATCTCCGCATCAAACTCGAGAAGTGTGAGTTTATGCGAGCGGAGATGGAGTACCTAGGGTTTGACGTGGGGTATGGCTGGTGGAAACCAGCCGGGTCTAAGATGCAGCCCCTACAGGATATGCAGATACGTGACGACCCTAAGAAGAGTCTACACGATGTGCGGAGTTTTATTGGCGCCTGCAATTTTTACCGACGCCATATCCACAATTTTACGTATTCATCAGCCCCCCTGACTGACCTTATAAAGAAGACCAACCCTTGGCGGTGGACCGACAAGGAGGAGGCCTGTTTCAAGGAGTTGAAGAGGAATATATCTTCCACCAACTGCCTGGGGGTGCCCCGCCCTAAGGGCGAGAAAATACTCGTCACGGATGCGTGTGGGGTAGGGGGGGGTGGTACCCTATACCAGTGGCAGGAGCTTAACCCCAATGAGTTGTCGCACTGCCAGTTTCACACTCCAGGTCTGAGCCGCGATGGAACCCTGAAGCAGGACTATCCCGCCAATGAATGGCGTCTGGTGCCTCTGGGGCACTGGAACTGGAAGTGGAATCAAGCACGATCCAACTACAGTACCTACAACCAGGAACTCCTGGCTGGGTTGCTCGTGCTCTCTTCCCAATCCCGTCTTCTAGGTACTAACCCTGTTGTATGGCTCTGTGACCAAGAGCCGGGAAGACATTTCGGAAGGGCTCGCCTCCTGAAAAAGCGAAACTAAAACGATGGCGGACATACCTGAGTCAGTTCAGGTTGACCGTCCATCATATACCAGGTATAAAGAACGAGATGGGTGACTACATCTTGCGTAATAACTTTGACGCCCTCCTAGGTGAGAGCTCTGAAGCGTTGGCCAAAGAGGCGTTCCAGCGTATGGATGTCCAGCTTGACCTGTCCATGCGCACTGCTGGTATCCTGGAGGGTTGGAGTCTAACCGACTATCAGTCAGAGTATAAAGAAATACTCCAAACCTTCAGCACTGGTCTCGAACCCCGTGTCATTGATGGGCACCAGTGGTATAAAAACAATCAGTACCTCTTCTACCAGGACCCAATTGTGGTGCCTGAGGCACGACTGGATGGGTGCCTACAGTGGTCCCATCTCAGTTCTGGTCACAATGGCGCTAATCACTCAGTGGACTTCTTCCGTGAGTGTTTCTACTCTAGTCTAACCCTGACTGAACTGAGGTTGCGTATGCAGACCATTGTGGATGCTTGTGGCTGTCATGCCAGCAAGCAGAGCGACAGTAGGGATAGGGGCCTGATCTCCAGCTTACCCATACCCTATTGTGCTAACTCTCTTCTCTACGTGGATTTCATCCACGGCCTACCACGCTTCGGCGGCTATGATAGTTGCCTAGTGGTCACCTGTGGCCTATCTCGCTTCACCCGTGTGTTCCCTTGCAATAAGAAAATCACAGGTGAGCAGACTGTGAAACTGTTGGTCGAACAATGGTTCCGACCCTATGGAGCACCTAAGCAGGTGCACACTGATGAGGATGTACGCATCCGCAGTGACACTGGGTGGTAGAAACGAGTGCTAAATGCCCTCAACGTGGAGGTAACCACAGGTGTGCCCTATACCCACACGTCTAACCCTCTCTGTGAGAGACAGAACCCTGTGGTGGAGCAAACAGGAGCGTACCAAGGACTGGGTACGCCTAGTGCCCTGGGCAGTGCTGACCATGAACTCACAGCGGAGCTCCTCTACGGGTTTCACCCCCCACGAACTGTTCCATGGAGGACAACCTGCATGGTTCTTTGATTACAGCTGTTTTTGAACCATCTGCTGAAGGTACAACACACAGCGATGACAATTTTTCTGTTGCTTCACCAGTTAATATTTATCAGCAACCCGCTGAAGTGCAACAACCCACTGCGTGCTTGGCAAGAATTGATGGCAGCACAGGCATTTCCTGCATCCATTAGTTGTTGCTGTTATGCTGACATGCAGTGGTTTTGCATGTGCAAGACTCATTTTGCATATTACGATTCGTTGATGGTAGTTAGGCGGTACGGTGCAGCCAGTTGTCTGCTGTGCATATGTCAGTAAACTGATTGCTGCTTTTTTTGAACCCTCAACTGAAGGTACAGCACACAGCAATGCTTTGAAGTTCGAATGTGCATCGTGCAGCTGTGCAGATTGCTGTGCAGCTCTGCAGCTGTGTAGGTGGTACGGTGCAGCCAGTTGTCTGCTCTGCATATGTCAGTAAACTGATTACAGCTGTTCTTGAACCCTGAACTGAAGGTACAGCACACAGCAATAATTTGAAGCTCGAATGTGCATCGTGCAGCTGTATGATTTTTTTAGTGAAATGTTGGTTATGAAAAGTTGGGGTATTGACGAGCATATCACATTATAACTGCATGGTGCAAGACAAAAAGCACGAGGACAATGTGAATCGTGTGTAGATCAGGGTCAATCTATGTTGTCTACATACATTGCAATGGTTTCCATTTTGTATTGTGTTGGACAAGTAAGTAATTCATTTCTCCACACAAATTGAGGTTTTGTTTTGCCTGAAATATTGGATGTGCATGACATCTTGGCACTCAAAATGAGCCATGCGTCAACTCTTATTATGAATGATACGCAAAAACCACAAAATTTTCAAAACAAGTATAATACACAACAAAGATGTGTCAATTTTGTCAACCATTTGGATAGAATCCGGGTTTTGGCCACTTTGTGCCCAGTAAAATCAAAGGTGCCTTTCCTGATGACTTCAAGAGCCCTGTGGGAGATTGGCTGGAACACAAGCAGTCTCTGGCTAACCAGGCTGGGACTAACCTGAGACACATTCGTGACCGTGAACCGAGCCGACAAAACCACCTATGGCAACCTGCCAGCTTCAAGGTTGGTGACCTTGTTTTGGTCCACCATTCACGCCTACCCTCCTGGCCACGTAACTGCCTACAGGACCCTTATTTTGGACCCTATCGTATCATCAGGATAGATGGATCCAGGATCCATGTCAGGTGCAGTCCATGTCTAGGTGGTGAACTGCTGTGTGCACCTAAACAGTTGAGGCACTATCACTCCCCTGACGATTTGTCCTGGGATGAGTGGCGCCTCAGCGACAGTGAGGTCGAGCGTATAGACCTAGAGAATGCTGCCAGTCCAGAGGAGGCAGACGAACTCGAAGAGATGACTGCCGAAGAGATCGCAGTCGATGGTTACTACGTGGTTGCAGGTACCGCTCGCCACGAGTACAAACAGGGGTGGAAATTCCTAACCCTGTTGGATGGCTATGGGTTATCTGAGGCGACCTGGGAACCTATGTCAGCCTTCATACAACCAGATGGGAGTATCAACCCTATTTTCCGCTCCTACCTCGTTGAGAACAACGAGGGGCAGCTACTAACCCGTGCTGAGACTATGTCCCAGCGTAAAAAGCGAAACTAATTTCCCTGTGTCAATCTACTGACTGTGTTCTAACCTTACAGGTGCAGCGAGCACTCTTGTGCAGACGTGCCTGTGTATGGGTGTAGGAGCAGTTGTCACAGTTGCCCTGCATTGCATCGCAGGACAGGACCGTTAGCCCCCCGTGACAACCACTCCCTGGCCGAATTGGTTTTTCAGTGAGTACTGCTTACTGAGCACAGCGCTGACCCTGTCTGTGCCCTGCAGTCCCATGCCTATGGTTACCAACGTGAGCCAGATGGCCGCTTATTAGGTTTGCAGCCAACCAGCGAGTGTATGCCTTGTTGACCATGTGTGCCATGGGACCTGCCCTGATGTTATGACCTTGGGGAGCCAACGATGAACGGTAGCTAGCTATTCTAATGACCAGGGGGGAATGACAAGCAAGGTGTGTTCAGCCTCCTTGGGGACAAGCGTGCCCACAGTTAGGACCCCTAACTGGTCCAGACCCATGGGGTTCCACCCTTCCTAACCTGGTCGCTATACATGTCTGCCTAGGTATGTGTGAGTGTGCTATGCCTGAGGTCCTAAGAGCAAGTTGCAGAAGTGGTGTCCTAATTATACCCAAGTCTGCACGCTTGCTAAACCTGGAGGGTTGTCTTATTAATGCCACGGGGTACGCCCCGGGTCTCCCCTCCCCTATGCGCCCAATTTCTGTGCTGGCGCAAAGCCTTGGGGGAATTGTAATAATTCCGACCTTACCTTGAGCATCTATCTTCCCTGCACAGGCAAGACCTCAATTCTACGTTGCACAGAACTCGTCGAAATCATCACATGTTAAAACTGTAGTTCTGTGCAACACAAACATGCATTGTTTTAATAAATAATAATAAAACAACAGCTACAATTATGCCACAGCCACAGATTTTGAAAAACAAATATCTGTCTGCCTACGCCTTTGGATTACGTGCGCGTCGTTGGTCCCGCAATTCTGCAGTGCGCATTCTGGGCATTCAGACCTATTACACTCCCCTCACAAGCTCAAGCATGGGTATCAGAGCCTCAAGGCCCCAACACCCTTGCTTGGGCTGAGTGAAAATATATAGGTGTGAGTGCCCACAGCACCAGTATATTCTCATCTGATCATGCTTAAAATTAGACACTCAGAAAGTGTGGGTAAAAAAAAGGTAGGGTTGGGGAAAAGCCTTACCTGCATTAGGCTATTAAAAACCCCATTCCTAAAAAATGCAAAGCAGGGGGTGTGGTGAACACTCCCCTCACAGAATGGTTCCTAGGGGTAATCCCAAACTGCAAAGCAGTTTTAGAACTTGTCCCCTAACCATAAAACCACTAGTTTGAAAAACCCTGCAAAAGTTTCCCAGCCAAAGGGGAAAACCCTGCACCGGTTTTCAAAACCTGCATGTAAAAAACCTGTGTGAGACTGCCAAAAATGAACCACACCTGTTGGTGTTTTACTTTCCCTGCTGTTTTTTGGCTCAACACCAAAATAACAGAAAAGCTCAACACTGGCCCTGGCAAGCTTTGCAATAAAGACACATGTAAACCTCATGCTTGCGCACAAACAAAGTGCAAAGAAAGTCACTGTGTCCTCAGGACAGGGCACAGTCTGCCCACAAAGGCAGCGGCTGCCAACAACAACCCTGTCCCCATGCTGGCCACTGCAAAGGTGTACAAAAAGACAATGACCAGCCAAAACAAAGCGTAGCCCATTCATATATTCGCCCAGGCAATGCCTTTAAAAACATTGCTGAGGTGAAAAAACACCTCTGCACGAGCTCGAAAATTTGTCATCTACAAATCGTGGCGCAGATGCATGATAAGCAGTGCCACCAACAGCACTGCTAACACAGATGCAACAACAGAAACAAACATAGCACCCAAGCCATGTCAGTGAAACCAAATCAAAAGAATAGCATGAGCTGCAAACCCAGCAAAGCTTGGGGCTCGCTTCGACACACGTGGGCCGAAGCTGTGCGCCTGTCACAGACAAAGGGTAGAAGTAGAAAAAAGCATATACAAATGAACTTATAGATATGTTATGGTCGACCTTCGGAACCCCGTCAAACGCTTGGGGCAGTCCGGCGTCCTGTCCTCGCTGCTACAGCACCCGGCAGCCAGCTCGCCTTAAACTTGCTTGGCTCGCGCCACAACCGGCTCCATCACTGGGCATTCAACTTCGCTCACCCACTCGGCGCGTCGCTCGTAGTCAGGGGCACAAAGCCGCGCTCTCAGTGACTGGCTCGTCGTTGCAGCGCCGCTCCCAGCAGCTTCGGCGCTCACCAACGCTCTTGAATCACCGTGCGCAAAGAACACCGCTCAGAACTCAAACTTGTATTGATGAATCAGCTTTTTTGTGAGGAAGGGCATGTCTGTCTGTTTGAGGAGGGCATCGTAGGGTCTGACGAAGAAACAGGGTGCATACTGTGGTTTGTTTGGACGCCCGAACTGGGTCTTGTTGACATTGGCTTGCACTGGCACTCTATGTGTGCTGTTTCGTTGGCGCACTTTGACAGCGGCGGCTGCCATGCTTACGGCTATGGCGCCGGCCACGGTGGGTCTTGCGCGGCTCCGTGCGCTGTGAAGGAGGGCGTCCATTTCGAATGTTATCTTTTAGACGCTGCAGTTCCTCTGCCGTATTGTTGCGTTCACGCCGTAAGCGCGTTACGGTGCCCTCCAAGTCGTCAATCTCGTCCTCTTGACGGCGCTGCGCGGTGCGTAGCTTGTCCAGCTCACTTCTGGCTTCATCTCTCTCTCGGCGGTACCGATCCACCTTGTCGTAAATACTCTCCTCACTCCTGCGTGAACTGCACTCGCTGCGCGACGACATTTGTCCTTGTGTCCTTCAAGACTCAGTCCGCACTGTCCTCGGAACTTCAAGACGACTCTTCAGGACTTCGGAGATCTCACCTCACGTACAGAAATCGACTACAGTTTTGTAATAATTCCGACCTTACCTTGAGCATCTATCTTCCCTGCACAGGCAAGACCTCAATTCTACGTTGCACAGAACTCGTCGAAATCATCACATGTTAAAACTGTAGTTCTGTGCAACACAAACATGCATTGTTTTAATAAATAATAATAAAACAACAGCTACAATTATGCCACAGCCACAGATTTTGAAAAACAAATATCTGTCTGCCTACGCCTTTGGATTACGTGCGCGTCGTTGGTCCCGCAATTCTGCAGTGCGCATTCTGGGCATTCAGACCTATTACAGGAATACCCAGCGTACTAATCCAGGTATTGTTTTTCCTACCTACCTGACTACTAAAGGGAGGGGTGGCCAAAAGCTATGAAGGCATGAAAACGCCATTTTGCTAAGTGGCCAAAACGCTGACCTAACCACTGCCACAGCCCAGCAACCCTGCTAAAATTGCAGGAAACGGGTCGGACTGTGACACACGCACTACAGGTCCTACACACCCCACAGTGGCACCATCCTGGTTAGCAAGCGCTACTGCAACTGGCTCAAGCCCCCACGCAGGACTACCACTCCTACACGCACGCTCTACTGGGTGGTGTTGAAGATAAAGTCGTGGGTCCTAATGACCCTCCTGTGAAGAAGACAAGAGAACACAGCGCTGCTAAGCAACTGTGGCCTAACAGGGACGTCACAACACGTTTCCCTGTTAGGGCTTGGAGGGGAAGGGCGCACAGGTGGCGTGCACAGCGCGGATGTCGATGGAGTCGAACTGCCCTCGCCACTCCTTGCTGAGGCGCAGTCAATTGATTGTGGGATCTGCGCAGCATGTTTTAGCGCTGCTCAAAGGGACTGCACCAATCACCCCGAACCTCTCCCACCTGTACAACAGAGGCCAATGGACTGGGTTCAAAACGGAGGAACCAAGACACACTCCACGTATTATACGCTTCTTAGTGTGCCCCATAATACACTGTTCCTGAACCCAGTTACAAGCAAGCAAGCTTAAGGACTTCGCCCGTTCCCTTATGGAACGTAGGGCGAAGCCCTGGGTAACCTGGCAAGGGTGCATACCGCGTGCACAGCGCATGGCCTGCTGTCAAATCCCTTTAATGCATCGTGTGCACGCATGCAGGGAAGGCAGGCGAGACCATAACCACACTAACTCAACCAGGAGGTGAGCTCCTCCTGGGCTTACCTACCTTACTCACCATGCATCATGTGAATGCCGAAGTGAAGCGAACGCAAAACAAGCCTAAGCGTCTTAGACAACCCTACTTTAATGCACAAACGACGCAAACACGAGCACACACTTCTCCTTTGGACTTGTGAAGAGAAGGGAAGGTGGGTGCATGCACAGGGAAAGCGCCACAGCGTGTGAATGCCTCGATTAGGCACATGCATCGCGAGCACAGCGCATATTCTAACCCTACGTGCGCGCTGCACGCTCCATTCGCATCGCATACCTTTCATTCCTGTTTTGACCTGTGCAGAGCAAGAGAGGGCAGCACCCGAACCCCCAACGAACACAGCGTTGACAACCCTAACATTTTAACGAAGCAACCAACACGAACGCAATGCATGCGTGTGAGATGACACTGGCATACCTGAGAGGTGGGTTGTCCACCTGCTCTGTGGTGTGGGTTGAGTTTGAATACTTTTCCCTAAAGTTTATAAAAATTTTGATGCAACTGTGCAAAGATTTCCTTTAGAACTTTAAAAACAACGGCTCATACCTTCTTTTTCAAAGGCCGTTTACGCTTGCGCAACCTTGTTTTTGAAGTCCGCTTCCGTTGCGCTTGTCTGCGACTTTGAGTTTTGATGTAAAAATGACGATTTCTCGCGTGATTTCGTCGATTTTTAGCGATTTGACTTGTTAAATCGCTACACCTTTCACTAAACCACAGGAATCACTCCCTGTTGGACACATTTTCTATTTTTTTCAGCTCCTGGAGATTTCTGTCCTCCATTGGGAGTATTGCTCCGCCCTGGCCCTTGGTCAGGACATTTACTAAAACGCTGTTTATACAGCGATGACCGTCCGCATTAGAGCGGTCGATCATACCCTAGTGGGTAGCAATGCAGACTCTGGGGAGGAGGTCATGGGTTCAAACCCCACTGCCCCGGAACTGTTTTTCCAAAAGTTTACGCTCACGCCAGCTACTTTTGAGGAATGCCCCTTCGAGGGGACATCATTCACGGTACATCACGCTGTTTCTAAAGGGTACCAGCAGTGTGAACAGCTTCTATGGACAGATGACGAGGTTTTGTGAAGGTTTACACCATTTTCTGAGGTAATTTCAGGGTAATTTGAGCCTTTTTCCTTGGTCCTACTAGCTTAGCTAACTAGTACTCCAGGGGGGAGTAAGAAAAAGTCACTACCATGTCTTTCTTGGGGTACTTGATCCAGGCTACAGTCCCCCTTTTTGCCTAAGGAAGTGCTGAGACTAATACTTCAACATTTTTGTTTCTCTTATGAAGCTTTAAGTACACTTTCTCGGCAACTAGGGTTAAAACCCTAGCTCCCCCATGAAGTTCACCCCTACCACTCAAAGGAGCAGAGGTATCATCCCTCATGGAGGTTATACCGAAATAAAGTAGGCACTTCATGCCTTGGGCCTTGTAGGTTAAGCCTAGTGGTCTCCCACCTCAGGACCCCTATACTCAAAAGTTTCTACTACTTATTGTGGTTCCAGATTGTAACTGTTTCCGAATTCAGTTGCTTGGCCGAGTCATTTCCTGTGTCTGGCCAAGTCATATGCCCCAGATTCCTAACCAACTCCATCTCATCCAAAAGAGTGCACAGGAAGTGCTTGGTGCTATCTTGGAGGCCTGAGTCATGCCAGTTTTCAAATAAAATCATTTGTTTTGTTTATAAAACCATTTGAGTTGCATAATTTCATTCCTCATTTGTCTATATGCAGCCCCTCTTTGCTTACAGTGCTTTGATTGGGAAGAATACTATCACAATTCTGACTTTGATCCTGTTTGTGGTGTTCCTTGTTCGTGCACTTTACCTTTTTGCAGTTTTGGGGAAACATCTTTTGAAAAGCAATCAAGGTTTTCAATATCAAAAACAAGCAAGGGACATCAGAAACTCGTTCTCGATCAATCTCGGTCGGATTGGAGGCGGTCCGTGGGCCAGGTTTGGTTAAATCTGGACCGCTGAGTCAGCCACCTTGGGCCCCGGCACGGCCGATTTATGCCCATTTTGACCTTTCTTCGGGCGCCACGACGCCCGATTTCGGTCAAACTTAGAACGCCAACTTGGCCCATCTTGCTTGACACTGGGGGGCAAACACGGCCAATCTCAGTAAGATTAGAGGCGGTCCGTGGGCCAATTTTGGTTAATTTTGGGCCGCAGAGCCAGCCACCTGGGGCCCCCGGACGGCCGATTTTCGCTAATTTTGACCTTTTTTGGCGCGCCAAGACGCCCGATTTGGGTCAAAATTGGAACGCCAACTTGGCCCATCTTCGTGGACACAGGGGGGCGAAAATGCTCCATTTCAGTCAAATTGGAGGCGGTCGGCGGGCCAATTTCGGTTTATTTCGGGCTGCCAAGTCAGCCACTTTGGGCCCCAGGACGGCCGATTTTCGCCAATTTGGACAATTTTTGGGGCGCCAAGACGCCCGATTTCCGTCAAACTTGGAACGCCAACATGGCCCATCTTGTATGACACAGGCGGGCAAAAATGGTCAATTTCGGTCAAATGAAAGGCGGTCTGCGGGCCATTTTTGGTTAATTTTGGGCCGCCGAGTCAGCCACTTTGGGCCCCGGGACGGCCGATTTCAGCCATTTTTGGCGATGTTTTCGGGCGCCCAGACGCCCGATTTCGGTCAAACTGGGAACGCCAACTCGGCACATCCTGCTTGCCACAGACATCTTGCTTGCCACAGGGGGGCAAACACGGTCAATCTCGGTCATATTGGAGGCGGTCGGTAGGCCAAGTTCGGTTAAATTCGGGCCGCCGAGTCAGCCACCTTGGGCCCCGAAACGGCCGATTTTCGCCAATTTTGATCTTTTTGGGGGCGCCACGACGCCCGATTTTGGTCAAACTTGGAAAGCCAACTCTGCCCATCTTCGTTAACACAGGGGGGCAAAAATGGTCAATTTCGGTCAAATTAGAGGCGGTTGGTGGGCCTATTTTGGTAATATTCGGGCCGCCAAGTCAGCCACTTTGGGCCCCGGAACGGCGGACTTTCGCCAATTTTGGCAATTTTTGGGGGCGCCAAGATGCCCGATTTGAATCAAACTTGGAACGCCAACTCGGCCCATCTTGGTTGACACACGGGGGCAAGAATAGTCAATCTGGGCCAGATTGGAGGCAGTCGGTGGGCCAAGTTTGGTTAATTTTGGGCCGCCGAGTCAGCCACCTTGGGCCCCGGGATGGCCGATTTTTGCCAATTTTGGCCATTTTACGGGCGCCAAGACGCCCGATTTCGGTCAAACTTGGAATGCCAACTCGGCCCATTTTGCTTGACACAGGGGGGCAAAGACGGTCAATCTTGGTGTGATTAGAGGCGGTCGCTGGGCCAATTTGGGTTAAATTCGGGCCGCAGAGTCAGCCACCTGGGACCCTGAGACGGCCGATTTTCGCTAATTTTGACCTTTTTTGGGGCGCCAAGACGCCCCATTTCGGTCAAACTTGGAACACCAACTTGGCCAATCTTCGTTGACACAGGGGGGCAAAAAGGGTCCATTTCGGTCAAATTAGAGGCGATCGGTGGGCCAATTTCGGTTAATTTCGGGCCGCCGAGTCAGCCACTTTGGGCAACAAGACGCCCGATTTTGGTCAAAATTGGAACGCCAATTTGGCCCATTTTGTATGACACAGGGGGGCAAAAATGGTCAATTTCGGTCAAACTAAAGGCGGTCGGCGGGCCAATTTTGGTTAATTTCGGGCCGCCCAGTCAGCCACTTTGGGCCCCGGGACGGCCGATCTTAGGCATTTTTGGCGATTTTTTCTGGCGCCAAGACGCCCAATTTCGGTCAAACTGGGAGCGCCATCCTGGCCCATCTTCGTCGACACAGGGGGGCAAAAATGGTCCATTTCGGTCAAATTAGAGGCGATCGTTGGGCCAATCTTGGTTAATTTCGGGCCGCCGAGTCAGCCATCTTGGGCACCAAGACGCCCGATTTTGGTCAAAATTGGAACGCCAACTTGGCCCATCTTGTATGACACTGGGGGGCAAAAATGGTCAATTTCGGTCAAACGAAAGGCGGTCGGCGGGCCAATTTTGGTTAATTTCCGGCCGCCCAGTCAGCCACTTTGGGCCCCGGGACGGCCGATTTTAGCCATTTTTGGCGATTTTTTCTGGCGCCAAGACGCCCGATTTCGGTCAAACTGGGAGCGCCAAGTGGCCCATCTTCATTGACACAGGGGGGCAAAAATGGTCAATTTCGGTCAAATTAGAGGCGGTTGCTGGGCCAATTTTGGGTAATTTCGGGCCGCCGAGTCAGCCACTTTGGGCCCCGGGATGGCCAACGTTCGCCAATTTTGGCCATTTTTTCGGGCGCCAAGATGCCCCATTTCCGTCAAACTTGGAACGCCAACTCTGCCCATCTTGGCCGACGCAGGGGGGCAACAATGATCAATTTCAGTCAAATTGGAGGCGGTCTGTAGGCCAGTGTTGGTTAATTTCGGGCCGCCGAGTCAGCCACTCTGGGCCCCGGGATTTCCGAATTTCGCCAATTTTGGCCTTTCTTGGGGCGCCACGATGCCCGATTTCGGTCAAACTTGGAATGCCCATTCGGCCCATCTTGCTTGCCGCAGGGCGGCAAACACGGTCAATCTCGGTCAGATTAGAGGCGGTCGGTGGGCCAAGTTTGCTTAAATTCGGGCCGCCGAGTCAGCCACTTTGGGCCCCGGGAGGGCCGATTTTCGCCAATTTTGACCTTTTTTTGGGGCGCCAAGATGCCCGCTTTCGGTCAAACTTGGAACACCAACTCTGCCCATTTTCGCTGACACCGGGGGGCAAAAATGGTCAATTTCGGTGAAAATAGAGGCGGTTGTTGAGGGAATATTGGTTAATTTCGGGCCGCCGAGTCAGCCACTTTTGGCCCCGGGACGACGGACTTTCGCCGATTTTGGCCATTTTGGGGCGCCAAGATGCCCAATTTCGGTCAAACTTGGAACGCCAACTCGGCCCATCTTGGTTGACACAGGGGAACAAGAATGATCAATCTCGGCCAGATTGGAGGCAGTCGGTGGGCCAAGTTTGGTTAATTTTGGGCCGCCGAGTCGGCCACTTTGGGCCCCGGGACGGCCGATTTTCGCCAATTTGGGCCTTTCTTGGGGCGCCCAGACGCCCGACTTCGGTCAAACTTGGAACGCCAACTCGGCCCATCTTAGTTGACGTAGGGGGGTTGCTCTTGCATTGCGCGCTCGCGATGGTCCCACCTTTGATTGAAATCAACCTTCATGTTAGACAACCATTGATGCTGCAGCTCAAGCTCGTGATGTAGACTACGAACCGAGGCAGTGAACTCCGGTTCACGAACATGCCGCATATAATCAGCAGCAAAGGGACCACCACACAGATCTTCTAGTGTCAAACCACTTGGCTCACCCTGCTCAGTGTGCTCTTGATCTTGCATCTATGAAAGGCCGCTACTAGTGTTAAAATTTCCCAAGTATTGTTCAAACCTTTTTGATAATCAATAAAGCAAAATCAGTATGCAAATCAACAGAAGACTTCCGAACTACTGAGCATTCCAATGAGCAGTCTTGGTTGACCAAAGAAAAACACTAATGTATAATTCAGTTTCATGCAGTTGGCAAAGTAGCATTAACCATGTCCATCTGTCCATTATGAAAAACTTTTAAAAACATCTTTTCTTTCCTAAAAATCCTTTTAAAATCATGTCTTTTGCCAAACATTCAATAATAGAAATCGATTCAAAAACCACTGTCAGCAGTCACTCATACTGTTACGGTTTGCCATGCTTTAGCAGTGACAACTACAGTGCAAAAATATGAGCCAGTCCTTCGGAAGCCTAACATGAGACGGTTGCCATGGCTTGTTACACATCTTCAAATTATGCACCTACTTCTAGCCCAAAGATTTAGCCCCCCATGAAGGCGGGAACCTCTAACAATGGGTGGCCCATATGATTTTTCGTCTGCTGGGGTGCTTTGTCAAAAAAACCTCTGCAAAGCTGTCCTCTTGGCAGAGCAATCTTACCGACGTCTTTGCGCATTAGGGTGGTCGGCTACTTGGATGTCATATTCACACGTACCGCGCCGCCAAAAATTAGCACCGTCTCGAGCACTGGAGGCAGGCATGGACGGAGCCGAAGGCGGGCTTGAGCATGGAGGCAAGCCCCCTCCCAACGGTCTCAATGGCGCTATTCCGGGCCGGCCGTGACAACTATAGTGCACAACTATGAGCCAACCTTTAAGAACCCTAAAACAAGCCGGTTGGTGTGGCTTGTCACACATCTCCAAATAGTGCCCCTAGTTTGAGCCTATAGATTTCGCACCCCTTGAGGGCCGGAACCTATAACAATAGGTGGCCGGGATGCTTTTTTATGTGGTACGGTGCTTTGTCCAAAATACTTGCCCAAAGGGGTCCCCTTGACAGAGAAAACTTACCGACATTTTTGCAAATTAGGGTGGTCCGCTGCCTCGGTGTTGCTAATGTCATGCCATTTTTGAATTTTGTTATCCTTTATCTTAATGGCCAAATAGTTGTGTATTACCAGAGAATAAGAAAGGCACAATGCAACCCCTTGCGTCTTTTTTCTTTTCTTTGCGCTTTACGCAGGCTAGAATGTTTATTCCTAGTAGTACTTCCTTCCGATGACCAAAAGATACAACAATATAGCGGGATTGTGGACATGATGATTCCACCCTTTTCACATTCCATTTTAGTGAACCATATGTATGCTATGCGGCGGGTGAATAATCTACTATTCAAAGAACGACGTTTAATGAAACTCATTGGAGCAAATCTTTTTAATAGTTCTAATGTACTCACTATATTTTGGCTGTGCAAAATATGGATATGGACTCTTACGAGTTTCTGGGCCAGCGCGAACACCAGCACCAATCCCTGCAGCGATGGGTACGCCAGCTCCGGCGTGCAGAAATACGAGACGTCACTGGCAACTTTCAAAGAAAGAAAACTCTATATCCATCGCAGTGAAAAATCCTTCAACATGAATGTGTTCCTGTATCTAAATCTGATCGCATTTTTTCAATCAATTTTTTCTGTACACAGCGCGGCACATGGACATCAAAGTGTCTAAAGTGGAACAAAAAAGACAAACTAAATGCCATCTATCGATAATTTGTCTTGGGTTGTCACTGTCCCCGTTTAGGCTGGGTTCGGCGTATTAGATAAAATTTGTCACACAATAAACCTTGTTTTTTCATGCTTCCGAAACCCAGTTGCACATGGGGGTTGTGGTGTCTGTGCGTGTGTGCGTGTGTGTGTGCGTGTGTGTGTGTGTGTGTATGGGTGTGTATGGGTGTTTGTGCATTGTGTTGGAATCAGCGTACCGTTGTGCCCCACCAAATCTTTGGCAACCCTTCACAGGAGATGCAGGTTGTGTGCTAACTAGATGTTGCAATGTACAACATCTTACCAAACGTTGAGAATGGAATGACAACACATATGAAATGGTGGTCAACCGTGCTCCTCATCGTGCCATTGTGGGAGGTACTTTTGTGACTGGGGACGGGGGGGGGGGTCTTGCCCGTTTCCATTTTGTGCATTAAATGATAAACATGGTATGGAAGAACACCAAAAAAATCACATAAAAGTTAGAAAAAAAGACTTCGAGCAGAAAAAAATGGAACAACTTCCGAAATATGGCAGGACAAAAACAGGTGGGGTTTCATTTCTGATTTCAATTCTCATTTTCACGTAGCGTTGTGCCATTTGCTATGCTGCAGTGATGGAATTTCAGTCAAAATACAAAACTCAGCTTTTGGTCGGCTCAAAAAAGTGTGGATGGGGGCAAACAACTGGGTAAGAACAGGCTTGAAACTTTAATTGTAACAATGGCAACAAAAATTGGTGGTTGTGAAAAGTTAAAAAAGCGGAAGCCTGCATGAAACCTCCACAAAGAAATCTGATTTTGGGCCTGGAGTTTGTTTAAAATGGTTCAGGCATGCCACGGTGGACTAAACCATTGGGGGGGGGGGGGGTTCACCCTAAGCGGGGCGATAAGGATTTTTTCTCTTGTACAGGAAAAATATCCAACCGGTTCAAAACGGAGTTTTTTCTCCCCATTTTTCTGGAGGGGGCAGATATTTTCTACCACACCATAGATGACACTTTCACCAACACACCTGAACCAGATTATGGCACGAATACTTTTACAATTAATGCACACACATTTGCAACCTTGCCTATGGCACAATTCATTTTGGCGATTTCACTCAATACTGATTTTCATGATACTGGGGTAAAACCTGTAAATGGACAGAATGCATCTTGAGGAGCACACCACTTGCTTCCCCTTTCGCGCTTCTTGCTAAGATACTATCCCGTCCCCTCTCGTGGTGGATTTTCGAAGCTTGAGAAGAAGAAGAAGGGGCAGGAATGTGCCATGAAAAGATGCAGGTATTCTCCTCTCTCATGCCTTCCGATTCAGGACAGCACATTGCCACCACCAGATGACCTCCCAGTGGTGAAGCAACATCCCCTCGTATGTCAGATCATTGCCATGCTATTCGATGTGTCCAGTGCAATTGTGCCAGAGATCATGAGCACCAAATCTCCAACCCATCAACATGCCACAAATGATGCTTTGCTTCCAAGATAGACATTTTGCAAAACTCGCGCACAGAGCAAAATTCTCAGCACCGTTTGATGTATGCTAGGCGCACATTGATGAAAACTGCATTGTGTATCGCTTGCCAGATGACATTCTGCGACCCACAGAGATGGCTATGACCTCCCTCCTCAATCAACGAAAAATGAGAAGGACGGCAAACATTCCCATCCCCTCTGTGCACAGACCACTCCCCAATCAACAAAAAGAAAAACGGGCAATGCAGAAGTAGGGCTGGTCTTCATGCCAAGAAAAACACAGGGCTTTATTACCCCAGCACCTGCTGAGCACAACAGTATCCAACCGATCACTCACAACCAACCAGTTTCAGTTGATCATTATGTACCAGATGCCATAAAAGTGGCATCACCAAATGACTGCATGAACAAACACCCTTGGTGCTTGCCCTGGCGACCCCATGACTCTTGATGCAACCCACAACGAAATGTGTTTTGTTTGGCTTACAGTTGTGCATGAAGCTACCTGATACTCCACATGGGTTGCACCCTGCACACTGGAACTGAATTCCATATTGCTGGATCGTAGCAAATCCAAAGAACAAAATCCTTCACCCAACCACCATGTGTCAACGTTTTGCCTCTCACAGTGCGGGACAACTCATATCCCCAAACGGACCCCCTGCTTGCAAGTGCCAACCAGGCAAAACACAACAGTCGGTTAGGCTTTTGTGAACAGGTTAGTGTTGCTGTTGCAAGAAAGAATCAGATCACAATCTGGAAATCATGCAACAGGCATGGTTGCTGGTGAGGTGTAGGGTCCTGATTGGAGGCTTACAGTAAGCTCTGACGCAAGCTCAAAGTCAGCTGGCCCCTGGCGCGCACTGTCCTGTCCCTTCCTGCTGCTGCCAGCGTAGACAAACCCCTCACCTGCTATATGTAGCCGGCCCTACCCCACGCCACACTTCCTGGAACCTTGCCCTTCCCAGTGATCCATGCCCTGGGGGAGCGGGGCGGGGGGGGGAGGGGGGGGGGGGGGGCAGGGGCAATCAATTCACCACTCCTCTACTGGCACTGGCACAACAGGTCCCCCTCCCACGGGCACGGGCCGGTCCCACTTTGGGGCCTTACTTACCCATGGAGACCCTTGCAGTTGCACAGTTGCACAGTTCGCAGTTTTTGTTTCGGTTAAACTCCTGAAGCAGGCCTGGCATGGAAGTCGAACATTGCTTGCATGTTGTTCCGGGCATCTCAGCACAGGGCAGGACCTTTGCTCCACTGCAGGCACAACCACTGCCACGGCCACTGCCAGTATCATCACCAGGCCCACTGCCTGGTCCAGCCTCACCACCCTCAGCATTTCGTACAATCAGCTGAGGTGTGTCCAGCCCACCCTGCGTCTTGGCATATCCGACTGCATTAGACGGGGTTAGACAATTGGTTGAAAAACTGGGAAGTCCCAAGTTGTCTGTTCACATGACTTAAGTGCAAAGGACATCCTGTGTGGTCATCCAAAAATCCACCCGGTATGACTTTTTAACCTTCATTCATTAACATTACTGCGGGACATTTGCAGGGCATGTGTGGGGGGGGGGGGGGCAATATTAAAGAGGGAGACCCGCATGGGTCCAGGGTCCCCGTGGTCACCCGAGGCGCCACCAAAATCAGTTCAACGTACATTGCGTGCGCCGTCCTGTCAGGCGCCCGCCGGGGTCGCAGCTGGGGGCCTCACCTGGGCCAGAACCTCTGGTGGGGTGGAATCATGTGACCTCCGTCCCTGCGCGTCCATGCCTGGCCGCGTCATGCAGCTCCACTCGTGCCCGCTTCGTGGGGGGGGGGGGGGGGTTTGGGTGTCCCCGTCCTCTCTTGAAGGCCTGACCCCACCTTATCGGTGCTTGCCGGTGACGCTTGGGCCGCTTAGCTGAGGGGTCCCCCCCCCTCCTGGGATGCGCAGCCCCGCCGCCCTCACTCTGCCCTGTGTTCCAGGCGGTGCCAGTAAGGCGGGCGGGGGGGGGGGGGGGTTCTGTATGGCGCCTGGCGCAGCAGTGCCGTACCCCCCTGCCCACTGCCGGGGTGGTGTGAAGAGCACGGCCCCTCCCCTGGCGCAGGTGTTGCTACGCCTCAAGTTGGTTCCTCCACTCTGTACCGCATGCCTCTGCGCTCCCCTTCCGGTTGGATTGGTGCTGCATAGAAATCGCTGGCATACGCCCTGGCTGCTTTCTTTGCCCCTCCTTTGCCTGGGCATCGTTCCCGTGGCTGCGCATTGCCGTTCTGCACGTCGGCCATCTTTCCCTGGGCGCGCCTCCGCTTCTGGTGCTGCTTTGCCACTCGTGACTGCTGCTGCGCCCACCGTTCGGAATTGTACCGCTTCAGGCACTTCAGATGGTGCCACACCGCCATGGGTCTCATGAAAAGGGGGCGTCCCTTCTCCTACCACCGGGCCTACCTCCAGCGGCACCAATGAGCGGCGGTGATTGGTAATCCGGGCCGGGAGAATGGACTCCCTCCCTGGCGCCTTGCCCATCAGGGTTACTGCCAGGCACACCACTCTGCCCTTCTCCTGCAATGACAGCTCCGTGCCCGCAAATCTGGACTGTGGGGTGGGTGGCAGGGGCCTTCCCGCGTGGGTCTGGAAGTCCAAGGCCGGCTGGTGCCAAGGGTAGTCCTCCCGCGGCACCTTGCGCGGCTGAATCGGGAAAAGGAGGCTTTGTTCCTCCTCCCGTTGCATTCGGGCCCGCAGCACCGCTCTGAACATGCCGTGCAGTTTGTGAATGAATTGCTCTAGCGGGTTGTTGCCTTCCTCCGCCCACTGTTGTCCCGCCAGGGCGAGCTCATCCCTGTGTCGCCCCGCCTCCAAGTCATCGTCCTCCGAGTCCGGCACTTGGTGCCGCGATATTCTGTTCAACTCCCTGCACCTCTTCTTCCATCCTGGCCCTGCGCCAACCCACTTCGGGCGACCACAGATTCCGGCATCAGCCCACATAGGCGCAAACACAGTGGCCACTCTGACAATGGTCCCAGCTTGAGAGCCCGCGCGAGGAGCATGATTTCCGGCAGGAGGGGGTCCCGGACTGTCTTCCATGCCGTGCACTAGCACAGCAGGTGGTCCTCATCTTCTCGCACCTCTTGGGGGCAGTACGGGCAGTCGCTGTCCGGGCGCAGCCCCCGTCTATGGGCCCTGTCGGCTGTCCAAATGGCCCCTGCCATCACTCCTGTGAGTAGTGATTTGTCCAATTCCGTGTCGCATGTGGCAACGTCGCTCAGCGTCAGCATCCGATCCAGATGCGCCCCTATGCCTCCGAAGGTACGCGGTCGCCGCTTCTCTAATGGCTCTCTCGGAGTGCCTCGCGAAAGAGGTGCTCCACATACTCCTTGGGCGCGTGCACCAGATGTACCACCGTTCCGCCGTTCGGCAGCGACCACTAACACCATCCTCGCATGTTGTGCAATCCGAGTCGTCTGAACTCTTGCAGCGCCCGCCCGAGCGGGCCCGTTGGCTTCAGGGATTGCGTGCTCTCCCATATGGCCTGACCCACCGTTTGCGCTGTTCCCGGGCTGCGCGCTAGCTGGGCCAGCCAGCACATCCTCCTGTAAGGGATCACCACTGACGGGGCGACCCTGTGCCCCGGCAATAGCAGCGTGAATACAATTTCTTTCGCCCTGCAGGGCCTGCTTGTCCCCACATAGCTCCCATGATGGCTGACTCCAGACTGCTCGCGTCCCTCTGGGATATGTCTGCCAGCTCCACCCAAAACACCCGCCGCTATTATCATGACTGCTGCCACCGTGGCTTTAGGGGGGGTACCCGCACCGCGCGCGCACCGCGTCAGGTATTTGAACAACTTCTCAAGGAGATGGTCTACGGGGAGAGGAGTTGTAGATGGTACCTGCTGGGCTCTAAGGCGTTACCATTCCCCCTGATTGGCTCTGGATGAAAGGGTCTACGGAACAACCCCAGTACCCGCCGCGCATGCACCGCGCGCGCACCGCGTCTGATACTCCCCCTTACGGTCAAAGCCCCCTGGAATGGTGCAAGTTTTCTTCATCGCTTGTTTGGCCTCCCCAATGCGGCGTTGGAGCAGTGGGCCTGTGCCCCTCCGTGGCATCGTGCGGACTCCGACCCCCATCTGCCGAAACTCTTGCCGGACTGGCATCCGCACCCCGTCCAGGGTCGCCTCCGGGGCTTCTGGTTTTCGTCGTGCCTTATTTGTCGCCGAGAAGGCCAGCGACTTTTTGGCATTGACCTCCTGACCCGTGAGCTTCAGCCACTTGCTGGTCGCCACCAGCATGGCCAGAAGCGAGAGGAGACGGATGGTCAGCATGTACGTGTCGTCCGCGGAGCCCTCGGCTGAGATGTCGATTTCCACGCCCGGGGCGGCATCGTTACTGTCGTGTTCACTGTCCGTGGAGCTGGTGTCCTCACTGGCGGTATCTCCGCTGTCTGCTCCCAACAGGTTCCGCGGCTGGATCGGCGAGTGCGGCTCGTCCTCTTCCACTTCTAATCCCCCCCCCAAGGGAGGGGGGCTCCCGCAGCGACATCCTTGAATGTTCGGTGCTGGCTGGGGTGGGCATCTCCTGCAGCCCGAGTCGGCCCCACACCTTTTCTGCCGGCGTCGGCCCCCCCTCTTGGCAGCCTGTCGGTCTGTGTGGGGGGTGCATCGCCCCCCCCCATGATGCAGGTCCGGCGGGGGTCTTCGCTCCCCGTGCACAATCCATCCTTGTTCCCAACAGCAGCAGGGTTGCACGTATCTCCAGACCTAGATGTGCTCCAGTCCAGCTCCGTAGCTGGCCCAATAGCATGAGGGGAGCTCCTCCACTTGCAGGGCTTGCGGTAGTTCCCTCGTGGTGACTGTCACCGGCTGCTTCACGTCATCTATTATGCGTTTCCACGTGGTTGTTAGGGCGTTGATGACTATTACGCTCAGTGGGCAGCCTTGCAGCACACCATTGGTGGCTGCCCACCAAGCGCCCAAGCAACCCTTAATTTCAAACATGCGTTTGGGTTGGCCGTACATACCGCCGAAGGCACGCAGCACTCACTCATCCATCCCCTGCAGCCCCAGCACGGCCATTCATATGGCCTGCGGTATTAAGTCAAAACACTTGGTATAAGCTGTGCCCACCCCCACCAGCGGGGCGTCCAGCACCTGCGCCAGCTCTACCAGCAGTGTTAGCACCGTGGCCGCGTCCATTGCTCCCTTGTGCGGCCTGAAACCGCATGACTCTCAATGAATCCACTGCTCTTGCCACTGCAATGCGTCTTCCATCCGTAGCCCTGCCCAAATCGTGTATATCTACAATAACACCGTTAGCGGTCGGAGATTCATGGGGTCGCCTTCTCCTTCCCCTTTGGGCACCAATGACGTGAAACCCTCCGCCACCCGCTCCGGCCATCGTCCCGTGCGTTCCACCACTCTCAGCAGTTCCGCCAGCGCATCCCAGAAGGGTGCCGGGAGCCGCTTCGGCAGCCTTATGGACCACAGGTCGATTCCATTGGCAGTGTTCATGCCCATCTTGTGTGTGTGTGTCTGTGTGTGAGGGCACATGGCCATTTTCGGTCCTGGACGCTAATGCGAATGGGAAGGGAGGTGTGTGTGTGTGTGTGTTGGGGAGACCAATGTGCAACATGAAATGGGCAGCCACATTTTGTCTTCCATGAGAGGAGGAATTTCACTGTAGCTGCCACGGCTTTTTGCTGAGTCAGAACCTCAAGCCTGCGGTACTCATGTGATTGTTGCGCAGGCACGTCCATGGCCCTTATCAAAGAGGATGCCTGAAATACCAAATGCCTCCCCCATCATCCATTAGCTGGTGCTGGTGGGCAGGGTGCACATAGGCTCCTTAGCTGTGGGTGCTTCGGCGCTGGCAGCGTAGGTGGTTGCTGCGGCAGGCGTACCAGCACACGCGCGTTTATTTCACCACTGCCAAACACTCAATGCCCCAAGTTTGCAGTTGAGTGAATGCAGAACATCCTGCATGTTAAAACGTGCAGCAGCGTGGGATGGCACAAAGGCGGACGGTTGAACTTCGGTCCAACAGCCCCCAGACCCACAAAGCGAATTGAACTCAAGCCGAATTCAACCCAGGAGAGGGCCAAGTGTAGGGTTAGCTGCAAAGTTAGGGGGCAAATAGCCTTGCGGCCCGTCTGCTTCAGCCTCACCTGGTGCACACGGCGCATCAATAGGGACCAGTGAGTCTAGACTATGTCTGCTCACTAGAGGACCGTGCTCTCCAAGACCTGCCTGCAAAAGTAGCGCTCCGCCACTGCCAGGAGTGCCCTGCCCCTTGGGACTTAAAATCAAGGGCCATTTCGGTGCAAGTGACCTGGCCCATCCCCAGACACGTTTCCTCTAGCATGCGAAAAGGCTGTACAATGGCCACCAAATCACCTTCTGCCCTGCCTCCTCAGCCACCATGTGTGCTACCAGCACCACCAAATAAATGCCGTACAATGCACAGCAGCTGGTTGGCCTGTCCAGCTGGGCCTTTCAGGAATGTGAGGCACGCCATGAGCAACCAAAACGAGGCTCAGGAAACCCCCCAACGTAATCTTCACCTGGTCAAAGTGAGGTCAGAAAAAAACGAAGTTGCATGCAGCCCACCCAGCAATCGCTGCCCTCAACTCCTCAGCCTATATAGCCGGCATTCTGCATGTGCAGACCAGGTCAAGGTCAGAGTCCAAAGGGAGGGAAAACTATGATTTTGGGACCATCAACCGAGGATTAGGGTTGGTCCAGTCGAAATGCAGTGGGTGCAGGGTAAGCTTAGCCCAAAATAGTGAAATGGGAAGCGGTGTTTGAGGGTGTGGATGGGCTGGCAAATGGAATGGCCATTCAGAATTAGGGCTACGGTAGATGAGGCGGAATGAGCAGCACGTCATTCTCTGCCATTCAGAGGGCCTTCTCTTTGGGGCAATCCTTGCACTGCGCGCTACTTTCGACTATGTTCTCCCCGAAGAGCCCCTAGGCACGCCCCTTGGAAACACCCTTAGAATTAGGCGACCCAAACTGGACTGGAGGGGACCTTGAGGGGGACCTTCCCGGTTCTTGTGGCAGTGGTGAAGGATCAGGGGCCTTTGGGGGGGGAACTTGACTATTTGTTGGGCGGCGGAGATGGAGGGCAGTCAGGTGGCAAGTCTGAAGTTGGGATGGCAAACGAGATGGACTCCATCTTGCATTGCCGATTCACCAATCTCAACCCATCTTGGCAGTAATCCAAGTGGAGGAGTCCGTCTTCAGCCGTCCCAACCACCGTGGTAGGAGGTCGCAGGCCATTGGAGCGGGTGTAGAACACCCCATCCCCAATACTGAGATCCATGGAGAAAGTGGGCCTGAGAAATGAGGAGGGAAGTATGATGTCCTATAGCAGGCACCCTCAAAGTGTATCACCATATCAATCAGCCGAGAAAAAGAGTAGATGCGGTGGAAATGGGTAAAAAATGTGTGCAAAAAAGTAGAAATGGGTGAAACAGGGTAAACATCCAAAAATGCCAGATCCCCAATGCATCAAAACCTACTACCAAACAACAATGATGCCCAAAGTACCCCAAAGTATGGGTTTCTACGGCCAAACGCCCAAATAGTTGCACTGCGCGCGCACTGCACGCGCACTGCACTTCAGGCGCCCCCTTTGTGAGTGCACCAAGAATGGAAGCTTCTCGAGCACCAGACTATCTGCACTACTCACACTGATGTCCATTTCCAAGCAGACCCAAGTGACAGGGCGTACACAGGCGAAGGTTGAAAAAGGATCGCAGATACTGGAGCACCAACCCTGCTGAGCAGTGTCATACAACTTGGAAATGCATTGATGTAAAGCTTCTAACCTCGTGAGTTGTCTGGCACAAAGATCTGGGGCATTTACAAATGACTGCAAGAATGCAGAAAAGTGATACAGAAACATCAATGACCCAAGGTGCATTCGGCATGACCACAGCTGCAAAGGAATGTGACCAAACGTGGCTTCAAAAGTGTTACACCAAAGGAACAGATAGAGGGCTTGATGGCTTTACTCGGCAAAATGCATCTTTCTTACACCCATACCTCAACCCCAGATGTCCGCATTCAATCTAGCACTACATACAGCCCACCCCATCCTGGCCTTCTGCTCAATCCTGAAAACGGTCCTGAGAAGTTGTATGTGGGGAACAGGGTGGATACAGTTGTAACACTCTTACAGAGAAACGAAGGCCTCTAACACCCCCTCCCTCCATGGTGAAACCATACGAGCACCATGGAACAAGCGACTCGAACAAGATACCCTGAATTCCAAGGAAACAATGCGCAGGTCCCTGCATCTCGCCGTGGGCCCCGATACACAGCACCACACAAAAAAAATACACTGGCGGGAGCCCAGTGCGCACGGTGTACATCTGCAAGATTAGGTCAACTCCAAACATCCAAAGGCAAGGCAAGCACCACTCAACGTGTTTTGCAGGAGTCAGAGTGATGAATTTATTCAGTTATGAGGTGGCAGCCTTGCTCTCACTAGAGCCAATGTACAAAAGTTTCAAACGTAAAATACAGATGCAGTTGATTGCTGAATGCCTGGGATAGATGGTAGTTTCGGTAGGTGTGGCGCAGTTGGTCAATAGCGGATGTACTTGGTGGTAGGCATGTATTTGGTGGGGTGGAACTGAACATGGACCCCACCCCGCCCCTGCGCAGGCATCACCTGAGGCAGAGAAATTTCCTCCAAAAACGTTTCACCGAGTGCTGGTGACTGCGCGCGGCGGTGCTTGCGCAAGAGATCGTTTTGACAGAAAACACTGCATCCGGCCCAAGGGGTACGGCAAATCTCACTGCACGACTTCCTTTGAAACCCGATGTATGTTGCCTAGTGCACAGCGCTTTGTTCTGAACGAAGGATTTATCGTTGATAGGCACATTCTTGATGACAGAAAGGGGAGGGAAAGAAACTGAGAAGCTGTGCAATGGCGGAACAGTCTTGGCAGATGATCAATTGGGCAGTGCTGTGAATCTCATTCTGGGTGATGGTCCACGACTTGGATTCGGAAAACAGACAATTGGTCTGCTTGTGAAACTGCTATCTGCAACAGCAACATACACTACTAAATCATGAATCAGAATTGGAAGCTCGAATTTTCATCGAAAAGGAACGTTTGCAACCAGCAAAATGGGCCAATGTGACCTGTACAGACTTTCTAGTGAGGACATGTAAAATCGGACAGAATTCTGTACTTGGTTCTGTACTTGGTTGAAAAACCAAGAAAAAGACCATCGCACTTCATGATCAGTGATCAGTGAAGTGAACTGACACATACCAGTGCACTGACACACATCACAGATTCGACACACGCTGGTGAGGAACACAGCAGGAAACGCAGATCTGGCAAACACCAGTGGACTGGCACACAGCACACGAGGTCTACAATCTCTCCCCTCCACTCTGAAGGTCCACAATCTGAGGCTCTAATAGCTGGGACTGCTGTCTCCTCCTGCCATCTCTGGGTCCACTACCTCTCCCCTCCAATCAATTGGTGCACTATCGCACCCCTGAGCCCACCAGCTTCCCTGCAATCACTACGGAAAATATCTCTCCCCTCCTCTGGGCTCGTTAGGTACAGGATCTTTCCCCTCCTCTGCGCTAGCTAGGCTCACTGTCTCTCCCTCCAATCACTGTGCCCCTTAGCTCTGTCCTGTCAACTCCACCCGTCCACTATCTCCCCCCTCCACTCGCCATCTAGCACGTCCTCCCTCCTCCGCTCGCTATGACCCCCACAGTAGTATCTTGCAGTCATGCTCTTCACCCCAACAGCACAGAACTTGTGGGGCCAACGGTGGCTTGGCCCCATTCAGAAATCATTCATTCAATGCGCATGGTCAGGCAGATGAAAACAGAGCTGCCACCTTGCATCCACACAAGGATCACTGGGCTGGACAGCCCCTGCCTGCAGATCTGCACAAAAAACTGACAAGGTCATGACACGCAGTTAATGACCACTGTTTGTCATCTCCTCGAAAATCACCCCTCAGTCCCACATTATATACATTACCACCTCCGGGGGTTGCCCCCAGTGTCACCTCTGCGGTCCATAGCAGGGACCCAGGAGTACACCTTGCAAACACCTGCAATAGGGCGGTCTGAGTTCAGGATTCTGATTAGCCCTACAGCAGGCAGCAGTGGGGGAGGCATTCCAAAGACTACGCTTCACAGACAAAACGCAGAAGGAGTTCAGGCCCCCCTCCACTGTGCAATGCACACAAACCCTGCAGGGAGATGCAGCTTGTGGAAGCACCTCCAAACAGTCATGCATGTGCAGAACCATACCACCCAGAGGCATGTCCTTGCACAATCACATACACTGGTACACAGGTTTGTGCAGCAGCTCAATACATCCTCGGGTCCAGTGCCCCATGTTAGCCCAGGACGAAGGTTGGCGCCTGCAGGAACGTGATGGGATGCCCTAAGGCTGGGATCGGGGCTGAGACCTCAGCTGTGATTACAGGACAAGTAGGCTCTTCAGCATAGAGCCAGAGATGCAGAGCATGGTAGGACTTGTAGCCTCCTTTCCAGGGACAATCGCCACAAAAGCTCTGAAACACTACACAGCAGGCAAGACAAAGCACACATCATGCAGCAAACATGCCGCGGCAACAATGTTCAACAGCAGGCAGCAAACATCTTGCAGCAAGCAGGTTGCTGCAAACAACATGCTCTTCTGTGAGCCTTTCTCTTGTAGCATGCCTCCTACAGCTCATGCGCAATGACCTCGCAAATGCACAAACTTACCGCACATCGCATCATCATTACAAAATGGCACCGAATTGCATGCCGCTTCGCTCTTACACCCTGTTGTCCGAGTGATCCATACAACGGCCAACGCCACAGGAACAGCTATTATTGCAGAGCTTGTGGATGACAGTGGCAATCGTCAACCAAGCACCTGCAACGGGATCTAATATTGGGTTACCCATGAGCGTGACGTTTGTGTTCCATTTTGCACATTGTGGGTGTTTGTATTCTCAAAACCCTTTGCACCCTTGTTTGTGGTTGGGTTGTATCCTTTAGATCGCAAACAAGTGTCATTGCATTGCAAATGAGCTGCAAACTCATCCCAAATGAACACCAATTTTTGCTTCTATGCCCTATGCTTCTATGCATGATAGCAAAAGCCTCAGCCAATCCAACATATCCAACACTGAGCAGAACTCTGAGCACCTTGTACACTATTCTTTCGAGTATCTGTTTTATCCCCAATGTGCTTGCAAAATGCCTTTCCACAACTATATTTTTCTCTGGCACCAATTGCCCTTGAAACGCAAAAATTGCTCTTCATGGCAGTATAACTGTCTATCCGGGGTTCAGCTTCGAGACAATGAATGAATCCACCACACCTGGTAGTCACGACGCGAAACCTTGATTGGAACCTCGACCCGGGCACGAAAATGACGGTCTCTGGCAATCCCCTTCCGCGTGACACAATCTTTGCACATGATTGTCCCTTTCACCCTCAAAACGGCTTTCCCCTGAAACGCACTTCTCTCACACCAGCTTATTCATGAATTTCCAGCCAAGGATGTTTCAATGCCTCTCGCGCAGTAATCCGTTTGGCGGGATTGTACTCCAGCATCGGTTCCAAAAAGGAGGCCAGCTCCAGGGCATCCTTTTCTGAGAGGCCGTAGTTGTGAAGAAACACCGCACTCAGCTGGCAGGGCTGCAGCTTGCATTTGTGACGGAAATCCCCGCGCTTGCTGAAGAACTTCGGGCAATTCTTTCCAGGGCCCATGGCAATGGACTTCGGGATATCCCTAAACACCAAGAAATGGTTGCGCGGGGGAGGGGGAGGGGGAGGGGGGGGGGGGGGGCATTCCACTGCTGCGCCCATGGGGGTTGCCCAGGTGCAGTCCTTGAACCCGACATGCCTTAAACATTTTGGCCCCTTGAAGGGGTGGGGGTGTGGGTGGGGGTGGGGGGGTTGGGTCCAAAAATCACCCCTTTCTTTGTACCACCGTGGTGTCTAGGCAATATTCACACCCACGCACCCTGTACCGGAAGCGCTGGGAGTGGCCGCGGGCCCCGGCAAACAAATTTTTTGGCGTCACTTTTTGCGCCCGGACGCGCTGGAAGTGGCCGCAGGCTCCGGCAAACACATTTTTGCACTTCCACTTTTGGCACGCCGACGCACTGGAAGTGGCCGCAGGCCCCGGCAAACACATTGTTGCGTGTCATATTTTGCGCCCACATGCGCTCGAAGTGGCCGCAGGCCAGCCACCTCCTGGCTCGCTCACGCCAAAAGCAACCTTGCCGATCATCTCATAATGATCTCCACTGATGTCGATGTCGTTTCTCATAAACCTTGCTATGAAAGAAGTGGCAGGGACGTGGTGGCCTAAGGGGTTAGCATACAACAACAGAGGTGTCCACTCTCCCTCCTTACCAGTGTCACCGTGGTTGTAGCCGCCCACACCCCTTGCCGGGGGCCACAAATGGTCAGGTGTGGACGCGCCACTTAGCTCCAGCCGCGCCTGCCCCATGGCCTTCATCGCCTCTCCAGTTCCAGTGTACATGCCGGGGTGCTGCCTTGTTCGCACCATTGTGCTGGTCCCTTGCCTCCTTGGTTAGGGTCAGTGGGGGCCAGCTGGCTGCGGGTTCAGGGCTTTATCGCCTGGTTCTTGGTCTGGGTT
The DNA here is from genome assembly GCA_964036045.1 of Eutreptiella sp. 'Long Island Sound 2002'. Classification (NCBI taxonomy): domain Eukaryota; phylum Euglenozoa; class Euglenophyceae; order Eutreptiales; family Eutreptiaceae; genus Eutreptiella; species Eutreptiella sp. 'Long Island Sound 2002'. Next base: position 608,350 of record OZ038382.1, read on the forward strand.
TGGGCCGTGGCTCTAAATGTGTGTTCCATGTTGGCTGCCGTCGCCCGGGCGGTGCGCTCGCTGTCGCTGGCCCCATTCGGCCACACACCTCTCTTGCTACTTTCACCGGGTCATGGAGGGTTTGGGTCGGTCAGAAGTCAACCAAGTGGATTGCTGTCACCAATCCCGGCTTTGTTTCTGGTCCTTAGGATTGAAAAACCCTAGTGGGTACAAGTGTTTTGGAGTCAGCATACACACAGCCACTCACATGGGGTTTGTGTACTGGCACATACATGTGTGTGTTCGGGTGTGTCAGGCCCAAGTTGTAGGAGAGAGGGGAAACCAATAGTCGTTCTCCGGGGTGGGGCCTATTCTGTCTGAGACGGCCGCTGCCCGAGCTGTGGCACACTCGGCGCCAGCCCTGAAGGAGCCGGTTCGAGCCCCGGTGCCGCCGATTGATGGGGGAGGCCCCCCATCGATCCTTTTGAGTACTGGTGGCGGCGTGCGCTGCTGCAGGTGTGTGGTGCCACGTTGCATTTTATTTTTGAATTGGTATTGGGGCGGGGGTGCTCCCAGGAGCAAAAGTAGACGAGACCTCCACCCGATCCGCCGGTACCGGCGGTGGCGCGGGCTGCTGTAGGGGTGGGTGGTTCCAACGTTGCCCACTAGAGAGCTCTACGTGCAGGGACCCAAGAGCTGCAGCCCCCGGGTATCGAACCCCCGCACTGGACGACTGAAGACTATTGCTCTCGCTATTGGGCCGTCTATGTCTCTTACCGATTTCCCTGCACAGCCACTTGTCGGGGGGTGTTCCCCGGGGGGGGGGGGGGGGGGTACTCGCGGCCGTGGTTCGCCTTGCTAGCCTGTGTGTGTGTGTGTGTGTGCGCAAGCACTGGGGGGGATAGAGCGATGCTTAGGGCGTGCTGACGAGCATGAGGTCTGCTACTGGGGTGCAGCAGCGAGAGCCCTCCGTGCTGCAGGTGATTGTGGACTCTGTGTCCGGCATGGAGGGAGCCAGCCACTCATCATCGTCGCTGACCTCTGCGCCGCGTGATGACGCAGGGGAGAAGCACTCGCTGAATAGCATTTGCCCGATACCGCACAGTGGCCCTTGCTCCTGTGGGGAGCGAGATTGTGCCCTGGAGCGCCATCGTGTGGTGGGGGTTCCCCCATTGGCTAACCAGGCGCGGCCGTTTGGACGCTGGCGTGCAGTCCTCTACATCTATGAGGGGGGTGGCATGTGTTCTGCTCTGGTGCTGGGGGGTGGAGATAGCTGACTTGCCGGGGGTGGGGGGGGGGGGCGTTATCGCTGGTTGTCTGTGGGGGTGGGGGGTTGCGCCCTTTTCTCTCCCCTGTCTCTTCCGGGGACCACAAGGGGGGTTCCTCCAGGTCGGAGACATCATCCAGCTCGTCGTCGTTGGGCGGTTCCGAGCGACGTGCTGCTGTTACCAATCCTTTTAAGAGAGGGGACCGTCGGCGTCCCATGTCCGCCAGTGTATCCGCTTTGGTGTTGCCGTGAATTCCAACATGTGAGGGGACATGGAGCCAGCGCACGGCCGGTCCTGCTCGTGTGATTTCATGCAACGTTGTTCCCACAGGTCCACATGGCCCACCGGTCCACACGACCTCTGCCAATCGTGGCGCTGCCATTTGCTGGCTTTGCCGGTCGCCCCCATGACAACCAGTTGCGAGTCCGAGCAAATCAGGGTTTGCTTTTCTGGGTTGCGGTGGCGGATGGCGTGTCGTGATAATTATCTCCCCCCGGTTGTTGGGTTGCTTTTCGTTGACTGGGAGGGGGGCTGCCAGGTCCGTGTGGTCCCCGAAATAGACCCCATATCCACCCACCATACCTACCTGAGGGTGGGTGTCCAACGATCCATCGGTGTAAGCCAATTCCCATCCCCCCTGTGTATATTCATCAATGACACTTTGCGCTGCTGCAGCCAGCTCTGCTCCGTGGGTGTCTTTCCTCCCCTTTTTGGGTTTGGGCCGGTGTAGCCGTGGGGGGGATCTCTTCACCCATGTGTCCAGCCGTGGGTGCCGTAGAATGCTAGTATCCTTCATGCTCCGGAGGGCAGCATGGGGTTCCTTGATTTCTCCCCGTGGGAGTGTGGGGAAGGGGTGATCATGCCATGCACCAAGATACTCATCCATTGAAGTAGATATATATTCCATGTGGGGGGGGGGTGTCCCGAAACTTTACTGTGTTCCGCAGGTTCCTTGCCGGGGGGGGGGGGGGGGGTTGACAGTAAAGAGACCTCTTTAGCACGGCCCGCAACAAAGAGGGTGCCCCATAGGGTGCCCAAGCCTGTGAGGCCGTTTGAACCGTTTCGTATCACCATCTTGGTAGGCGGTCATTTCGCATCGCTTCGCGTTTCGCACCTACATTCACGCCTTTTTGAGCCTCTACTGGTTGACCGACACAACTCGATAGTCCCTTATCGCTATGGCGGGCCACGACTCCCTCCCTGCACCTTTGTGCGAGGCCAACTAGTCCTACTGTGTATGCCACTAAAGGGTTAAAACAAATACATACAACATTCAAGTATCATGCATACAAATAGATCTCACTCTGAGGTAGAGGAATCAGGGCGGGTTGGCGTAGGACGAACCTTTGTCGCAATCTTCCACCGCTTTGGTGCCGGGGTGTTCCGGAACATTGCCTTTGGCATGGGTTGTTTGCCACGAAGGGTGACCACTCATGGTCCCACATCCGATGCACTCTCACAAGGGCAATACTCTGAGCCACTGGGCCACAGGTGTTGCTACTACAACTGTTGTTGTTGCTGCTACCACGGCTACATAACCCGTTCCTTCTTGGGGGGGCAGAGTTGGGCACAACGGCCGCATAACCCCTACTTTCTTGGGGGTCCCCAATAAGGGAATGAAATCAAAAGTGGCTACATAAACCCTGCCGTTTCAGGAGCCCAGAGTTGGGCGGAATGGTTGCATAACGCTTGCCTTCGCGGTGGTCCCCAATAAGGGGATGAAGTCAAGGGCACACAGTTGGGCAGAAAGGCTGCATAAACGTTGCCTTCTTCTCGGGGGTCCCCAATAAGGGGATGAAATCATAAGTGGACCGCCATCGTGGCATTCCACGAACCCAACAACCGTCCTGCCATCCTGGATTCTAGGAACCCAGCCGCCATCCTAGAATTCCAGAAACCTCAACCGCCATCCTGGAATTCCACGAGTTGTCTAGACCCCTCTCCAGCACTTTGACCAGGGGCCTCCAAGGGCAGGCGGCCAATGGAGCCCCTCTTGAGGGTCCAAGAGCTGGATGTGTTTGGATGGATGCTTTTATTTTTTGAACATCTTAGGGTAGATATCGGCCGTTCTACAGAGGTCTTGGCTCGACAATGGTTGTCACCCTCCGGAATCACACCGGGAAGACTCTCAGTGCATTGTACAGCAAGGCCCACATATGTTCACAATTGTCAGCAATGCGCCGGCAGGCCCGGTCAGAAATAGGGATAAATGTCAGCAAGGTCCGCCATTCTACTTTGGCAAGTGGGGGGGGGGGGTCCCCAATGCGGGGATGAAATCAAAGGTAGCGACATAACCCCTGCCTTCGCAGAGGTCCCCAATAAGGGGATGAAATCAAAGGTGGCTACATAACCCATGCCTTCTCTGGGGTCCCCAATAAGGGGATGAAATCAAAACTGGCTACAAAACCCCTACCTTCTCGGGGGCAGTGAGTTGGGCAGAATGGCCACATAACCCTTGCCTTCTCGGGGGTCCCCAATGTGGGATGAAATCAAAGGAGGCTAAACAACCCCTACCTTCTCGGGGGGCCAGAGTTGGGAGAAATAGCTACATATCCCCTGCCTTCTTGGGGGAGATGAGTTGGGCAGAATGGCTGCATAACCCTTGCCTTCTCGGGGGCCCCCAATAGGGGGATAAAATCAGAAGTGGCTACATAAGCCCTGCCTTCTCAGGGGTCCCCAATATGGGGATGAAATCAGAAGTGACTATATAACCCTTGCCTTCTCAGGGGTCCGAATAAGGGGATGAAGTCAAAGGTGGCTACATAAGCCATTGCCTTCTCAGGGGTCCCCAATATGGGGATGAAATGAGACAGGGCTACATAACCCTTGCCTTCTCAGAGGTCCCCAATATGGGGGTGAAATAACAAGTGGCTACATAACCCTTGCCTTCTCAGGGTCCCCAATAAGGGGAAGAAATCCAAGGTGCCTACATAACCCTTGCCTTCGCGGGGGTCCCCGATAAGGGGAAGAAATCACAGGTGGCTGCATAAACCCTGCCATCGGGGGGCCGGAGTTGGGAGAAATAGCTGCGCATCCCCTGCCTTTTCGGAGGAAAGCGTGGCTCAATTGTGGAAATATGCGTAACTCGCTCTTTTGGCGTAAGTTGCGTAATTTTTTTGGCGTAATTCGCGTTTTTCTTTCAACGGAAATTAATTTTTATTTTGGTGTAAGTCGCGTAAACTTTCATTTTGGCGTAAGTCGCGTAAGGGGAAAAAAAATCCCCTTTTTTCCAAAAAAGGGGGGGGGGGACACAAGAACCACCCTACAACCGCCATTGCTACCGGAGGAGGTGAAGCATATAGCCCCCACGGACATTTTGGGTACCTCCGGCACGGGTGAAGCAATGGAGCCGTGGCGTGAAGGGTGGTTTTTATACTCATCGCCGGCAGATGGCCGAAATAACGTGGAGCACACTCATCATGACCGCAAACAAAAAATGCAATTTGCCCTTCGGCCTTTGGCAAGCGGTATCAAAATGACTATATTGCTGCTGGCGCCACCGGCTACGAAGCTCAAGCCAGCGATACCACCTGAGTCCGGTCACCTCGGGCCAACTACATTCTTCGCATGCAACAATAATGGCGTGGGGCCGACTACAAGAAGTCGGCAAACACACGCTTGTAGATCATATCAGAATTTGTGTCCGATGCCTTCGGCTTTGCACGCGGATTCGCTTTCCGCACACAAGCAGTACGGATATCCTTCACAAACAACTGTTCCAGCTCTCAAATAAAACGTTGGTCGTTCTCCGACCGACCCTCTGCGCCCTTTTGGTACGCCTCGGGCACCACAAGCACGGGGGGGGGGGTGTGACTACAACCGATCCTGATGCAACCCACCCCCCAACCATCTTTCAAAACTTGGGGGGGGGGGGTTCAGCCGGGGGTCGGGGGGGGGGGGTCAGGGGGGCGTCCAGCTAGGGGTGAAGGGGGGGGGGGGGTTAGGGTTAAGGTTAGGGTCACCGAGCTGGTGGAACCAGTCTTGGTTTATAACCCTTTTTAGGGTCTAGGGTGGACCCACCAGGTTTAGCAGCAGCAGCAACAAGCAGCAAGCAGCAACAAGCAGCAAGCAGCACGCGCGAAATGGGGAAAAATCAGACATCCGTCGTGGTGCTTCACATTCGGCTGAAATTTTGGTGGATGATACCTATGGGTGTGAGGGACAACCACACAAAGTTTGAGCCAGAAACTCAACGGTGGCGGCCGGGAATGGGTGTCGCAAGTGGCGGACCTCAGTTTCAAAAACTGCAATTTAGGGCCAAAAACAGCCATTTTTGGGCCAAAAGAGCCCTAGAACCCATTCAAAACGGCCAAGGAAAGGGAAAGGGTGGGTGCACTCCATGTGCGGCTTGACTTTCTTGTGTCAACAAGCCATTTGCGGCCCTCTGACTCCACCATATGTCCCGGAAACGGCCCAAAAAGGCCCCCACAAGCCCCAAATTTTGTGCAGATTGGCTGGCGACAGCCACAAACCAAGAATAGGCCATATCTTTGGCTACATGGCTCAAAACGCGATTCCGAGGGCACCTAATCCACCCGCAACCCCCCTCGTTTTGTGGTTTCCACCCCTCAAAATTGCCCAAATGGACGCCTAGACCCCCGTACCCAAGCCCAGTAGGCTGCGGCAAGCTGCAAGCTTAAGCCCAAACAGGTGGGTGCCCAAATGGGTCAATAGGGTCCAATAGGGCAGAAAAATGACTTTTCTCAAAATGATCCTAGACCATGTGTGATGCTAAAACAAGTGTTTTTGGACTGTTTTGAGCTTGGGGTGGCCCATTTTGGTCCTCCGAAAATCCCAAAATGCCTTGAAGATGCGCTGTTTTGGGACCAAAATGGGTCAAAAATGGGTCAAAAACGCATTTTTCCAAAACTCATCCTAGACCATTTGGGGTGCACAAACGGGTGAAATGAGCCTATTTTGAGCCCATTTTGGGGCATTTTGGCCCTCACAAGTCCACAAAAGCCTTGAAAGTGGGCCTTGTGGTGAAGGGGATCACTTGCAAGCTGATTCCACCCTGTCAACGGCCTTCAATGTGTAACTCATTGGTGTCCCTCACCATTCATATCTAATGTTCCCTCCCCCACCAGCTCGGTCCCAATATTCAGTCTTGATTAGGGTTACGGTTAGGGTTAAGGTCACCGAGCTGGTGGAACCAGTCTTGGTTTTATAACCCTTTTTAGTGTCTAGGGTGGACCCACCAGGTTTAGCAGCAGCAGCAAGCAAGCAGCAAGCAAGCAGCAAGCAAGCAGCCGCACGCGCGAAATGGGCAAAAAATCAGAACTCCGTCGTGGTGCTTCCGATTCGGGTGAAATTTTGGTGGATGATACCTATGGGTGTGAAGTACAATCACACAAAGTTTGAGCAAACAACTCAACGGTGGCGGCCAGGAACGGGATTCACAAGTGGCGGACCTCAGTTTCAAAAACTGCAGTTTACGGCCCAAAACAGCCATTTTTGGGCAAAAAACAGCCATTTTTGGGCCAAAAAAGCCCTGGAACACATTCAAAACGGCCAAGCGAAGGGAAACGGTGGGTACGATCCACGTGCAGCTTGACTTCCCCGTGTCAACGAGCTCTTTGCGGCCCTCTAACCCCATAATATGTCCCGGAAACGGCCCAAAAAGGCCCCCAGAAGCTCCAAATGCCGACAGCCACAAACCAAGAATAGGCCAGATCTTTGGCTACATGGCTCAAAACGCGATTCCGAGGGCACCTACTCCACCCGCAACCCCCCTCTTTTTGTGGTTTCCACCCCTCAGAATTGCCCAAACGGACGCCTAGACCCCAATACCTAGGCCCACTAGGCTGGGGCAAGCTGCAAGCTCAAGCGCAAACAGGTGGGTGCCCCAATGGGTCAACAGGGTCCAGCAGGGGCAAAAAGATGACTTTTCTCAAAAAATGATCCTAGATCATGTGCGACGCTAAAACAAGTGTTTTTGGACCGTTTTGAGCTTGTGGTGGCCCAGTTTGGTCCTCTGAAAATCCCAAAATGCCTTGAAAATGGGCTGTTTAGGGACCAAAAAGGGGTCACAAATGGATCAAAAACACATTTTCCAAACCTCATTCTAGACCATTTGGGGTGCACAAACGGGTGAAATGAGCCCATTTTGGGACATTTTGGCCCCTCAGAAGACCAAAAAGCCTTGAAAGTGGGCCTGGTGGTGATGGGGTTCACCTGCAAGCTGATTTCACTTTGTCAAGAGCCATCAATGTGTGAATCATTCTTGATGTCCCTTACGAGTCATAGCTGATGTTCCCTCCCCCACCAGCTCGGTCCCAATATTCAGCCTTGATTAGGGTTAGGGTTAGGATTAGGGTTAGGGGTAGGGCTAGGGTCACCGAGCTGGTGGAACCAGTCTTGGTTTTATAACCCTTTTTAGTGTCTAGGGTGGACCTACCAGGTTTGCAAGCAAGCAGCAAGCAGCAAGCAGCACGCGCGAAATGGGCCAAAATCAGAACTCCGTCGTGGTGCTTTGGATTTGAGTGAAATTTTGGTGGATGATACCTATGGGTGTGAAGTACAATCACACAAAGTTTGAGCAAGAAACTTGACAGTGGTGGCCGGGAACGGGATTCGCAAGCGGCGGACCTCAGTTTCAAAAACTGCAGTTTAGGGCCAAAACAGCCATTTTTCGGCCAAAAAAGCCCTAGAACCCATTCAAAACGGCCAAACGAAGGGAAACGGTGGGTGCACTCCATGTGCGGCTTGACTTTCTTGTGTCAAAGAGCTCTTTGCCGCCCTCTAACTCCATGATATGTCCAGGAAACGGCCTAAAAAGGCCCCCACAGACTCCAAATGCCGACAGCCACAAACCAAGAAGAGGCCATATCTTTGGCTACATGGCTCAAAATGCGATTTCGAGGGCACCTATTCCACCCGCAACCCCCCACTTTTTGTGGTTTCCACCCCTCAGAATTGCCCAAATGGACGCCTAGACCCCAATGCCTAGGCCCACTAGGCTGCGGCAAGCTGCAAGCTGAAGCCCAAACAGGTGGGTGCCCAAATGGGTCAACAGGGTCCAGTAGGGGCAAAAAGATGACTTTTCTCAAAAATGATCCTAGACCATGTGCGACGCTAAAACAAGTGTTTTTGGACCGTTTTGAGCTTGTGGTGGCCCATTTTGGTACTCCGAAAATCCCAAAATGCCTTGAAACTGGGCTGTTTTGGGACCAAAAATGGGTCAAAAATGGGTCAAAAACGCATTTTCCCAGACCTCATCCTAGACCATTTGGGGTGCACAAACGGGTGAAATAGGCCCATTTTGAGCCCATTTTGGGGGCATTTTGGCCCCTCAGAAGTCCAAAACGCCTTGAACGTGGGCCTCGTGGCACCCCGTAATGCGTGAAACAAGGAACATGCAACACTTGACAGGCACACAATAGCCGGATAGGGTGGACCTACCAGGTTTAGCAGCAGCAGCAGCAAGCAGCAAGCAGCAACAAGCAGCAAGCAGCACGCGCGAAATGGGGAAAAATCAGACATCCGTCGTGGTGCTTCACATTCGGCTGAAATTTTGGTGGATGATACCTATGGGTGTGAGGGACAACCACACAAAGTTTGAGCCAGAAACTCAACGGTGGCGGCCGGGAATGGGTGTCGCAAGTGGCGGACCTCAGTTTCAAAAACTGCAATTTAGGGCCAAAAACAGCCATTTTTGGGCCAAAAGAGCCCTAGAACCCATTCAAAACGGCCAAGGAAAGGGAAAGGGTGGGTGCACTCCATGTGCGGCTTGACTTTCTTGTGTCAACGAGCCATTTGCGGCCCTCTGACTCCACCATATGTCCCGGAAACGGCCCAAAAAGGCCCCCACAAGCCCCAAATTTTGTGCAGATTGGCTGGCGACAGCCACAAACCAAGAATAGGCCATATCTTTGGCTACATGGCTCAAAACGCGATTCCGAGGGCACCTAATCCACCCGCAACCCCCCTCGTTTTGTGGTTTCCACCCCTCAAAATTGCCCAAATGGACGCCTAGACCCCCGTACCCAAGCCCAGTAGGCTGCGGCAAGCTGCAAGCTCAAGCGCAAACAGGTGGGTGCCCAAATGGGTCAATAGGGTCCAATAGGGGCAGAAAAATGACTTTTCTCAAAAATGATCCTAGACCATGTGTGATGCTAAAACAAGTGTTTTTGGACTGTTTTGAGCTTGGGGTGGCCCATTTTGGTCCTCCGAAAATCCCAAAATGCCTTGAAGATGCGCTGTTTTGGGACCAAAAATGGGTCAAAAATGGGTCAAAAACGCATTTTTCCAAAACTCATCCTAGACCATTTGGGGTGCACAAACGGGTGAAATGAGCCTATTTTGAGCCCATTTTGGGGCATTTTGGCCCCTCACAAGTCCACAAAAGCCTTGAAAGTGGGCCTTGTGGTGAAGGGGATCACTTGCAAGCTGATTCCACCCTGTCAACGGCCTTCAATGTGTAACTCATTGGTGTCCCTCACCATTCATATCTAATGTTCCCTCCCCCACCAGCTCGGTCCCAATATTCAGTCTTGATTAGCGTTAGGGCTAGGGTTAGGGTTGCTATTAGGGCCTGCAGCCCTCCTGTAGCCCTCCTTCAGGTCAAATTTTTTTCTTGTTGTTTTAACACAAATATGGATTCTCTACAAAATTTTGAGTACTTTGAGTATAAACACACAGCATGGAAAAAAAAAAATCGGCGCCTTTGGCGCCAGACAGTTTTCTCTAGGGACACTTGTTTGTGGCCGACCCAACACCACTATCTTTCAAAACCGGGGGGGGGGGGGGGGGGGGCTAGGGGGGTCGCATACAAGGACCCGGCCCGGCCGCCCCCGTTGCTGGACAACCTTCCCACGGATGAACACGTATGGACGGGCATCATCACTTGGGGGTTAGAAGAGGAAGTGGACTGCGGGGTCTGTGGAGGGGCCTTAACATTGCCCTTCACTGACTTCCCATCCTTGGGAACGTCCTCGGAGTTGGAGGCCGGAAGGCAGGGGATTATCCACGTGTTGGCTCCGAGGAGGAGGCCGCAATGTTGCCCTCGGGTGAAGAAGATGGGGCCGGGGATTGAGGGTTGGAGGCTGAGGCGGAAGGAGATTCTCCACGCTTCCAGCAAATCACCTCCCCCTCCCACCCATTCTCCGGGATGGTGCCCGGGACTTGGACGGAGCGATTTGCATTGATGATCGGAGGCCTATCAAGGCATTGTGGCAGCTAATGTTCCCGCACAATTACTCCTACTTAGACTTGCCCAGTAGGTGACCCATGTGTAAGGGTTTATCTTCCTTTGGACCGAGTTCCGATTGAACCAATCAGGGTGACATTGCTTGCTTGCAATGTTGCACACTTCCAAGACTCGGACATACCACACAAATGATACGTTTTTACTTCACACGGTCTTCAACACACGCGTATCTCAGGACGACACTTGGTGCTTTGTATCATGTCACAAGGCAATTCACTAGTCTCCGGCCTAAGCATGGATTGAAGTATTGCCACGGTTTCTTGCCTCTCATGTTGTATTTTTTCAAATCAAGGTTTTGTGGGGGTGCCGTGTCGCCCGTTCCACTCGGTGCTTCGTTGCCTTGCTCGTCCTTTGGGTGTTCTTCGTGTTTTGTTGTTGTGAGGCCGAGTGAGTGCCCTGCACAACCGTTGAATGCCCCTCGCGGAGATCCGCGGCTATGGACGATCGGTGAACCGCTGTTCTCTGTTTTGGATGGGAATTTTTCCCTTGTTGCCAGGTGATTGCTTTGTCTCTTACTCGTGTTGTTATTCTCTGGGTTCATCAGCCTATTATGTTATGGGGTATTGGCTTTGTTGGCCTCTGCTGTCGCATGCCATATAGTGCCTCAGGTGAATGGATGAGAGCGGTGGTTTCACCCTAGTTGATGCAGGTTTTCCTTTGTTCATACGGATGTCGTGGTATGCATGTGCCTCGATACGTCTGTATGCCCTCTTGACAGGGTTTTTTGCCATTATTTCCGCAATCGCTTGAATGAGTTGCCTGCGGTGTACATATGCCTATGTTTGTTCATATTTCGATGAACTCGGATGGACTTTTCAGATTCGTTCTGGGTGGCGGCCATTGGTAGCTCTCTCTCTCTCTCTCTCTCTCTCTCTCTCTCTCTCTCTCTCTCTCTCTCTCTCTCTCTCTCTCTCTCCCTCTCCCTCTCCCTCTCCCTCTCTCTCTCTCTCTCTCTCTCTCTCTCTCTCTCTCTCTCTCTCTCTCTCTCTCTCTCTCTCCTCTCCCTCTCCCTCTCCCTCTCCCTCTCTCTCTCTCTCTCTCTCTCTCTCTCTCTCTCTCTCTCTCTCTCTCTCTCTCTCTCTCTCTATGCAGCCATTCCGCCCAACTTTGGCCCCCCGAGAAGGTAGGGTTTATGTAGCCACCTTTGATTTCTTTCTCTTTTTCGGGACCCCGGAGCAGTCAATGGTTATGCAGCCATTTTGCCCAAATCTCACCCCCGAGAAGGTAGGACTTATGTAGCCACTTGTGATTTCATCCCCTTATTGGGGACCCGAGAAGGTAGGGCTTATGTAGCCCCTTCTCATTTCATCCTCTTAATGGGACCCCTGAGAGGTCAATGGTTAAGCAGCCATTCCGCCCAACCCCAGCCCACCGAGAAGGCAGGGGCCATACAGCCATCCCGCCCTACTTTGCCCCCCCCCCCCACCCCCAAGAAGGGAGGGGTAATGTCGCCACTTGTGATTTCATCCCCTTACTGGGGACCCCCGAGAAGGCAGGGTTATGTGGCCATTGTGCCTAATTCTAGCCCCAGAAGGCAGGGGTTATGCAGCCACTTCCGATTTCATCCCCTTATTGTGGACCCCCGAGAAGGCACGGGTTATGTAGCCAAGTCTCATTTCATCCCCTTATTCGGGACCCCGGAGAAGGCGGGGTTATGTAGCCACTTCCGATTTCATCCCCTCATCGGAGACCCCCAAGAAGGCAAGGGTTATGCAACCCTTTTTTGATTTCATCCCCCTAATGGGGACCCATGACAAGGCAAGGCTTATGTAGCCACTTCCAATTTCATCCTCTCATTGAGGACCCCCGAGAAGTCAAGGGTTATGTCGGCACCTTTGATTTCTTCCCCTTATTGGGGACCCTTGAGAGAGCAAGGGTTATGTAGCCACTTCTGATGTCATCCCCATATCGGGGACCTCCAAGAAGGCAAGGGTTGCGTAGCCACCTTTGAATTGATTAAATTCATCCCCTTATTGGGAACCCCCGAGAAGGAAGCGGTTATATAGCCACCTTTGATTTCATCCCCTAATTGGGGACCCCCGAAGAAGGCAGGGCTTATGTAGCCAGTTCTGATTTCGTCCCCGCATTGGGACCCCTGAGAAGGTGGGGTTTTGTAGCCACCTTTCATTTCATCCCATTATTCAGGTCCCTGAGAAGGCAAGGGTTATGCCGAAATCATATCCCCCGAGAAGGCGGGGGTTATGTAGCCACATTTGATTTCATCGCCTTTTGGGGGGGGGACCCCGAAAAGGCGTGTCAGGTGTAAGTCGCTTATTTTTTTTTTCATTTAGTGTAAGTCGCTTATTTTCTTTTGAGGCGTAAATCGAGTGTGGAAAAAAGAACTCGAAAATGTATGGTACGTGCCTTATGCTTTTTTTGTGATGCAACCTACCACCAAAAAAAAGTTACGCAACTTAAGCTTTTTTTGTAAAAGAAAAAGCGAGCTACGCTTTTTTCGGTATGCGACGTACACTTTTTTTTTGATACGCAACCTACGGGGAAAAAATAGAGAAGCGAGTTACCCTTTTTTTTATTTTAAAAAGGCAAGGTGCGCTTTTTTGGTTACGCGACCTATGCTTATTTCGATATGCAACCTACTGCCAAAAAAATGAGGGCGATGAGGCGGCCACATCTGATTTTGTTCCCCTTTCGCGGGGGGGGGGGGGGGGTCCTTCTCCCCCCCCCCCCCGCTACCCCGGGTTTTGAGAGATAGTGGGTTGGGGGCATGGTGCCAACGGTGCCCCTTTTTTTTTTGCATGCTGCCAACAACACCACCCTTTTTTCTTGTATGCTTTCTTTTCATCAAACCATCAGTGCTTTTGAGCGCTAGATTAGCAAGACGAGGCGCTATACAAATGTCGTTTGTTGCAAAGTGCTTTCCGGTGGAAGATGAGCAAGACGGGCCGCTATACAAATGTCGTTTGTTGCGAAGTGAAGATCCTGCATTTGGAGCAAAACCCCGGCCCAAGTGGAGCGCCAAATTCTTTCAGGGGCGAACACGGTACTGCGTTCTTTCTTTGTTTCTCCCTCCTAATGAGGATGCGAGGTTGTAGCGCAAGTGGAAAACGGAGGTTGACGTGGATTTCCTCCTGCAAGCCACCTTGCCCCTTGGTCCTATTGAGGATGAGGCTCATACGAGGCGTTCGTACTAGTTGTTAGGGTGAGCGAGCTTTCAAACGTTGCCACTCCGGAGGAAGATGCTGTGGTGCCTCTCCTTGCCACTCCCTCCAACGTAGCCAAGGCGTCGGATGCCAGCATTTTTGAGGAGGAGGATACCGCTATCCCTGTGGCTCCAGCATGGATGGCGACCCGCCGGACGACCGTCGATGAAACCAAGCCTCTTGTTGTGGGAGCTGGGTTAAGCGCCAAGGACATTCTTGCGTGGCTGAATGACAAGACGTACCACAATGAGGTTGAGGAGCCACGGGCATGGACTATGGCGGTGACATACATTGCGTCCTGCTTGAAGATGATGAGGAAGTACGAAGTCAGCAAGCGCAGCAACCATACAACCATTGGTTTGGCTTGGAGGTAGTACCACATATTTATTGTTAATGGTGACGATCGCGAAAGGCCCCATTGGTTTCTTTGTGCCATTGACCGCAGAGTCCCAGTCCCTTCAAAGTCCACATTTGGGAGCCACTTTGTGGTACTTCTTTGGTCCGGCCAATGTTGAGACGCCTCCAGTCAAAGGGTGTTGCCGCACATGCTCGGGCTTTGGGTTTTCAAGAGGATGGGAGGTCATGTGGCTATCAATCGCTGCATTTTTGTGATGAGGTGGCTCGCCATAGGGGAAGCCTGGACAATGTTAAAGTTACACTTTTGCCGAAAGGATTCATCAAGGAAGCACTGCGCATCAGAAGACATTTTTTGTCCGGGCAGAGAGGGCTATGGGTGTCGACAGCCGGTGGGGGGCGACGCTGGATTGGGCTGAGTGGCGGGCGGAGCACCTGGTAGCTCCGCCTGGCAAAAAAACCATCAAGACCCAGGACAAGTCCGTGTACGAGAGGGTGAAGGACAGGGTGTATGGGCATGTCATTTGCAGGGTTGATGGTCCTGCCATTAAGCTCGTCGACGGCGGTGGAGGGACTGGGGGAGGGATGGGCCACTGCATCTCGGTCATTGCCGAGTGCAGCAAGGATTTGAGGGGCAAGTCCAGCTGGTTTCTGCTGGTCTGGGAAGCTGGAGGCTTGGATTCGCCGAGGATCAGGCGGATCTGTCAGGTGGTGGTGGACAGGGCGCTGGCTAAGATGCCTTATCTGCAGTCGCGGATCGAGCATTGGGGAAAGAGCTCGACCGTCAGCCCCCCCTGCGGCGTTGAGCCTGACGAGCCCAAGGCAAAGAGGGCTCGTGTCGATGGGGTCCGTACCGTTGCACGTTTGCAACGGCAAATTTTTTTAAAGAGTTCATTCGTAGGGGGTCGTTGCCGGTGCAGGGAGCAGGTTTGAGGCAGCAGTTTGACGTTCGGGATCCAAGTTTTTGTGGGACAACCCTATCCCAGTTTGTTGTTTGGGGGGGGGGAATGGCAGATGAAGACGTCTGTCCCCGTTCAGAAGGCGAAGGCTGAGGTGGAGGAGATGCTCAGCAAGGGCAATCCGATGCAGTGGCTCCTGCCACCAGAAAAGGCCGTCCCCTATCTCCCCCTCGCTCTGGTCGACTCCGACCAGTGCACCCCCCCTTTCACCTTCTGTCGGCCCGACTCCAAGGGCCGACTCAGTAGTTTTGAAGCCTTCTGGGTCCCGGACGTCAATCAGAAGCGGCTTGCAGGGGGTAGGAACTTTCGGCAGGTATAGCGGGAAACCGAAAAGGGGGGAACCACCCAAGTTGCATGGGTGGTCTATCTCCCCGATGAGACCGCCATTGGGTTGGAGGATCAGTGGGGGGGCTCGCGCGAAGGTTCCGGTAACCCTAATTGGAAGCGCTAGAAGTTTTTCTAGTGCTTGCATTGTGAAGTGGTTTGGGCAGTGAGATGATGGCGTGTGTAGTGGCAGAGCGCATCGCCGGACCAAGATTGAGATCTGAACCCACACATTGCAGGCTCCGCGATTTTCTTCTACGGCGGGGGGGTCAGCAGACTGCTGTTTGCTTGGCAAATTTTACCCTTGACACCGGTTCCCGGACCCAGATATAATATTGAAAGGCCAGGCTCCATTGCATTCGGTTCCTTTCTCTGCGCGGTGAATTCTGTTTGACCTCCTACTGACCTCCTACCAGATACGCGCGTGTCTAGCCCTGTGACTTTCTCTTTGGCGCTATTGGGGTGTTTGTTCATTTTTTGGAGCCAAAGGGCACCCTATTTCGTCTCATTTGACCTGATCTTGACCGGATCCCATTGCTTACTTTCCATCTGGTTTCACCAGGTGGGACAGATTGCAGGTACAAGTACTGGTTTCTGTTACGGCAGGTGTTGTTACAACACGCTATTTTTTAGGTTCAAGAGTATTATTCAGATCTACCCCATTTCGTCTGATTTGACTGGTTTGACCGGACCGAACCCTTTTCGTTTGTCTAACCTTGAGAGTAATGGCTGATACAGGCTACAAAGACACCACAGCTACAGTGCGTTTGCGTCGTTTGCTTCTTAGTTGCGTGGGTGCGGTTAAGGGAACTCGAATTTTGAACCCAAATGGGTTCAAGAGAATTATACAGACCCAACCCACGTTGTAAGTGGGCGTGAACCTTGTTCCTGACCTTAAAAACAGGTTCCAGTTCTTCACTTCTTGCTCCAACGTGGCAACCGTCGGTTCGGCACGGGACAGAGCATTCCTCGGCATCGATGGCACCCGCGCTATGGGAGTATTGAAGGCATGTGCCCCTCTCAACACTCCATGTGAAGGTAGAAAACGATGAAGAGAGTGCTCACTATGCGTTTCCGGGTTCAAGTGCTTACTGGTGTATATTTCCCATTCCTTGGACATTTGCCCCCTTGAGAACGTCTTGACAACCCACGACCCGCGAGTGACACGTGACGCCCGAGGGCGAACCAATTAGCCGATGCCTTTCTATGACACTCGCCTCGATCATTTTTTGGCGTCGAGCGGGCTCAGATGATAGATCATGGACGGTTTCCCACATGCTCATAGCGAGCTGAATAGTTTCCTGTCTTTGAAAATCTTCAAGCAGGGAGAGTTCGTGTTGTTGAAGAGCAAGGTATGACGAGGTGCTGTGTACAATCACCTGGATTCTTCCCTAACTTTCGATGATTGGCAAATGCTGGGCTTGTAATGACAACCTGAATTGGAGTTCCTCGAGCTCAATAGCGTTCCGCGTATGGTATGGTCAAGCAAGAAGGTTTCCTCAATTCCGATATCAAAAGCATAGGGCTCACTCAAAGATCCTGTATGACCTTCTTCGTTTGAGAGAGGATCTTCTAGGTCCTCTGCCCAAATGCCGCCGGAGGACACCCCATGAGGTGTGACTTCGTCCGATGATTGATCCTGAAGAACTCCAAAGTATGCAGTAGAATACCCTGAGTCCCCGGCGGCGCTTCACTCGTAGCGCTCACCCAAGGGCTAGGATCACCGAAAGAGTATGGCGCATGTGACCCGTCGTAGCAGTTCTGTGGTGCCTGCGACTTGGATTGGAATTGTGGTTGGCAGTTAGCTTCATCACATGTGCCGTGCGGAGCACAAAACTTGGGATAGGAGAACTGCGGACAAAGAAATGGTTGTTGCCATATTGTGAATATCCATTGGGAAATTGTGACCGCAGTTTGACCGAGGAGGTGATGTGTTCGGCAAAGCCGCGAGCGCGGGTACTGGTACGTACAGTACTCGTCGTGGCATAGCTTGCACAACTATAGCAATGTGCTGTCAGCCAGTGATGGCATAGGTAAACTGATCTGTAGACATCGAAAAAACATAGACACACTTCTTGGGGCAGGGTTTGTCACTGATTCGTACTTTTGAGAAAAAACGTCATTCGTACATATTCGTACATTTTCGTACATATTTGTACATTTTCGTACATTTTCATAGTGAAAAAAAAAAGCCAAGTCTAGGTGACCTGCCGAGCCCAAAATCGTTCCTTGGCACACAAACAGAACACTCAACGGCACACAGGCATGGTCTGGCACCAGTTTGGTAATTCACAACTGCAAGTGCTTGCGTCTATTCCTTGGTGAACCTTTCCTCCACATCACCGTTACAAAACATTGCCACAGAAGTGGCCTTGAAAGCAGGGCTCGTCTTTTGCCTATTTTTGGCATCAATGAGCGCTGCCCTCCTTTTTGTGTTTCTTGTGAGTAGCCCCTTTGATATGGCCCGTGGCATACGACTTCTTTAGGTAGTTCACAGGCACATGGCAGTGGATACACCACATCTCACACCCATTGTTGCGGGACTCCATGTCGTCCGGGATTTGGGCTGCCCGCTTGCAGGCTGTCATGTGCTTGCCGCGTTGCTGTGGTCTCCGCGATGCTTTTGTTGGTTCCGTTCCTTGCTGCAAATCCTCGGAAGGGAACTCATCAGTGGTACTAGTCATGAGTGTTACACAAGGACTACCCAATAGACAAGGGGCTGAGGATGTTCTTTATTTCAGCCTGCTTCGCACGCCGGAGACCTACAAAGAGCACAGTGTCAATTGACATCGTGCTCACTGACTCTTCATGGCTAAGGTCATGGTGTTGGTTGAAACATACAACAGGGTATAGTCAAACGCACCCCCACCCCCTTCTCATCAGGTGTCCCAGAATCCCAAAAACCAGGAAACCAGAGGGCACTGAAAACCCCAATGAACACCCCGCAAAACCCCAGTGAGTCGGCAGTTCAAATCGGCAAAATCATCATATCCATCATTCCCACTAGTCGTACATTTTCGTACATTTTCGTACCTATTTGTAATTCCCAGTTCTCCTCTGATTCGCACTTTTTCGTACTTTTTCGTGCTTTTTCGTGTACGAATGGGCGACAAACCGTGCTCGGGGGCTGTGAGTTGGGCAGAATAGCTGCATAACCATTGACTTCTCAAGGGTCCCCAATAAGGGGATGAATTCAAAGGTGGATACATAACGCTTGGCTTCTTGGGCGTCCCCAATATGGGGATGAAATCACAAGAGGCGACATAAGCTCTGCCCTCTTCGTGGGCCACAGTTGGGCTGAATGGCTCCCGAACCCGTGCCTTCTTGGCTGATCCCAATAAGGGGATGAAGTCACAACTGGCTACATAATCCCTGCCTTCCTAGGGTCCCCAATATAAGGATGAAATCAGAACCGGCAACCTAACCCTTGCCTTATCAGGGGTCTCCATTAAGAGGATAAAATTAAAGTGGCTACATAACCCTTGCTTTCTCAGGGGTCCCCAATAGGGGATGAAATCAAAGGTGGCTACATAACCTCGCAGGTCCCCAATATGGGGATGAAATCAGACGGGGGCTACATAACCCTTGCCTTCTTGGGGGGGCCAGAGTTGGGCGGAATGGCTGCATAACCATTGACTTCTCGGAGGTCCCCATTACAGGGATGAAATCCGAAGGGGCTACATAACCCTTGCCTTCTCGGGGGTCCCCAGTAAGGGGAAGAAATCAAAGGTGGCTACATCAGCCTTGCCGTCTCGGGGGTCCCCAATAAGGGGATGAAATGAGAAGGGGCTACATAAGCCCTACCTTCTCGGGGGTCCCCAATAAGGGGAAGAAATCACAGGTGGCTACATAATCCCTTCCTTCTCGGGGGGCCAGAGTTGGTCGGAGATGGGTGTATGGTCCCTTCTCTGGTGTCCCCAACAAGGGAAAGAAATCACAAATGGCTGCACAACCCTTGCCCTCTCGGGGTCCAACAAGGGGACAGAAGTAGAAGTGATTGCACAAATCTTGCCTTCTTGGGGGGCGGACAAAATGCCCCAAAGAAACTGGGCATTTTGAGTATAACTAGATGGGGTGACCAAGTTAACCCGCCCCTTCAGATGGGGCACCAAAATTCTATTGCCTTCAGCAAGGCACCTCGAAGAAAGGCTAACAACCAGCCAACAAATCAGTCTATCACGGCAGCAGTCAGCAGTCAGTTAGGCAGGCAAACAGGGAGGCAGAAACACACGGAAACACACAGTTTGGCTTTTTTCAGTGGCGGACTAAGCTACAAACAGTGGGGAGTCTACACGACCCAGCAGCGGTCGAGTGGTAATACAGTTGGTCAACAAATGGTCTAGCGATGGTTCGAATCCCGGCCGGCGGCCCCCTGCCAGCGGCAGGTCTTGTCAGCTTTCTTCTATTCAACCTTGGTTCAAATCCTTCTGAGCACAAACTTTTGACCCCCCCCCCCAAATGTGGTATCTAGTTTCAGTGGGATAGAGGCCTCAAAATCAAAAAATCCATTGGGGCATCTTTTTGTCGGGCAAAATAATGATTTTACAAGGGGTTAGACATCCAATATCATGTGTTCGGGTATGCTCCACAAATGACCCCCAAAAGGGGGGGGGGGGGGTGTATGACATCTGTGCCTACGCTCGATCTAACAACCTCTCTTCGAGGTGATTTTCCGGCGCCTGTGGTGCCAGCCAATTTCTCCATATTGGCTTGTAGTATGGTCGGGACCTTTTAAACATTTTGGCCCCCTGGAGGGGTGAGGGGGGTAGGGTGGGGATCAGGGATTGCACTCAGGCTCCGCCAAGGTATTGATGATGCGTGAGAGCTCCAGGGGTCAAGGCGAGGATGGGATGGCTTCCATCCTGTGGATAAGCTGAAGCTGGCAAGGGCTGCCCTGACCACACTTTTTGCGCTCCACATACTCACTGCAAAAATATGGCCCATGAGGGGAAAAAGAACTCACCAGATCCACGATCCGTATGCCCCCTGTGTCCTCACCCCCTCCCACCCTCTTTGTATAGTGGTTTTGCGCATCTGGCCAAAAAAAAATAGGACTCTTGGACCTGTTCCGTTCTATCTTTACATAGCAAGCAACACCGAACCATTATTGGAAGTAAATGTGCCAAAAGAAGAATGAAGGTCTTCGGCTGGGATTAAACGGAGCGCAGTTTTGAGACCCATGGATTTTGTTGATCAACTCGATTTTGAGCACAAAAGCACAATGCAAAGAAATGCCAGGGCTGTGGTTTGCCGTGGGTCCGAGATGGCAAAGAACAAGAGGCTGCTCGACAGAATGCTTTGCAGGCATGCAAAAATAGCGGAAGAGTTTCTTTTGACTTGGACATCTTCCAACGATACAGTGCTGAAAGCTACAACTGTGGAGATTGAGCAGAAAAGTGAAGGGGAAAGGAAGGTAGGTCATTGGCGCACAGTCCGTACATGGCAATACACCTTGCAACCGCACCACTCCACACATGTGCCCACTGCAGCATCGCCAAATGCTAAACGCGGTGCCAAGGTGGTGTGCAACTTCCACAACTCCTACCACTGGAGCGAGGGAACGGGGGGGGGGGGGGGGATGAGCGGGCCAGTGGCGTCACAGCCTCCAGGTCCCAAACCGCTGCGCCCATGAGACAAGATGGGATGGCGAATCACAGACATGCAGAATGCAGCACAGCCCAACCTAATGCTGCAACGCAATGGAACAGACCCCAAGATTTGCATAAAAAGCGCCAAATGGTAGACGTCTTTGTCAATATTCTTTTCTGATTTCGGGTCGAACAAAAAATCCCCAGTGATGAGCTCAAATACGATGCACGCCAAACTCCAGATGTCGATGGCCGTCCCGACTTTCGGCCAACCCAGAATCACCTGTGCAGGAGCGGTCCACATTTGCCATCAAGGCAATAGCCATGCCACAGCCACGACCACAACCACGGGTACAGCCCCGGGTGCGACTGCAGCCACAACCACGACTACAGCCACATACACAGTGGCATGGCCACAGCCCACAGCTAGCTATCCCCTTTCACACAGCTCCTTTTTGAATGTTGATGAATGGTGGTGCGAGCAGTCAAAATGGTCAGGCGTTAGCGAAAAATGGGGTATAACGAATGTAAAAGGCCGGCTGAACATGAAGCTCCTGTCCCTGAAATTGTCTCAGTTTTCGTCACAGCCTGGCACAGGTGGACCAAGCTGAGGTCCCTGAACAAAAAAGCAACTGTCCTCCAAAGTGGGATCTTTGGACTCATTTACCATGCCAACCACTGTGAATTGAGCTGGTCGTGTGTTTCAGACTGTTCCAACGCGTTACTGCCTAGTTCAAAGAAATTGTGTCCAGTGTCAACGAATCAGAGGTGGTTGGTGAACCAGGGCCACGACCACAGCCACGGCCACAGCTGCAGCCAGAGCCAAAAACACAGCGACAAACACGCCACAGCCATCAACCTCCAGGCACAACCCGAACGCCACTGCTACAACACCCACAGCCCCAATACAACACACAACCTAAAAAAAAATTTGCCACAACATCCATAGCCACAGCTTGAAGGTTTGAGCTTTCTAAACCACAGCCACAGCTGCTACTCAAACCATCCATGCAAATACACCACCCTTATGCAAATACACCACGCACAGAGACCTCAGGGGATCGGTACTCCCGGGTTTGAATAACTGCTGGAGGGTAGTCCTTGTTCAACCAGCGTGCAGCCCCCAAATCACTGATAGTGATACCGTATTGATAGGCAAGTCGCTCAGCATACGTGAGTCCCGACAAATCCTTCTCTTTCAGAGGCAACAAATGATCATAGCTGAGGGGAACAGTGAGCGAGCGAGCAGGGGACGGCGAAGTAGGTGAGGGGAGGAGGGGGGGTGGAGAAATACCGAGGCCCTTTTCCAATATCAGAGTGGGGTTGGCAAATAAGACTGAAGGCGGCGGCGAGGATTGCTCTACGGGGCGGGGGGCAGGAGGGGCGGAGGAGTCCCGGGGCGCCGAAAGTGCCCTTGGCGGGCTGGCGTTAGGGTGGGCGCTCTCAGGCGCTGGCCCGGAGTTGTCTCCGGCGGTGGGCAGGGGGGGAGAACGGGTCAGCATCCCCCCCTCCCGGTTGTGCTGATCCTACACTCGCAGCCCTCCCATGCTTGGGGAGCTTCGGGGACCTGGGGACCACGGGGCCCTAGGGCCAGGGGGGGATGGGTGTCCGCA
This sequence comes from Eutreptiella sp. 'Long Island Sound 2002', assembly GCA_964036045.1. Lineage (NCBI taxonomy): Eukaryota > Euglenozoa > Euglenophyceae > Eutreptiales > Eutreptiaceae > Eutreptiella > Eutreptiella sp. 'Long Island Sound 2002'. Next base: position 630,804 of record OZ038382.1, read on the forward strand.
AGCGCCGGAACCACGTGTCCCGGCAGTGAGTTGCCGGGCGCATAAGCTGTAGTATCACCTCGTGGCGAGCTGCGAAGAACGGGCCGGCCGATAGGCCAGCGCACACACGGCCCCCCAAGGGGAGGAGGGGGCAACACCGTCCCAAGGGGGCCCCGCACAACAGTGTGCCCGCCACCTGACGCTCGACCAGCCCCGCGGCTTTGCGCAGGACCTGGGCCCTTTCCCCCAGCGGGAGGCGCGTGCCCCGCAGACGATGATCAGGGGAGGCCGGGAGCGCCCTCCCCCTAAAGGCCTCGTAGTCCAGGGCCACCTCTGCCCAAGACACTTCCGCCGGCCGGCATCCAGGCCAGCGCCCGTGCCCATCGGACCAAGTCCTGGACAAATCCTAAGCCCACCCACCGCCAGCCCGGCGGGGCCCGTGGCCGAAGGCGCAGCTAGTTGCGGACCGCATCCCCCGGGAGGGGGCCGACAAAATCGTCCCAGGGGAAGGGGCTGCGGGGCCGCGGTCGCGGCTGGTCCTAGAACAGGGAGTCCCCGTGGCCCGCCTGTGGCCATGCGGGCGGCGAGGACCGCCAGGTACATGCCGTACAGGCGGTACAGGAACTCGTCCAAGAGCGCCCGCTCCACCCCCTGCCCCAATCGGAGGGGGAAGAGGCCCGCCCTCCACAGGCACGCTGGCCACTGGTCGGACGGCCCCAACTGGGGGAGGGCTGCCGCCGCGTCTCGCAGCGAGGGGCTCCATGTCTCCCTGGCCTGCTCCCACTCCGGGCAGTCCCACAGGACGTGGACCTCATCCTCATGCGCCGCCCCGCAATGGGCACGCGGAGTTGGTCCTCATGCCGTGGCCCGACACCCGCGCCGCCGTCCCTAGGCCCCTGTCATGAGGCCGCGCAGCAGCGACTTCTCCAGCTCCGTGGAGGCGACGCGCATCGCCGCACCGGAGGCCAGGCCATCAGCCCTGTCACCCAGACCCCCGGAGGTGACTAGGCGCCGCGCCTCTAGCTGGCGCGAGGAGTGGTAGCGGAGGTTGTACCGTATCCGTTGTGGGACCTGACGCAGAGGCTCCTGCACAAAATGTAGCGGGTACTCTTGCCCCGGAACGTCCCAGCACCACCAGCCCTCGCGAGGGCTCCACCCCAGGGTGGCCGCCGTTTGGAGCGCGTGCCCCACTTAGGCCGCGCAAACTACCCCCCCCCCCCTCCCCCCCTCCCCCCCGGGCTTCGAGGGGCCGTGCTGGCCTAAGGGGGGATAGAACCAAAATGGGGTATGAATTTTTCACCTAGGGGACCCCTTGCACCTGGTGAGGGGAAATGGAGTCTTTTATATTTCAAAAATGGTATTCTCATGCAACCAGATCCAAGGGAGTGCCACACAATCATGCATGCATATTGCATTGCCTTACACAAATTGTTCAAGCACAGACTGTGGTGTGCCCTGATATGCAACTGAAAGCCAAAGACTGATCATCAAAAACAGTGTTCAAACAAAGACCGCAACCTGGGTTCACTCTTACAAATGCCATGTAATGCCTTTAGGCACTTCCATCCGTCATGCACCACCCCTTTATGACCAAAATAATCTTGTATGCCCAATTACCAACACTTCAGGGCCACAAAACAAGGCAAAACATGGGGTTTTTAAATTAAAACCCCGGGGGCGGGGGGGATGATTTTTCTTTCCCGAAGTGGGGGCCATTGACAGGGGGGGCTGGGTTGGGTTGGGTTAAGGCCTCGCCTGGTCGTCTACCCACCGTCCGCGCCGCCTTCCCTGCCGGACCCGACTGGGCGGCCGTACCCGGGTGTCCGGTCACAAGGCCTACCGGACTGTTGACCGCCCCCAGACCCCGCGGTGGCGCTCGCGGGCGGGAGATGCCGCTGTACCTGTGTGTATGTGCCGTTGTGTGTCTGAGGGGGGGGGGGGGAGGGCTGTGGCACACCTGCTTGCTCCATTGTTGTTCGGCGTTGACGCACATGGCGCGGGGAGGTGTGTGCCTGGTGCTCCAGGCCCCGGCAGGGAGGCTGGAGAGCCTGACGCTGAGCCCGCCGGGGGGGATGTGGGCCTGGGCTCGCAACCTCCACGTCACAAGGACAAGCTACCCAACCGCTCCACGACTGCCTGTTGGCATGGGAAGGCGGTGGTACTTGGCACAACTGGGGTTAGACCCGCACTCCTTGACTGCCTTCGCGCTGCCACGCGGGCTGGGTCCGGCTCCCCACGGCCGAGGGCGTACCGCGGGCAGGTGGAGGGGCACCAGGGCGCAGAGAGTGCTTCCCTGCCCAGGGTGCCACCGGTGCTGGCTGCACTGGCTGCGGCGCTACAGCCCGCGTACACGAGGGGGCCCAGAGGGCACCACACCCGAATGGCCTCTCCGTTGTTGACAGGGGGGGGAGGGGGGGGCATTGGCATGGGGGTGGGATGGTAGCTCTGGCAAGGGTGGCAACCCCTTGACAACCCACCCTCCCCCTTTGTATTGCACCATGCAATTGGGGCAGAGGCCTGATTAAAAACAAACGGTTGCTGAAAGAGAAACACTGGGTAAATCAGCAAAAATGTTGCAATAAGAATCGGTAATGAGGGGGGAGGGTTCTGCCCCACTTCTGAGGTCTCCCTTTTCAATGCGCCAATTTCAGCAGTTCCAATTCCCATCGGCAGTGTCATACTTTGCTCCTGCGTCTTCGTTCAGCTTGGCCACGTGCTCTGCAATGGCCCCTGCCACACTGTCTGACGGGCGGTTCATCAGAATATTCTCAGGTTTCAAATCTGTATGAATGATCTTCACTTGTTCATGGATGAAAGAAAGGCCCTTCAGAACCTGGGAAAAACACAAACAGTGGGATTGAACGGTGGGATTGAAATATGGAAAGTGGCAGTGTCCACCAGCAGATGAATGCTCCCCAATTCATTGTTACAGGTGGGCGTAGTGGAGAACTGAGATTTAGACCTCCAATGCATGGCTGAAAAAATGGTGTGTGTGTATGAACTGAAGAAAACGCACGCGCACATGCCTGTGTGTGTGTACTTGTTCCCCAAAGCTTGGGCAATGAGGCAAGGGACGAGGGCCACAACGGTTAAGCCAAAAGAGAATCATCAACAAATGCAAAGAAGCTGAGATGGATCCGGGGAGTAATGCTGAGGAGTGTTGCACACTGCCGTCACTCAACCATCAGTAAACCGGCCAACAGCCATCGGTCGGCCCACAGTCATGCCAATACCACGTAACCACCGCACAGGAGGAGCCTCCCGTCCCTGTCATGTTCTGGCAGGTTGTTGCCACCCTCCCCTTTCCAGATCCAGATAGCCACCCGCTGCCACCTCATCAGAAAATTGGTTTACAAGCTCTGTAGCTTCCATGATGAGCCAAGGATTTGCACTAGCGGTGAAAAATGTAACTTGTGTACAAAAAAATTGTCTAGTCGTGTAATTTTTTTTGCGGTAGATGCGTGTAATTATCTTTTGGCGGTAAGTCGTGTAAATTATGAAAAAAGTTGAAATTTTTCGGTAAATGCATGTAATTTTTTTTTGCGGTAAGTCATGTAAATTATAAAACAATTGAATTTTTGTTTGCGGTAAATGCGTGTATTTTTTTTCGCGGTAGTCATGTAAATTTTAAAAATAATTGAAAAATTGAAAGAAATGCAACTTTTGCAATACATGCGCAATATGTACAACTGCCGGTTCCATACGGCACCCCATAGCGACCTTAACTATGGGACGCCGAATCCACAGTACACCTAGTACTCTGTGTGGCCACCAATTAGTTGGGACTCGGCCAATATAACGTAGTTTCACATGGTGTCATTGGCACTAGACATAAAATCAGGCCCAGGAAAAGAGTCCTGATAGGGCCATGGCCAACATCTAGTGTGCTAGCACTAGGAACAAAATCAGGCTCAAGAAAAAGAGTCCCGACAGGGCCATGGCCAACACTAGTGCCACCATTATAGGCCACCAAGGCACAGATATGGGGCCAATATGATAGCATGCTTATACGCTCCCCCATTGGTACACCAAACGGGCGGAGGAAAATACAGCCCCAAAAACATGCACCCGCTACGAGTAGTTGCAGAATGCACGCTTGTAGATCATGTTAGCTTTTGTGTTCGCTAGACTTGGGCTTTGCACCAGGATTGGGGTTAAGCTGACAAGCGGCGCGCAACTCCGCTACTAGCTGCTTGGCCAGGTCATTGATGAAACGCTAGTCACGCTCCAGCTGGCCGGATGCATCTCTCAGGTCGCCATCTAGCACCTTGCGCCACTCTCCACAGATGAGGACCTTGGGACAAGTGTCCTCCTCTGTGGGAGTGGCCATGGAAGGTTGTGGCCTAGCCTCTGGGCTTTCCACTCTTTGCTCAGCGGAGGCCTCCTTGCCTTCGAGTGGGGTGGGGGTGGCCTGAACACTCTCCTCGATCGCCGAAAGTGCACCTACAACTTGGGTGCTGGCGGCGGGGGGTCACGAGGGCAAGGAAGCTCGGTCACGTCCTCCACATCATCACAGCGCGCTTCAACGACCCGCACAGCGCGATCAGCCTTAACAATGCCGAGCACATCGTCCACAAAACCAAGACCCATTGATGATGGATGGGGGGAGGGATGAGGGGTACATCGGAAAAGGAACCTCAGTGCTCCACCGCCAGCTTCGCGATGTTCAAGCTTTGAAGACCACAAGACCAACCGTCCTTTTGGAATCCCAAGGCGCGGTGCTTGGTGGTTCGCGAAAGCTGTTTCATGGCTGTCAAGAAAGGACGGATCAAATGAATGGAGCTTAGGGGTTCCCAAACCCAAATAATGAAAAGCTCCAACCGGACACGACAATCGAAGGCACACACAAACTAGTGCGCCCCTTCTTTGTCATCGGTATTAACCACAAAAATGTGGCGACGGCACCAAGCCATGTTGTCCAGTGTTGTGCCGGATTCCACCATCCGCATGCACTTGGACAGTCTCTTGATATATAGAACCGCCAGAGTCAACCCACGTGGTTCATCAATTTCCATGTGGTAGAGCTCTTGGTTCAACCAACACAAGATATCCTTGTCCGTCAACTAATCTCCCAACCCCAAAGGGTTGCTTCGCTCAGGATGGTTCTTCGAGTACGCCTTTTGGAAGTGGGAGGGTCGACAGGGGGTGCACTTGGCAAGGCCTTCTGTCCCTTCACCTTCTTCTGTGGCCAGGGGGGGGGGCACTTGGCAAGGCCTTCTTTCCCTTCACCTTCTTCTGTGGCCGGGGGGGGGGGCACTTGGCAAGGCCTTCTTTCCCTTCACCTTCTTCTGTGGCACCGGGGGGGGGGGGGCGAAGCAAAGCAAGGCAAAGCCTTCTCTCCCTTCTCCTTCTACTGAAGCACAGCAGCCGTAGGAGGAGGCGCAAAGAGGTCCACCTCCGAATCACATGCGGGGACAAATCAGAAGTGGCTACCTCACCCCTACCTTCTCGGGGGCCCAGAAGAGGGCGGAATTGCTATGTAACCCCTGCATTCTCAGGGGTCCCCAACGCCAAGCGCGGAGACAAAATCAGAAGTGGCTACCTCACCCCTGCCTTCTTGGGGGCCACAAGAGGGCGGGATTGCTACGTAACCCCGGCATTCTCGGGGGTCCCCAACGCCAAGCGCGGGGACAAAATCAGAAGTGGCCCACAGGTGGGCACCTCGCCTACATGCATGCATTTTCAGTAAAATTGGTAATGTTTTCTTTGCGGTAGGGTTGTGTAATTTTCTTTGCGGCAAACGCGTGTCCGAAAAAATCGTCAGGTGCTGTAGTTTTTTTTTTTGCGGTAAGTCGTGTAATTTTTTTTACGGTAAATGTGTGTAACAAAAAAAATCCTCACGTCGTGTAATCTTTTTTTGTGGTAAATGCGTGTACAAAAAATCTGTCAAGGGGTGTAATTTTTTTGCGGTAATGCGTGTGACGGGCTTACACGACTTACCGGAAAAAAATTACACGACGCAACGATTTTTTTGTACACACACTTACCGCCAAAAAAAAAATTACACGAATTACAACATACACCACCACCAGTAAGTAGCTGGCAGCAACTTGGGTGGAACATCAGGTGTTCAGACACTCTCCCACACTGTTTTGCTGCAGTCTTGTTGCATACGTGCGGGCCAGGCTTTTGTTAAGCAGCACCAGTGATCTTCAGACAAACCTGTTTGGTGATGGCTTTGACAATATTGATCTCAATCCCTTTGAAATCATGGGCACTGATCAGGGACAGCAGATTGGGACCCAGCACCTGTAAATCAAAACCATAATAATAATGAATGGTTTGGAGCAGGACAAACAGTGAGCAACTGCGTGGGGGCAACAATATTGCTGGTAAGATGCCTCGAGACTACTGACCATGAATCAGGGACTGCTGCACCATCCAAAAAAACCACAACAGGGGGGCTGAGCATTCCAGCTGGCATCCGAGCACCCACCCCTCGCCAAAACGGCAGGGGAAGGAAACACCGAAGTGCAATGCAGATATTGTTGCTCAGACCCCCCGGGCAAAACGATGCTGGGGTCAGACCGTTGCCCAACCTATCAGGTGAACCACAACGGTGGAGCAGGCTTTCCAGTTGGTACTTCCAGTTGACTGCACTTGGTTATGCTTTGTGCAAGCGTGCCTCCAGGCAGTGTGTGGTTCTGGAGGAGTATGTAGGTGGGGATGGGGGGGGAGGGGTTGTTTGGTGGGAGAAAGTGGGATGTCTGTCCCTCTGCTCGCGATCCCAGCTTTTTGCAGTTGTGGCGTCCACTCCCCTGCCTGCACCGAAAAGCTTCATATTCAGTCATTCCCAGACCTGTGGCGGATTTTAACACAGGGCCAGAGGGCTCCGCAAGTGTCACCACCCATCCTGGGGGAGAGGGCGGTATTTTGGGGGGGCTGGATGGGTCAACCCACCTACCAACCACCCACATCAGAAAAAAATGGGATGAAATTCACGAAAGGGGTCTTGACCCCACCTCAAAAAAAACTCCAGTGGGACCTATCTCAGGAAAGGTCTGAACAATTTAATGGGCTTCCAACGCTTCACGGATTGAGCCTGAAAGGGTGGGCGCGCTTTGAAGTGCCGGAGAAAACAACATTGATGCAGTGCCAGCAGAACACACCTCAAACACCATCACTAAATGAGAGCCATTGACCCCCTGATGATCGAAGCTGCTGTGCATCCGTACCACACATTGGCTTTCCAAACAGTTGTGACCATCTTTGTTCAGTCCTTTCTGAGTATGCTCATCCTCAGTGCCTGTGAGCAGTGCGGTATGCAAATCAACAGGTAGTTCTGGAGACACATGTGTGGAGGCCTCTGGGCACAATACAAGCACTTGTGGGGGCACTCCAGGAGCACAAACAGACGTGTGGGTTCGGCGGCAAACAACACTTCACAAAACAACAGCATTTCACTCACATCTTGCTTATGCTGATTTCTTGATTCTCCTTCTCAAAATCATACCCACTTGCATTTTCCTGGTTTCAGATTTGCACACTCCTGCCAGGCTTTGCTGTGCCTGCCAAAAGACATGCGGGTGGCACGAGCAGTCTGTCTGGTGCCTTGTGCGTGCACCTGAGAATGGCCCAAACAGACAATAAGACATCCATCCGGATTTGCGCTTGGCCTGTACATCTGGCGCAGCTCAAAATGATGCCTACTCAAAATGGTTCTTTCCAAACTGTTCCAATCCATTTGCTACCCAAACAAGTGTTCTTAGTCTGTTCCTGAGTGTCGTGCCTCGCATCTACACGGTTGATCCCCGTGCAATAAACAGCAGGCGTCAGGGCACAGATCACTGGGACCTTGCAGTTTAAGATTGATGCGTTCGAAGATCTGCACCTCCCAAGTGCTTGCTTTGCGGTAATCAGGGGCTGATTTAGAGATCTTGAGGGCTGCAAACTGCTCATCCATCATGTCCCATGCCAACCACACAGTGCTGAACTCTCCCCAGCCAAGCTTCTTGGTCGCCTGCAGAGGGAATTCAGTCAGGCATAGGCCACAGAGGGGCGGACAAACCATGACTATGGACAGCCTGGGCTGCTCGGATTTTGGACTTGCTTGAGAGAGAAAGAGAGAGAGAGTCATGTTGCGGCAGAAATTGGAATGAGCGCTTCGGTTGGACAAGGATTTGATCGCAAATTTGGTAGCACCCCCAAAGGTCCCAGTATACACAACGATGATGCCCTCCCAGAGGGCGGCGGTATTGCACAAAATACAGGGAACCCGGTTTTTGGCAGTTTTCGCGAGAGGGAGAGGGGGGGGGGGGGGTCGTCCATGAACCGGGTTTGCAACTTCGTGGTATCCGGGTGGAAAAATATTGTCTATTTCCTCTAATTTTTAGAAAATACGGCCCAAAATAGCCAAACAAAGAGTTCCAGCCTGATGCCTCAGCTGCTTGCTAGAAAGACAGTTTTTTTATCTCACCAGTTGTGCTCCAAAGTTGCCTCACTTTGGCCAAAAGCAACATCATGCAACACTATGCCTTTTGATGTGGAGAATCCAATTGTACAAGAGCCTGGCCCTCAAGGAAACAATATTGGAGAAATTGTCGAATAAATGTCTTACGGGGGGGCAACTACAATCGGTCCGGATGCGACCCACCGCCCAGCTATCTGTCAAAACTTGCATGGGGGGGGGGGGGGGTCGGCGGGAGGGTGGGGGGGGGGGGGTATTGGCAGCTCAGCCGGGGGGGGGGGTCCCAAGGGGGGAGGGGCTGCGCGCGACCCACTGCTACCACATGCATACCTCAAGGGTGTGTGTGTGTCTGGGGGCATGGGGGTATAGAGGTATGTATGCGATAGAAGCGATTTTCTTGGCTTTGCCAGGAAGAAAGTCTTAGGGGTCTTAAGGACCAAAGGCATAGTACCCCCTTCAACGAAGCATGGTACAAAAAATTTGGCGCCGTTGGCGCCATGGCCCCCGCATTGCTATCTTTCAAAACTCGGGGGGGGGGGGGGGTCGCATACAAGGACCGGGCCCGGGCGCCCCCCCCCTGGGCCCAAAATAGCCAAACAAAGAGTTCCAGCCTGATGCCTCAGCTGCTTGCTAGAAAGACAGTTTTTTATCTCACCAGTTGTGCTCCAAAGTTGCCTCACTTTGGCCAAAAGCAACATCATGCAACACTATGCCTTTTGATGTGGAGAATCCAATTGTACAAGAGCCTGGCCCTCAAGGAAACAATATTGGAGAAATTGTCGAATAAATGTCTTACGGGGGGGCAACTACAATCGGTCCGGATGCGACCCACCGCCCAGCTATCTGTCAAAACTTGCATGGGGGGGGGGGGGGGGTCGGCGGGAGGGTGGGGGGGGGGGGGGGGATTGGCAGCTCAGCCGGGGGGGGGGGTCCCAAGGGGGGAGGGGCTGCGCGCGACCCACTGCTACCACATGCATACCTCAAGGGTGTGTGTGTGTCTGGGGGCATGGGGGTATAGAGGTATGTATGCGATAGAAGCGATTTTCTTGGCTTTGCCAGGAAGAAAGTCTTAGGGGTCTTAAGGACCAAAGGCATAGTACCCCCTTCAACGAAGCATGGTACAAAAAATTTGGCGCCGTTGGCGCCATGGCCCCCGCATTGCTATCTTTCAAAACTCGGGGGGGGGGGGGGGTCGCATACAAGGACCGGGCCCGGGCGCCCCCCCCCTGGGCCCAAAATAGCCAAACAAAGAGTTCCAGCCTGATGCCTCAGCTGCTTGCTAGAAAGACAGTTTTTTATCTCACCAGTTGTGCTCCAAAGTTGCCTCACTTTGGCCAAAAGCAACATCATGCAACACTATGCCTTTTGATGTGGAGAATCCAATTGTACAAGAGCCCGGCCCTCAACGAAACAATATTGGAGAAATTGTCGAATAAATGTCCTACACTATAATCCATCCCTCAAAACAAGCCAGATGCAACCTGTAGACAAAAGAACTCCAAGGGGGTTCAAGGCACCACCCAAAGTGTTCGCATGTACCCTGATGTACATGTTTTAAAGCTTATGTGGGGAGGCCACTCCCAAAATTTCACCCAATTGAAGCCCCTGTAGCACCTTCTACACCAGGTCAAGATGTGGTCATCACAGCTGAGGCCAGAGCGTAGCTGGTGACCAGGGGTCCAGATTGGGAAGATAGATCCTCACTCAAGTTGCATTAGACAGCCCTTTTCAGGCCAATTTCAGAAAAGAATAATACCCCTGTGTCCAACACAGGAAATGTGGCCAAAAAATGGGTTCTAAAGCCTTGAAAAATGGATGGCCCAAACCAAAAAAAGGGGGAGAGTTGGCCAGTGAATCCCCAAGGTTGGACCTGCCATCCACTCATGGCCGGTTTGGGGGGGTTTAGCCTTCCACCCACCTACAAAAACGCCCGAAACATGATGCCCTTACTCAAGGCAGGGGAAACTCCAGCCCCTTGCACAAAGAATAAAACATGGCTGCCAGGGAAAGAGGCTGCTACAGTAAAAATCACGGGACCCTCTGGGCGAGGAGTGCAGCTGGGTTGCACCTCCAAAATTATCCCTTGCAGGCCTTGGTGACCCATGATGACCTCAACCAACTCACGTATGGTTGTGCTTAGCACATCGTGGAGTGCGGTGAAGGAGACCAAGTGTCTGCAGGAAATTTCATTTGCCCCCACTATCAAGACTTGGAATTCTGAAGGGGATGCGGGGAGGGGGGTGGGCAAGTCTAATATCTCCCTGATTGGCACACAGAATCCAGTGGAGAGAAGGGTTGGGAGATAGAGGCTGAACGAACCCTACCCTAGAGATCCAAGGGGCGCTCATTCAAAACGTTGTAAACCATAATTCCAGTATTCCTGCGCCCAACAGTCAGCTGGCAAATCGCGCAAGGAGACTTCTGCAGTGCCGTGCACAGGCGGGTCAAAAGGTCGTAAGCGGTTGCTTGAAGACAGGCCGGGGCGTATACCATCACGGGTAAATGAACCATAAAGGTGGAGTAGGATTGCTGGTCAGTACTTCGAGTTTGATGGCAGAGCCTTGGCGATGCAGTGTTTGGGCTGCTTGCTGTTCATTGAGTCCTGGCTTCTTTCTGTACTGACTGGACTTGCGGGCACACATTAGAGGGTGCTGCTGGGGTTGTATAACATGGGGGTGTCTGCAGTTCAGTTCTAGACACCACCCCCCACGGTGTGGGCGGGGGGCCAGGAGGCGGGGGGGGGGGGGGGGAGGGGGTCGAAATTTTTTCTCCATTTTGGGGGCATTTTTGAATTCCCCATTTCATTCTGAGCATTTTGAATATACACAAGTGGGGTGAATTTTGGTTTTACCACTCACAACAAATGAAAAACAGTACCGTATTCCAACAGATGTACCTGTGAATCAGTAAAGGCTTCCCGGCCAGCAGAAGAAGACAAGTGGCACGGCATTCCCTAACTCATTGTGAGCATTTTGAATGTAAACAAGTGGGGGGGAATCAAGTGTGTTGCAAAATTTCCAGGCGCAAAAAAAATTTCCGGGCGCCACTGGCGCCCAAGTTGCCAGTACTAACCAGGTGCTAACTAGTATGGGGGGGGGGGGGGGACAGGTAAGCGCCCCCCGTGTTGTATAAGCTCGCATCTCCTGGCAAAGGCCTGTGGGTCAGCATATGAGCTTGCCTTGTGTAGCTGATGTCAGGTCATTTACAGCTTCTGCAACCCCTCTGACCCCTGGTCTTGCTGCAACACCCATTTTGCCAGCATGTTACCAGTCTTCCCTGCAACTGGCGCGCAGTGCCATCTACAGGTACCTTGCTTTACCCGTCACAGCACAAACCAAGGGCCCCTCCCCACCTCCCAACCCAGGCGGCACCCGCCCCTGTTATGCTGAGACCACACCTTGTATCTGTTTGCAAAAACTTCGCCAATGTAGACCGGGTGATAGCCACCGTAGCGGTATTCACTCTTGTCTTCCTCATCCTCGTTGGCGTTCCAGTAGTTGCCTTCAGCAGATTTTCTGTCTCGGTCATCAATGGCCTCCTCAGGCTGCAGAGGGAGAGTGGGAGGAAGGTGAGACAGAGAGTAAGGCGGAGCGGGGGGTAGGGTGGTGACTATCAGTCCACCTCAGGTGTATCCCGTTCTGATTGAACTAGATCAAGGACATCACTGCCACAAGAGTGATATGCACATTTGTTCAGTCTTTCTTGTATGCCTGTTGGAGTGGATAGGTGAGGGGACCCTGGTGTCCCAACATGATGATTGTGATTTCTTTCTGCCCAACCACATGATACTTCCTTGTGCTGATTGGGTCACTGACCAACAATTTTGCTCTTTTTCACACCTTGGGTACAAGCAGGGGGGGGGGGGGTTCTTTGGGGGGGGCTCCCCCAAAGAACCCCCTCCCCCTCAGATCCTCCCCCCCGCCACTTAAGCAAGTTCCTGCCGCCCCCCCGACCTATGCCAAAGGGGAGCAGCTGAGGGCACCCAATACGGCAGAGGTTGTGTAGCAATTTTATGGACACCCTGCTTTGGGGCCCCTGATATGGCAGGGGTTACACAGCCAACCAAGCTAAGGCATCTGCTAAGAATGTCACGGAAAAGGCCGAAGCAACGGTAAGGCACAACCTGACGCATTCCGGGGGTTGTGTCACCTTTTACCCTTGTCCTTTCGTTCACGACGCGGGCACTGTGATACCGTACCTGTAATAAAAATGGCACTGGGTGGATGGTGATGACAAAGCAACCCTGCTGAGTGGAGGGGGGGACCCCTCCCCCCCTGTTGGAATGAAAATTAAAGCAAGTCCCTGGTCAGCGTCTGGAAAGGTGTCTGGGGATGGGGCCTCCCCTGCCTTTGGCACCACTGAAGAGGTGGTCCCTTGAAGAGGACGCTCAGGTTTGCGGGGGGGGGGGGGGGGGGTCACTGTGTTGCAGTGAGGCGCTTTATTTGCCCAATGGGTGTGCCCCTGGGGCCCTGTGGCAGGGGAGTTGGAGGGGCGCGTCAAGTCACAATCGGGGTCGGCGGGGAGGGGGGATGAGATGGCTTACAACACTGCCGACTGGTTCTTGGCATATCACTGAAGAAAACCACACACCTCTTCATCCGGGTGAGGCGCATTTGCATCTTCCATATCCACAGCGTACTGCTGATGGCTGCTGTGCTGCATCTGTACAATGCAAAGGTCAAATCAAGGGTTGGTGGAAACCCTCGTGCTCCGGGGCATGAACAGGAGCGAGGCAGGAAAAGGTAAAAGCGCCCCACCCACCTCCTTACAGAAATACACCAGTGCAATGAAAAGGGGCCAAAAGTTCCTGTGCAGTACAGGCCTGTGGACTGCAGGTGCAGTGCACAGGGCATGTGCGGCACACAGATGCCTGAGCAACAACAGGGGACTACGCTCTCTCTCTCTCTCCCCTCAGAGACCTCCTCAGTCGATGCAACCAGGAAAGCACATGCACCTGTGGACGATGGTTGTTGTACAGTGCTTGCATTGGTGTATCATATCCCTCGTACCCTGGAGGAGGCAGCATGGCCGCGGTGCTTCCCATGGCCACATCATATTGTGCGACAGGAAGTCCGTAGGCTGCACCATGTGGCACGCCGTGCGCGTGATACTGGGCAGCATTGTAATAATCTGCCTGAGATGAGAAAAACCATGGGTACCAGCAGTGAAAATGAGTGTAGGCGTCCACGCAGCGCCCCCTTCCCGGGACAAGCGCATAAAACCTCAATTGGTGCACGCCATCGGAAGCCACATTGTTTGGCTTCCATTCCTCTATTGCGGCCTAAACAGCTCTCTCACACCCCGTCCAAAAAGGGGCCCTTGGTACTCCAGGGAGCAAACAACTCCAAAATGGAGCAGATGGCGGCAGATGGCAATCCCTCCTCCCCAGAAGCCATCTACCAAAGCAGTTTGAGGTCGAAAGTCGCCCCTTGCCACATGAGCAACACCGAGCCTTCTATCCCACAATCTCCCACAGATAAGTAACCAAACCTGAACGCCATGGTGATGATGATGGTGGTACATGTAGTGGCCAGGGCTGGTGTCATTGCTGCTCACGCTCATATTCATGGCCGGAGGAGGTGTGCCAGACCCGCCTGTAGCATGATGGGGCAGGCCATTGTAAGCTGGTGGGTATTGATAATGGGCATCCTGTGCTTGCACAGGGAGCTGGGCGTGGTGGTGGGGTTGGTGCTGGAGGTGATGGTGTGATGGCTGGTGGTGGTGGTGATGGTGGTGGTGGTGGTGGTGGTGGTGGTGGTGGTGCATCTGCAAATGATGGTGCGCAGGAGCAGGATGGGGCTGCTGCTGGTGGAGAGGTGCCAGATCCAAGCTGGGCTGTCGCTGTATTGCAGGGACTGTTTGGTGCTGCTGCTTCTCCTGGTAAAAACAAAGATGCATAGAGTGAAGGGACAAAAGGGGACAGACAACAGGGGTCCAGCGGGCAGCTGGCAGATGGCGTTAGCTAGAGGCTATCTGACAACAGTGGGCTCGCGTCTGGGGGGAGCTGGCGGCAATTGCATAGTAGGCTGCCCAAGCACGGAAGGCGGAGGGACACAGATGGTCTGCAGGGTTCTGGCAGGTTGTAAAAAATAGGGCTGCGGAGGGCCGAGAGGACTGAACACAGTTGCAGACGATTGCGCATTGAGGGTGGTGGATTCAGCGCGTGACCAGCACGCGCATCCTCATTGTCTCACTGGATGGTGGATGGGTGTCTTTGTAAGTGCTTTTTCCACCCTCGTGCGTTTTCCCCGGGAGCCCTCAGGCAACCGACCTGCTGTTGTAGTTGCTCCATCATCATCTGCTGTTGCTGCATCCGCTGGCGGTGCTCCAGGTCCTCCTGCTCTTGGGCCAGCCGCTGCTGTCTCAATCGTTCCTGTTGCTGTTGTGCCTGTGTGCAGCCATCAGCAGACTTCATTTTCAAAGCCACGACCATGCGTTTTGTGAAACCACACACAAGCATCTGCAACCGTCTCCAAAAACCTTCACAATTCTTACCTCTTCACAAACCATCATTACCCTCCGAACCACCCACACCAGGGATGGATATAGAAGGGGGGAGGGTCGCCCCCCTACCCCCCTGGGACGGTTGGCTAATGGCCAATGGTACGTGGACAGAGTTACCAACATGCTGCAGGCTTGCACACGCATTCCACATGGACTTCAGAAGATGAGGACGGAAACATACAATGCCATGTGTGTTTGAAGTTTTTTGATTTGCATGCAACCCTAACTCAAGGGGCCACGCAACAAAGCGTGGATTGAGAGTCCATAACTCCAACTCAAGGGGCCACGCAACAAAGCGTGGATTGTGAGTCCCTAACCCCAACTCAAGGGGCCACGCAACAAAGCGTGGATTGTGAGTCCCTAACCCCAACTCAAGGGGCCACGCAACAAAGCGTGGATTGTGAGTCCCTAACCCCAACTCAACGGGCCATGCAACAAAACGTGGATTGTGAGTCCCTAACCCCAACTCAAGGGGCCACGCAACAAAACGTGGATTGTGAGTCCCTAACCCCAACTCAAGGGGCCACGCAACAAAGCGTGGATTGTGAGTCCCTAACCCCAACTCAAGGGGCCACGCAACAAAGCGTGGATTGTGAGTCCCTAACCCCAACTCAACGGGCCATGCAACAAAGCGTCCTAACTCCAACTCAAGGGGCCACAAAACATAGCGTGGATTGTGAGTCCCTAACCCCAACTCAAAAGGCCACGCAACAAAGCGTGGATTGTGAGTCCCTAACCCCAACTCAAGGGGCCACGCAACAAAACGTGGATTGTGAGTCCCTAACCCCAACTCAAGGGGCCACGCAACAAAGCGTGGATTGTGAGTCCCTAACCCCAACTCAAGGGGCCACGCAACAAAGCGTGGATTGTGAGTCCCCAACCCCAACTCAAGGGGCCATGCAACAAAGCGTCCTAACTCCAACTCAAGGGGCCACACAACAAAGCGTGGATTGTGAGTCCCTAACCCCAACTCAAGGGGCCACACAACAAAACGTGGATTGTGAGTCCCTAACCCCAACTCAAGGGGCCACGCAACAAAGCGTGGATTGTGAGTCCCTAACCCTAACTCAAGGGGCCACGCAGCATAGCGTGGATTGCGCGCCCCTAACCCCAACTCAAGGGGCCATGCAACAAAGCCTGGATTGTGAGTCCCTAACCCCAACTCAAGGGGCCACGCAACAAAGCGTGGATTGTGAGTCCCCAACCCCAACTCAAGGGGCCATGCAACAAAGCGTCCTAACTCCAACTCAAGGGGCCACGCAACAAAGCGTGGATTGTGAGTCCCTAACCCTAACTCAAGGGGCCACACAACAAAGCGTGGATTGTGAGTCCCTAACCCCAACTCAAGGGGCCACGCAACAAAGCGTGGATTGTGAGTCCCCAACCCCAACTCAAGGGGCCATGCAACAAAGCGTCCTAACTCCAACTCAAGGGGCCACAAAACATAGCATGGATTGTGAGTCCCTAACCCCAACTCAAAAGGCCACGCAACAAAGCGTGGATTGTGAGTCCCTAACCCCAACTCAACGGGCCACGCAACAAAACGTGGATTGTGAGTCCCTAACCCCAACTCAAGGGGCCACGCAACAAAGCGTGGATTGTGAGTCCCTAACCCCAACTCAAGGGGCCACGCAACAAAGCGTGGATTGTGAGTCCCCAACCCCAACTCAAGGGGCCATGCAACAAAGCGTCCTAACTCCAACTCAAGGGGCCACGCAACAAAGCGTGGATTGTGAGTCCCTAACCCTAACTCAAGGGGCCACACAACAAAACGTGGATTGTGAGTCCCTAACCCCAACTCAAGGGGCCATGCAACAAAGCGTGGATTGTGAGTCCCTAACCCCAACTCAAGGGGCCACGCAACAAAGCGTGGATTGTGAGTCCCTAACCCCAACTCAAGGGGCCACGCAACAAAGCGTGGATTGTGAGTCCCTAACCCCAACTCAAGGGGCCACGCAACAAAGCGTGGATTGTGAGTCCCTAACCCCAACTCAACGGGCCATGCAACAAAACGTGGATTGTGAGTCCCTAACCCCAACTCAAGGGGCCACGCAACAAAACGTGGATTGTGAGTCCCTAACCCCAACTCAAGGGGCCACGCAACAAAGCGTGGATTGTGAGTCCCTAACCCCAACTCAAGGGGCCACGCAACAAAGCGTGGATTGTGAGTCCCTAACCCCAACTCAACGGGCCATGCAACAAAGCGTCCTAACTCCAACTCAAGGGGCCACAAAACATAGCGTGGATTGTGAGTCCCTAACCCCAACTCAAAAGGCCACGCAACAAAGCGTGGATTGTGAGTCCCTAACCCCAACTCAAGGGGCCACGCAACAAAACGTGGATTGTGAGTCCCTAACCCCAACTCAAGGGGCCACGCAACAAAGCGTGGATTGTGAGTCCCCAACCCCAACTCAAGGGGCCATGCAACAAAGCGTCCTAACTCCAACTCAAGGGGCCACACAACAAAGCGTGGATTGTGAGTCCCTAACCCCAACTCAAGGGGCCACACAACAAAACGTGGATTGTGAGTCCCTAACCCCAACTCAAGGGGCCACGCAACAAAGCGTGGATTGTGAGTCCCTAACCCTAACTCAAGGGGCCACGCAGCATAGCGTGGATTGCGCGCCCCTAACCCCAACTCAAGGGGCCATGCAACAAAGCCTGGATTGTGAGTCCCTAACCCCAACTCAAGGGGCCACGCAACAAAGCGTGGATTGTGAGTCCCCAACCCCAACTCAAGGGGCCATGCAACAAAGCGTCCTAACTCCAACTCAAGGGGCCACGCAACAAAGCGTGGATTGTGAGTCCCTAACCCTAACTCAAGGGGCCACACAACAAAGCGTGGATTGTGAGTCCCTAACCCCAACTCAAGGGGCCACGCAACAAAGCGTGGATTGTGAGTCCCCAACCCCAACTCAAGGGGCCATGCAACAAAGCGTCCTAACTCCAACTCAAGGGGCCACAAAACATAGCATGGATTGTGAGTCCCTAACCCCAACTCAAAAGGCCACGCAACAAAGCGTGGATTGTGAGTCCCTAACCCCAACTCAACGGGCCACGCAACAAAACGTGGATTGTGAGTCCCTAACCCCAACTCAAGGGGCCACGCAACAAAGCGTGGATTGTGAGTCCCTAACCCCAACTCAAGGGGCCACGCAACAAAGCGTGGATTGTGAGTCCCCAACCCCAACTCAAGGGGCCATGCAACAAAGCGTCCTAACTCCAACTCAAGGGGCCACGCAACAAAGCGTGGATTGTGAGTCCCTAACCCTAACTCAAGGGGCCACACAACAAAACGTGGATTGTGAGTCCCTAACCCCAACTCAAGGGGCCATGCAACAAAGCGTGGATTGAGAGTCCCTAACCCCAACTCAAGGGGCCACGCAACAAAGCGTGGATTGTGAGTCCCTAACCCCAACTCAAGGGGCCATGCAACAAAGCGTGGATTGTGAGTCCCTAACCCCAACTCAACGGGCCATGCAACAAAGCGTGGATTGTGAGTCCCTAACCCCAACTCAAGGGGCCACGCAACAAAGCGTGGATTGTGAGTCCCTAACCCCAACTCAAGGGGCCATGCAACAAAGCGTGGATTGTGAGTCCCTAACCCCAACTCAAGGGGCCATGCAACAAAGCCTGGATTGTGAGTCCCTAACCCCAACTCAAGGGGCCACGCAACAAAACGTGGGTTGTGAGTCCCTAACCCCAACTCAAGGGGCCACGCAACAATGCGTGGATTGGATCCCGAACGCCACGCTCGGGGACAAAATCAGAAGTGGCTGCCTCACCCCTGCCTTCTCGGGGGCCCAAAAGAGGGCGGAATTGCTAAGTAACCCCTGCTTTCTCGGGGATCCCCGAAAAGGGGGGGATAGACAACGTTGGGCCAGTGCCAAAAGGCCTCTGGGGGCAGTCCTTAAGGGCGGTCCTTAACAAAAAAAAATCTCATCCCTTAAGGACCGCCCTGAGGAGCATCCTGTGGCAGCACACGTTTTTGTTTTGTCCGTCTTCCGGACCTTTTGCACCCTGTACTGACGCCTACGACGCGCCTCACTGCCCCCCAGGTGGCGGCCACTGCATCATATGAATAGTCATTATCACAGGGGCCGCCATGTTCACAGTGCGAGGTCAGGGGCATGACAAATGAAACAGTCTGCATGCCAATACAAAGACAGGTGGGAGATTACATTGGGGGTTCAGGGTACGACCAAAAGGACCACCTGGCACTGTGGACATAGCCATCAATGGAGCAGAGTCTCCAGCACCACAGGGAACCATTAGTTTGAACCATTAGTAGCTTATGGTTCCTACCCCCCCCCCCACCTCCAGAAATGCGTGGTGTTATATCCAACCCTGACCCACACTTGTCTGCAACCGTCGTTCCACTGAACCCACAATCCTAGCACCCTTACAACACCCTCATATCCACAAATTGCATACAACCTCCATGCAATCGCACACCTGCACGCGCAACTCATTTTCCTTTTGCTGCCTCTGTTGTTGCTGCATCAGCTCCTGCAATTGGGCTTGAGCTTTGGCATGTGCCATGTCATCCAAATCTGAGGCAAAAATAATCCATGATAACAAATGCAAACCTGCACCATTCTGTTCCCAATTTGATCAATGCAATTTGAACCCTCTGTGCTGATGTACTGTGCAGCCCGCTTACCTTGCCTTACCTTGCCTCGCCTTACCTTACCTGACCTTTGCATACTGGTTTGCAACAGAAGAGGCCCCACATGCCAATTCATGGCCACCTTGCAGGACCATTACGACACGTCATTTATGGAGTTGAACATTTATGCTAGCGGTGCACTGGCACTTTCTATGAATGTAGAAGGAAAATTGGGGGGGGGGGGGGGGTCGTCACCAGAGTCCCCGCCCACCCCCCACCCAGCCTCCTTGAATCCCCCATGCTGGAATGCTGAAATGCACTTGACATATCTCGCTGTCATCACCGTTTTCAGGTCTGCTCTGCCAAACCACTCTACAATGGCTCTGAAACCTCCCCTGCTCAGTGCCACTGTTCCGTTACAAGGTCAGCCGGAGACATTGCATGGTCGGAAATATAGATTACACAATCTCAAGGGTATCCTTCTTGTTGACTCTCAAGAACCTGCCAACTGTTTCCTCAGATGCAAGCCCCATGCAGTGCCATGACCTGTGCTTCACACAATCTGTGCCATCTGTGCGATGCAATGTAATGCGCCGCTTTGGACTGCTTGGAGCCTCTGCACTGGATACAGACCACAGCAAATACTAACCTATCAACAACAGACCCCTCAACAACCCTAACACGAACTGTTTTTAAGGACAATGCCTTCTTTTTTCTTTGTTAGAAACAGTCACCGAAAAACAGTCGGGCAGTGGAGGACTGGTGCTGTGTAGGATTAGGCAATTAGGCAAATCATTTTCCTGTCCCTGGCGTCATGCTGTGACGTGGCATGTTATCGGAACCTCAAAACAATTCTGATTTTGAATGTGAAATTAAGCAGGGTTACAGCATGGGTGACGAGGAGGATGATGAGCATCTATTTCTTGATCGACGATCATGTCTTCGTGCTCACCATCCTCATTGCCATTCATGCATACGCTCAAGCAAAGATGGCAGTCTTCTGATGAACAAAGCTGTGTTTTTTTCGTTGCGATGCAGATATTACTGTGCGGGTAAAAAGATTGCAGGGTGCGCTTTGTGTGAGGGACGGTTCATATGCTGGTTGCAGAAAATTCTATTGCCTTCGGCAAGGCACCTCGAAGAGGGGAGAGGGACGACCAAGGCTGGAAAACTGCATGAGCGGGTTGTGCCCCAGCCCCCTTGGGAGCCCCCCACCCCCAGCACCCAAATAGGGTGAAAACACATAAAGAGGGGCTAAAACATGCTTTAAATAGGATATTTAATCATTTTGGATGGTCAAAATATCAGAAAAATCAGTTTCAGAAATTTCCATTTTTTAGCTGCCAAGGCTGGAAAACTGCATAAGCAGGTTCTGTGCCCTAGACCCCTTGGGAGCCCCCCAGCCCCCCCCCCCCCCCCCCAACACCCAAATAGCGTGAAAAACACATAATGAGGGGCTAAAACATGCTTTACATAGGATATTTGATCATTTTGGATGGTCAAAACATCAAAACAATCAGTTTCGGAAATTTCCATTTTTGAGCTGCCAAGGCTGTAAAACTGCACAAGCAGATTGTGCCCCAGCCCCCTTGGGAGCCCCCCCCCCCCCACCCCCCACCCAAATAGGGTGAAAAACACATAAAAACGGGCTAAAACATGCCTTACGTAGGATATTTGATCATTTTGGATGGTCAAAGTATCAAAAAAAGCTGCAGAAATTTTCATTTTTGAGCTGCCGAGGCTGGAAAACAGCATGAGCGGGTTGTGCCCCAGCCCCCTTGGGAGCCTCCCCCCCCCCAACACCCAAATAGGGTGAAAAACAAATAAAGAGGGGCTAAAACATGCTTACATAGGATATTTGATCATTTTGGATGGTCAAAATATCAGAAAAATCAGTTTCGGAAATTTTCATTTTGGAGCTGCCGAGGTTGGAAAGCTGCATAAGCGGGTTGTGCCCCAGCCCCCTTGGGAGCCCCCAACACCCAAATAGGGTGAAAAACACATAAAGAGGGGCTAAAACATGCTTTACGGAGGATACTTGATCATTTTGGATGGTCAAAATATCAGGAAAATCAGTTTCAGAAATTTCCATTTTTGAGCTGCTGAGGCTGGAAAACTGCATGAGCAGGTTGTGCCCCTTTTAAGTGATCACAATATCCCAAAAAGAAGCTTCGGAAACTTCGATTTTTGAGCTCTATAGGCTGAAAAACTGCACAAGCACGTTGTGTACCACTCCATTGAGTGACCCCCCCCCCCCCCCCACACACACAATCCCCAAATGGGGTGAAAAACACCTAAATATGGCGCACATAATGCTTTACATAGCTTGGTTGATCATTGTGAGTGGTCACGATGTCAAAAAAATAAGTTTCGGAAACTTCGATTATTGAGCTGTACGGGGTGAAAAACTGCATCAGCAGGTTGTGTACCACTCCATTGGGTGACCCCCCCACCCCCCCCCCCACAACCCATCCCCAAATAGGGTGAAAAACACCGAAATGCTGCCTAAAACATGCTTTACCTACCTTGGATGGTCCTTTTAGGTGATCACGGTATCAAAAAAATCAGGTTCGAAAACTCCGATTTTTTAGCTGTTCAAGGTGAAAAACTGCATGAGCGGGTTGTGCACTGGCCCATCAAGCCATTATTGGTGGAAACAATCATATGTGGAGATCTTCGTTCGTGGATTGGTGAACACTATGGTTCATGCGGCCCTGGCAAGTTGTACTGCACCACAGAGGAGAAGTTACCGCAAATGGAGTGAAAATGAGAAGGAAATGGCTTTGCATATTGCTGCTGAAAAGGGCTCAGACTCCATGGCAATTTGCATTGGGTGCATTGGTTTTGTTCATGAACGCAAATTGAAAAAACAATCGCAAAAAAACAATTATTTTCTCGCCCGCCATTCAAATTTTTGGTCGCACAACCAAAAAAAATCGCAAAAAAAATTAATTTTCGGGGGGTGTCCTTCGCAAAAATGCCGGTTTCGCAAATTTTAAAAGTTCGGACGGTATTAGGTCGGTGGTTCGAATCTAGGTCGGTCGACTGTCGTCGGCGGCGCTGCCCCGCCATGTTTGCCCGACTGGTATTCGAACCGCTCGCATTTTGGGCACGGGTTTTGACCGGCCCTAGGCAAGGCTACAGACTGCAAAAAAAACGTCCTTTCGTATCCTAGTAGGCATATACCGTCACAACGTCCCCACTCACACCCCTCAGAGTGGGTAGCACGGGGTCATCGAGGTCGCCAAAAACGCCAACATACCAAAAATGGTGAAAAGCGCATAAACTGCATGTGCGCTCGTCCCACTCCGCCCCATACAAACCCTATGGAGTCGGGACCCGGAAACAGTTTTTTAGCTCAAAATCGAAAAAAAACCAAAAGATTCATGATTTTCGAACCAAAAAAAGGGGGGGGGGTCATTTTTGACCCCACCCCCACAACCTCCCTCAAAACCTCAAAAAAGTGGGTTTCAAGTGGGGGGGGGGGGGGATCTGGGGGGGTCCGGACCAAAGACTCATTGGGTGATGCGTTTACTCGACAAAATAATGATTTTACAAGGGGTTAAACTAACAATTCAACCCCTTGGGGTAGGGTACGCGAATAGGCCCAAAAAGGCCCATAATGGGGGGGTATGTGGTGTTTTCCCCTATATACGCCTGCCTGGCTTTGATCTAACAACCCCTGCGAGGTGATTTTCCATTTTTGACCTGTAGAGGGTGGAAAATTGCTTGTTTGCAGTTTGTGCATACACCAAAGGCCATTGAACCACCAACAAACAGCAATTCTATTGCCTTCGGCAAGCCCACCTCGCAGAGAATCTACCCCTAGCAGCAACACACACCCAAAATAGGTTAAAAACTACATAAATACGGCCTAAAACATGCTTTACATACCTTGGATGGTCATTTTAGGTGATCACAATGTCAAAAAAAATAGGTTTCGAATACTTCAATATTTGAGCTGCCCAGGGTGAAAAGCTGCACAAGCAAGTTGTGTACCAATCCCTTGGGACCCCCCCCCCCCCGCCTAATGCCCAAATAAGGTGAAAAACACATAAACACGGCCTAAAACATGCTTTATAAACCTTGGATGGTCATGTTAGGTGATCACAGTATCAAAAGAACAAGTTTCGAAAACTTCGATTTTGGAGCTGTCCAAGGCGAAAAACCGCATGAGCAGGTTGTGCACCGGCCCATACACTCATGTAAGCCATTATCGGTGGAAACAATCATTTCGCGCCTTTGGGATGGGTTTTGACCGGCCCTCGGCAAAGCTACAGACTGCAAAAAAACGTCCTTTCGTATCCTAGCAGGCATATATTGTCAAAACGTCCCCAGTCACACCCCTCGGAGTGGGTAGCACGGGGTCACCGAGGTGGCCAAAACCGCCAACATAGCAAACATGGCTGAAAAGCGCACAAATTGCATGAGCGCTGGCCACTACATGGGTCCCCATGGGCACTCAAGTACGCGTATTGTCACCAAATGATCACCCAAACCCATCCTAGGGGCAACAGACGGGTTTCGTAATAAGTCGAAATGTGAAAATTCTGTTGCCTTTGGCACTACACCGCGAAGAGAGGCGTACAGTCAGCCAATCAGTCAGTTAGCCAGGCCAGCAGTCAGTCAGACAGTGGCAGACTCGGCTCCAAGCAGTGGGGGGAAGTGATGTCCTCAGGGCAAGCTTTGGCCGAATGGTAATGCAGCCGACCGTAGACTTTTTGGTCGGCGCCCAGGACGACGGCGGATGGCCGGCTCCTCCAAAATGACCAGTAGAGCTGCACCCAACGCTGTTGTGACGAGCTCACGACAAAAATCATAACTGGCTAGTCGCTCCGCAGTTGCAGCGTAGCGGTGCACTGCAGTGTCATGTGGGATGATAGAGAAATAATGTTGTAGCGTGAACATGGTAGAAATGGTGTTGTACACAAGGAAGGAAAGCACACAAAGCAGGGGGGGGGGGGGGGTTACTTACAACACGAAATACCTCTCATGTGATGTGTGGAATTAATTTAATTTTTGCGATTATTTCGAATTTTGTGTTGTATTTTTCGATTGCACGGCTACAATTAATTTTTTTTTTGCAATTGATTCTAGATTGCGTGGGACTAACTTTATACACACGACCTACTCAGAATTAATTAGGTTTAGCTTTCTTGAAGTTTGGACGGTACCCTGCAGCCAGCTGCTTTACCATTCGACAGGGGTTTGATGTGGCAACAATCTGCCTCCCCACTGCTTGGAGCCTTCTGAGCGAAAACTTTTGACCCCACCCCATCCCCCCCCCTCAAAAAAGTGATATCCAGTTTTAGCGGATAGAGGCCTCAGAATCAAAAAATCCATTGGGGGATTGTCTTGGATTGGGTAAAATAATAATTTTTCAAGGGGTTGGACATCAAATATCATGCCTTGGGGTATGCTACGCGAAAGACCCCAAAAAAGGGGGGTATACAACGCCCGCGCCTGTGCTTGATCCAACAACCTCTCTTTGAGGTGATTCTATTGCCTTCGGCAAGTCCACCTCGCAAAAGATCTACCCCAAGCAACGCACACCTAAAACAGGGTAAAAACTACATAAATACGGGCTAAAACATGCTTTATGTATCTTGAATGGTCGTTTTAGGTGATCACAATATCAAAAAAATAAGTTTCGAAAACTTCGATGTTTGAGCTGCCCAGGGTGAAAAACTGCATATGTGTACCAATCCCTTGGGAGACCCCCCTCAGAGCCCCCCCCACCCCCTGCGCCCAAAAGTGAAAAACACGTAAATACGGCCGAAAACATACTTTACACACCTTGTATGATCATTTAGGTGAACACGGGTTCACAAGAATAATTTTCGAAAACTTCGATTTTTGAGCTGCCCAGGGTGAAAAACTGCATATGTGTACCAATCCCTTGGGCACAATACCCAAATAAGGTGAAAAACACGTAAAGGCGGCCTAAAAGATGCTTTACATACCTTGGATGGTCATTTTAGGTGATCACAATATCAAAAAAATAGGTTTCGAATACTTCGATTTTTGAGCTTTACAGGGTGAAAAACTGCATGAGTAGGTTGTGTACCAATCCCTTGGG
The DNA here is from genome assembly GCA_964036045.1 of Eutreptiella sp. 'Long Island Sound 2002'. Lineage (NCBI taxonomy): Eukaryota > Euglenozoa > Euglenophyceae > Eutreptiales > Eutreptiaceae > Eutreptiella > Eutreptiella sp. 'Long Island Sound 2002'. Next base: position 656,382 of record OZ038382.1, read on the forward strand.
TGCCCCCCCCCCCCCCGCAATACCTAAATAAGGTGAAAAACACGTAAATACGGCCTAAACCATGCTTTACAAACCTTGGATAGTCATTTTAGGTGATCACAGTATCAAAAAAAATAAGTTTCAGAAACTGCGATTTTTGAGCTGTCCAAGGTGAAAAACTGCATGAGCAGGTTGTGCACCGGCCCATACACTCATGTAAGCCATTATTGGTGGAAACAGCCATTTCGCATTTTGGGCACGGGTTTTGACCGGCCCTAGGCAAGGCTACGGACTGCAAAAAACGTGCTTTCGTATCCTAGTAGGCATATGCTGTCACAACATCCCCAGTCACACCTCTCGGAGTGGGTAGCACGGGGTCACCGAGGTCGCCAAAACCGCCAACATAGCAAACATGGAGAATAAACTGCATGAGCGCTCGTCCCACTCTGCCCCATACAACACCCATGGAGTCGGGATCCGGAAACACTTTTTCGGCTCAAAATCGAAAAAAAAACCAAAAGATTCATGATTTTCGACCCAAAAGGGGGGGGGGGGTCATTTTTTGCCCCCCCCCCCCCCCCCATCCCCCCCACCTCCAACCGACCAAGGGAAAAGGAAGGGAAGGAGTGGTGGGAGGCCGATGGGCACCGCGGCCTATGGAGGGAAAGGCCAAGGGAAAGGAAAGGGCGGGGGAGAGGGGCAGTTAGGGCAGGGAGGAAGAGGGAGGTCACAGGGTGGTGAGAAGCCGATGGACACCACCGCCAATGGAGGGAAAGAGTCCAAGGGAAGGGCAGCGAATGGTGATCGGCCAGTAGGCGCCGCCAGCTGCAGACGAGATCATCACACCATGGTGTCATGCCAAAACCCCCCCCACCTTCCCCCACCTCCTCCAAACCTCAAAAAAATGGGTTTCAAGTGGGGGGGGGGGGGATCTGGGGGGGTCCGGACCAAAGACTCATTGGGGGATGCGTTTACTCGACAAAATAATGATTTTACAAGGGGTTAAACTAACAATTCAACCCCTTGGGGTAGGGTACGCGAATAGGCCCAAAAAGGCCCACAATGGGGGGGTATGTGGTGTTTTCCCCTATATACGCCTGCCTGGCTTTGATCTAACAACCCCTGCGAGGTGATTTTTCAAGTGTCACTGAACAGCTACGCAACAGCAAGTGCGAGGTGATTTTGGGGCTTTCGGAGGGCCCACGGCACGAGCTACATAGGCCTAGCGGCCACTACGTGGGTCCCCACGGGTGCTCAAGCACCCGTATTGTCACCAAATGATCACCCAAACCCATCCTAGGGGCAACGGAAGGTATTCATGAAAACGCGAATTCCAAAAATTTTTGACATGTTCTAAACAGCCTATACAGCGTGAAAACGGCAAAGTCCTCACTGCCAAGGGGCCATATGGGGGCAGCCAACTGGGGTACCTGGAGTTGGGACCCGGGACCCCCGCTATGGGGTAGGGGGTCCATATACAAGACAAAAGTTCTTCAGGACCCACGTCCAAATACACACACAGCGGCCACAATACGCAAAGAAGTTTTGACCCCCCAACCCCCCCCCCTAAAAAAGGGGTACCCAGGTGCGGGGGGGGTACAGGGGTCAAAACCCAAAAAATCATTGGGGGATTTTTTTTGGGTCCTAAAATGATGATTTTACAAGGGGTTAGACGTCAGAAACCATACATCGGGGTATGCTACGCGAACGACCCCAAAAAAGGGGGATACACGACGCTCGCGCCTGCGCTTGATCTAACAACCTCTGTTCGAGGTGATTTTTCACAAAAAAAATTGGTGCCGATCATTTAAATTCAGCAATTGAAAGCATGCAAACAAAGCACCTGGAAATCAGTACCACAGTGTTGCAATACAGTGGAAGGAAAATGTGTTACTGCGGGTACAGCCTGGCATGGTAGACCAATTCCTTCAGCAACCCTACAACCTTTACCAAACCTCATCAAACTGAGGGTTGTTTGACGATAGGCAGTGGTTGTATGTTGACGGGTATTGAGGATCTGGGCGTTCTTCTTGGATCATTGAAGATGGTTGAGGAGGGCTGTTGAGGGATACTGTTGTTGTTGTTTTTCACAATGGTGTACGCATCTTCTTGTTAATTGACACCCGGTGGATGGGACCCAGATAACCATTATGCAGCAGTGTCCTACAGAATGAACCACGCGATTGATCCTCTACCACCACCGACAATCCTGACAGCCCGACAATCTTCAACAATCCTGAACAACCCTCAACAACCCGTACTGATTCCGAACAACCCTCAACAACCCTTGCCCATCTTTATCTTCACCCTCCACATCCCTTGACAACGGTGACATGGCATACCATCCGCTGTGATCAGCTCAGGATTACTTGCCAGGACGTCTGTGCCAGTCTTCACAATTGTGGTGGATGAGGCTTGGGCTCCTGGGCTGCCCCCAGCAGGTGTAGTGGAGGAACTGGTGGCTGCTGCATCGGAGCTGGGTACATGGGGAGGCAAGCCAGCCAAAGGGTTGTCTTTGCGCAGCAAGGCAGCCTTCAATGGATCAAGCGGCACATTCAATTTGCCTGTTGGGGCATGCGGCGGGTGGTGGGGTGGTGCACCCATGGCACACACATAGTGGGGCAGTGCATGGGAAGCAGTGCAGCGAAAGCATGGGGGGGAGGTGGCAGCATCAGGGGGCTGCGCATGTATTGTGGGGCACTGCATGGGATGCTGGGCGGTGTATGTGTGCGTGTGGTGGGGCAGTGTTGGGCGAATGTATGGTGCAGCAGTGCATGGGGAGTGCAGTGTATAATGATGGAGTGCTGCATTTGGGGGGGGGGGGGGGGTGGGGGGTTGCCTCACCGTAAACATGTTACCCCTGCACCCCAACCAAATGCATCCATGGGATCAGCCTCAGCAGCCTCAAGGGCTTGTGCTGTCCTGTGCTTTAATTCCCATGCCCAGCGCTGTGCTTGGGGCGTGCTCTGCAATGCAAGCAAGTAGTGCTGCTTGATGCAGACATCTGTGGGCAGGCCCTCACGGTTGTCTACGCTGGGCACTGCCTGCGGCGGGGAAAAGATGGCACGTTTCTAAATCCTCCGAACAACCCAGCGACCGCACTGGCGCAGATAAAATCCAGGATTGTAGTGCTGCTCAGCAGCAGTGCGACAAATGATCAGGTTTCTGATAGGGATTGGGGTGTCCAACGTGCCTTTTGTGGGTCCATCATGCCGCTCCTCCGCTGCTGAGGCTTGTGGCCAAAGCATGAAGGACCCATCAGCAACACCCTTCACCACACACAGACTCTCTGGCTTACCTCACATGTGGCTTCCAGGCCAGCACTGGTGCGTTTCCGTGACACCTCGACCACCATGGGGGCCAACCACCTTAAGATACTGGGGGAGGTGGGGCTGACCACGCAAAGAAAGAAACGGTGGGGCACACTGCACTTGGTGACCCAAATCGCAACTCAAGGGTATAACCAGCCCCCGAAGATTTATGCCGCCCGGCCCACATGCTGCATGCTGAGGCACGTGCTATCAAGACGGGCACGGGTCCAGAGAAAAGCAGAAGGTCTCCTGCTGCGCAAAAACACAAAACACATCAACCTGAAAAACCTGAACGTGTTGGCTTGCCATTCTCTTCAGGTCCATGTTTCAACCCCTGGGAGCCTTTGGCCCTTACCAGGTCTGTCAGCATTACGTCCAAATTTTTTTGGGTGTTTGGTAAAAGTACCAGACGAGGTAAAACTTAGTAAAATGTGGTAAAACTTAGTAGATTTGAGGTAAAACTTGGTAAAAAAAATTTTTCAAAAAATTTTCTTTAAAATTTTTTTTTTACTAAGTAAAAAGACAAACTTTTTTTGAAAAAAATTGCACAAAAAACTGCACACTTTGATGGTAGGTGGTACTTTTGTTTAAGGGCATAAAGCCCTCAGGTCGATTCCCGGCCACTTGTGTGAGTGGCGCCCCACCCGGGCCAAACCATCATGCACGGAGAGGAATCACACAACCGCTTCACCAAGGAGGGTTGAGTACCGTATGCATGCATGCACAGAGGAGGAGGGATCACACAACCACTTCACCAAAGAGGGTTGAGTATCGTATGCATGCATGCACAGAGGAGGGAGGGAGGGTGGGGCCAACTACTTACAAGTAGTTACAAAAGACACGCTTGAAGATCAAGTCGGCCTTAGTATCTCTATAGTGAGGCTTGCCTCTCGGTGTGGGACTCAGCTTGCATCTCTCAAAGAGATCTATTTTCTTTTCCAAATGCAGCTTCCTGCAAAATTCTTGGTCATTTTCCAATTGACCATCAGCATTTTGGGGGTATTGAGGAGGCAACGCATACCACTTCCGACAGATCCACACACCGGGACGGGTGTCATCAGTGGCATTGGCATTGGCAGGAGTGGCATGAGTGGCATTGGCAGCAGTAGCTGCACAAAAGCAACAACGGCAGCAGCAACGTTGGCCGCCCAGAATTGGCGCAATCCTACACAAATCTCGGATTGAAACAAGACAGTGGTATGGAAGGTACAATGAAGAACCTTACATTCCTGGCACGCTAGGGCGGGTGTGCCATCGCAAAAAAAGCATGTGTCAGGGGGGTCTGCAGATTTGGGCGTGGGGTACAACCGAGACACCTCCCAATGCATTGCCTGGGTCCTGGGTGTGGGGGCCAACTTGGAACCACTGTAGTACAAAGCAGCATCAATGCAACATCAACAGACATGCCGGATGGCAACTGACACTATCATCCGGCTTGATAAAGGTGGAATACAGGGGTGCAATTGCAAATGCAAGGGAACCGAAAGCATACAAAAACGTTGCCCACTTCCTCCGCTGTTGTGGTTGGATGCCTTCTCGCTCCGCAAGCTTATCCACAACAGCCAACTCCTCCTTGTTTGCCCCAACAATGTGTGGCTTGTCAAGTAGAGGGTCAAACTTAAGGCAAAGGTATTCACGGGTTGGGGCAATCAACAACAAGCGGGGCACCCAATGGGAATTGCCCGAATTATATACCTGCGCCACAATCAACGGTGGTGCAAAAGACATATCAATGGACGCGCGTTCCAAAGTGCTACGTGCCCATGATTCAACCGACGCCTGTCGGCGTTGTGGAATGGCACACGACGCATTCCACAATGAATCACGGACTGCCCATGCCACACCCATTGTGTCCCAATCTGCACTGAGAGCGGTCTGGGCTGCCCACCAGTAATACACCACAATTTTGAGCACAGTCTGTGACATAGCTCTCGGAGGTGAGGTCCCTGAAATGGCGTGCCTCGAACTCACATTGTTGAGCCAATGGACCTGGAACCGTGGCATGTAGTGGCGGCCCCCAATCGTCACCAAGCAATGCCTCGACCTCTGCCAAGGATGGGCGAAACGAGTGCACATGGCTATCACTGAGTGCCTTGCACACATTAGCAAGGATTTGTTCCGCAGGGCGACACCCAGTATGAGATGTTGGATGGCTATCAGTAAAGGGTGTTGCGACAACAATTTCGGACGGAATGGAACTAGGTGGGATAGGGTCCAATGGGGTACTAGCTACCTTGTCACAAGCAGCTACACACGCGCTGCTTCCACCCACATTCACAGAGGGAGTTGGGTGGGTCCCTACGGCAAATTCAGACGGAATGGAATTGGGTGGAACACGGTTCACAGAGGGAGTTGGGTGCAAAATGGTCTCAGCATCCACCTCCTTCTCCCACTTCTGTAGCACCCATTTTACCTCATCCCTATCCTTGAACCGTCTCGCTAGGCACTCCAGTCCAACCAAGCAGTGAATGCACCCGTCGCAGTAGATGCACCACAAATACACGGCCCTATTGCATTGACCACAAGTGAATGGTGGACGGTACAGGCGCATTGAGTGCCACGAGGCATTCCCGCGGGCCAACTCACGCTTCAGGTCTTGGCCAAGGGAGAGGGGTTCTCCATCACAGCTACTGTCACTGGAGGAGTCGTCCTCAACAACCCTTTGAGCCCTTTTTTGGCCACCTTTCTTGGAGGGGCTTGCTTGCGACTTGAACTCATCCCCACCGCTTCAGAGCGGGGGGCAAAATCAGAAGTGGCCCACTGGTGGGCAAAGTGGCTACGTCACCCCCGCCGTTTCGGGGGGCCCCACCGCTTCAGAGCGGGGTACAAAATCAGAAGTGGCCCACTTGTGGGCAAAGTGGCTACGTCACCCCTTCCATCTCGGGGATCCCCACCGCTTCAGAGCAGGGGGCAAAATCAGAAGTGGCCCACTTGTGGGCAAAGTGGCTACGTCACCCCCGCCGTCTCGGGGATCCCGACCGCTTCAGAGCGGGGGACAAAATCAGAAGTGGCCCACTTGTGGGCAAAGTGGCTACGTCACCCCTTCCGTCTCGGGGATCCCCACTGCTTCAGAGCGGGAGGCAAAATCAGAAGTGGCCCACTTGTGGGCAAAGTGGCTACGTCACCCCTTCCATCTCGGGGATCCCCACTGCTTCAGAGCGGGGGGCAAAATCAGAAGTGGCCCACTTGTGGGCAAAGTGGCTACGCCACCCCTGCCGTATCGGGGATCCCGACCGCTTCAGAGCGGGGGGCAAAATCAGAAGTGGCCCACTTGTGGGCAAAGTGGCTACGTCACCCCTTCCGTCTCGGGGATCCCCACTGCTTCAGAGCGGGGGGCAAAATCAGAAGTGGCCCACTTGTGGGCAAAGTGGCTACGTCACCCCTTCCGTATCGGGGATCCCGATCGCTTCAGAGCGGGGGGCAAAATCAGAAGTGGCCCACTTGTGGGCAAAGTGGCCCGTCACCCCCGCCGTCTCGGGGATCCCGACCGCTTCAGAGCGGGGGGCAAAATCAGAAGTGGCCCACTTGTGGGCAAAGTGGCTACGTCACCCCTGCCGTCTCGGGGATCCCCACCGCTGCAGAGCTTCGGTAAAAGTTCGGTAAATTTTTTTCTACTAAGTTTTTTACTTAGTACAAAAAAAACATTTTTTTTTCTACTGAGTTTTTTACTTAGTAAAAAAAAAGAAATTCTATTGCCTTCGGCAAGGCACCTCGAAGAGGGGAGAGGGACAACCTTTTTTGAGCTGCTGAGGGAAAACTGCATAAGCAGGTTGTGCCTCAGACCCCTTGGGAGCCCCCCAGCCCCCCCCCCCCCCAACACCCAAATAGCGTGAAAAACACATAAAGAGGGGCTAAAACATGCTTTACATAGGATATTTGACCATTTTGGATGGTCAAAGTATCAAAAAAATCAGTTTCGGAAATTTGCATTTTTGAGCTGCCGAGGCGGGAAAACTGCATAAGCAGGTTGTGCCCTAGACCCCTTGGGAGCCCCCCAGCCCCCCCCCCCCAACACCCAAATAGGGTGAAAAACACATAAAGAGGGGCTAAAACATGCTTTACATAGGATATTTGACCATTTTGGATGGTCAAAGTATCAAAAAAATCAATTTCGGAAATTTCCATTTTGGAGCTGCCGAGGCGGGAAAACTGCATAAGCAGGTTGTGCCTCAGACCCCTTGGGACCCCCCCCCCCCCCCCCAACACCCAAATAGGGTGAAAAACACATAAAGAGGGGCTAAAACATGCTTTACATAGGATATTTGACCATTTTGGATGGTCAAAGTATCAAAACAATCAGTTTCGGAAATTTCCATTTTTGAGCCACCGAGGCGGGATAACTGCATAAGCAGGTTGTGCCCTAGACCCCTTGGGAGCCCCCCCCCCCCCCCCCAACACCCAAATAGGGTGAAAAACACATAAAGAGGGGCTAAAACATGCTTTACATAGGATATTTGACCATTTTAGATGGTCAAAGTATCAAAAAAAATCAATTTCGGAAATTCTATTGCCTTCGGCAAGTCCACCTCGCAGAGAATCTATCCCAAGCAACACACACCCAAAGTAGGGTATAAATAGGGTATAAACTACATAAATATGGGCTAAAACATGCTTTACATATCTTGGATGGTCATATTGTGTGGTCATAATATCATAAAAACAAGATTCAAAAAATTCTATTGCCTTCCCTAACCTTAAGAGATGAGCCGTGGATGGGCATCTTGCTTGAAAATCAAATGGCCTAAACACATAGAAATTTTGACTTGTTTTATTATGAGCATGCAAAAAAATTGGTCCCATTGCAACTATGGTTGTAAGATGATGGTAAATTACTCAAAGCAAAACAGAGGGGTTTTGTGGCGGTCTTTCCGACGTACCCTGGAGGCCCCGCCTTGCCGTCGTTCCCGACTTGCGGGGGCCGTATGGCCGGACTTTTGATTTGGCTTCGATATGGAAAGCCCCGGAGTGTCCTCGCCAGTAGCCCTACCCATCTCCGGAAGCGGCAGGCAAGTAAGTAGCTGGTGGGTGTATTTGGTTGCGGCGTTGTTGTATAGTGGATTACAAGCACACGACTAACAGGACGTGACATGATCCAACATCCCCAAAGCGTCGGTATTGCTTGTATGTAGACCGTGTTGCGGAGGTCAAGAAATCGACTACCAGGATTAGACATGATCCAAAATCCCCACAGCGCCGAATCTTGGTTGATGGTGGAGCTGGTCGTTAAAAGCCGATTAACAGGACTAGACATTGTCCAAAATCCCCACAGCATCGGGTTTTGGTTGTTGATGGAGGTGGTGCGCGATAGTGCCATAGTGCCACATACAGACACGCAAACAAACACACACACACATACCCACCCACCAAGCTCTTTTGATTTGCCCGCCGCTTGCTAGCCAATGTTGCTAGCTTTACAGGATAATTTTGGTGATGGATATGCAAAAAGAGTTTTAAAGGTAGACTTGCAAAAGCAAAATGTCAATGTGAATCACCCTTCGGCCTTTGGCAAGCGAAACCGATGACCATATTGCTACCGGCGCCACCGGTTGCGAAGCTCAAGTCATAGATCCCACTTGAGTCCGGTCACCTCACGTGACGCACATTTTACATTTGTAATGCATGACATTGCGGTTGAGTACTAGCATGCACACCATTACTACTTTGGATGTGCCTAATAGTGTGTCACGTTACAGCATTTTTTGCAACATCTCATATGTTCTAAGGAGTAAAGCAAATCGTTCAGTGGCATGAACGTTGCTTTGATCTTTGTCCGGGTGAAGCTTTACAGATAGGTGAAGATATTGCTTGCGGATGTTAGCTTTGTTTGTAGCCCCAAGCAATTGCATGCCAACCTCAAAATTGTTCTTGTCCAAATATTCATACATTGCTGGATATGAAGCAATGGGGAGATCAAGTAGGCATTGTACTTTGGTCATGTTGGATGATGATGTGGTGTCTTGGTTTTTTTGTGGTTTGCGCTTATGGGGAGGTTTAGGTTGTAGATCGTCATGGGGCCGTTTTTTGTCGTGGTTCTTCTTAGCTCGCTTTGTATGTAATCCATGCTCTTCATCGTCATTGGTGACAAGTTTCGGTTGATGACCAGTTGACTCATCTTGGTGAATAGCATGTCTTTTTTTCCTTGGGGGTAATGCATAATCCTCATCATCACTAACGATGGTGTGTGGTGGAATGTTGGTTGTTTGCTTTTCGTTGAGACCTTTCTGTGAGGAACCCTGCACGGGATGTATACCTTGCCCCTTGCCTTTCTCATGTTTGTCAAGTTGATTGAAATTTTTTGAAGCAACACAAGAAGAACAACGCTTTTTGGTACCAAGTTTCCATTGGCTCTTTGTAAAGTCTGCACGCAACCGCTGAAGGCCACAAGAGAAGCATTGTAGTGCATCTTGCAATGAACGCTTGGTGGGCTTTTGTTGTTTTTGTGAGCAATGCATGCATCTCCTGTTGCTCCCTAATGCTATTTGAATAGCGGTAAAGGATGTTTTTGGCTCATCCCCACTGCTTCAGAGCGGGGGGCAAAATCAGAAGTGGCCCACTTGTGGGCAAAGTGGCTACGTCACCCCTTCCGTATCGGGGATCCCGATCGCTTCAGAGCGGGGGGCAAAATCAGAAGTGGCCCACTTGTGGGCAAAGTGGCCCGTCACCCCCGCCGTCTCGGGGATCCCGACCGCTTCAGAGCGGGGGGCAAAATCAGAAGTGGCCCACTTGTGGGCAAAGTGGCTACGTCACCCCTGCCGTCTCGGGGATCCCCACCGCTGCAGAGCTTCGGTAAAAGTTCGGTAAATTTTTTTCTACTAAGTTTTTTACTTAGTACAAAAAAAACATTTTTTTTCTACTGAGTTTTTTACTTAGTAAAAAAAAAGAAATTCTATTGCCTTCGGCAAGGCACCTCGAAGAGGGGAGAGGGACAACCTTTTTTGAGCTGCTGAGGGAAAACTGCATAAGCAGGTTGTGCCTCAGACCCCTTGGGAGCCCCCCAGCCCCCCCCCCCCCCCCCCCAACACCCAAATAGCGTGAAAAACACATAAAGAGGGGCTAAAACATGCTTTACATAGGATATTTGACCATTTTGGATGGTCAAAGTATCAAAAAAATCAGTTTCGGAAATTTGCATTTTTGAGCTGCCGAGGCGGGAAAACTGCATAAGCAGGTTGTGCCCTAGACCCCTTGGGAGCCCCCCAGCCCCCCCCCCCCAACACCCAAATAGGGTGAAAAACACATAAAGAGGGGCTAAAACATGCTTTACATAGGATATTTGACCATTTTGGATGGTCAAAGTATCAAAAAAATCAGTTTCGGAAATTTCCATTTTGGAGCTGCCGAGGCGGGAAAACTGCATAAGCAGGTTGTGCCTCAGACCCCTTGGGACCCCCCCCCCCCCCAACACCCAAATAGGGTGAAAAACACATAAAGAGGGGCTAAAACATGCTTTACATAGGATATTTGACCATTTTGGATGGTCAAAGTATCAAAACAATCAGTTTCGGAAATTTCCATTTTTGAGCCACCGAGGCGGGATAACTGCATAAGCAGGTTGTGCCCTAGACCCCTTGGGAGCCCCCCCCCCCCCCCCCAACACCCAAATAGGGTGAAAAACACATAAAGAGGGGCTAAAACATGCTTTACATAGGATATTTGACCATTTTAGATGGTCAAAGTATCAAAAAAAATCAATTTCGGAAATTCTATTGCCTTCGGCAAGTCCACCTCGCAGAGAATCTATCCCAAGCAACACACACCCAAAGTAGGGTATAAATAGGGTATAAACTACATAAATATGGGCTAAAACATGCTTTACATATCTTGGATGGTCATATTGTGTGGTCATAATATCATAAAAACAAGATTCAAAAAATTCTATTGCCTTCCCTAACCTTAAGAGATGAGCCGTGGATGGGCATCTTGCTTGAAAATCAAATGGCCTAAACACATAGAAATTTTGACTTGTTTTATTATGAGCATGCAAAAAAATTGGTCCCATTGCAACTATGGTTGTAAGATGATGGTAAATTACTCAAAGCAAAACAGAGGGGTTTTGTGGCGGTCTTTCCGACGTACCCTGGAGGCCCCGCCTTGCCGTCGTTCCCGACTTGCGGGGGCCGTATGGCCAGACTTTTGATTTGGCTTCGATATGGAAAGCCCCGGAGTGTCCTCGCCAGTAGCCCTACCCATCTCCGGAAGCGGCAGGCAAGTAAGTAGCTGGTGGGTGTATTTGGTTGCGGCGTTGTTGTATAGTGGATTACAAGCACACGACTAACAGGACGTGACATGATCCAACATCCCCAAAGCGTCGGTATTGCTTGTATGTAGACCGTGTTGCGGAGGTCAAGAAATCGACTACCAGGATTAGACATGATCCAAAATCCCCACAGCGCCGAATCTTGGTTGATGGTGGAGCTGGTCGTTAAAAGCCGATTAACAGGACTAGACATTGTCCAAAATCCCCACAGCATCGGGTTTTGGTTGTTGATGGAGGTGGTGCGCGATAGTGCCATAGTGCCACATACAGACACGCAAACAAACACACACACACATACCCACCCACCAAGCTCTTTTGATTTGCCCGCCGCTTGCTAGCCAATGTTGCTAGCTTTACAGGATAATTTTGGTGATGGATATGCAAAAAGAGTTTTAAAGGTAGACTTGCAAAAGCAAAATGTCAATGTGAATCACCCTTCGGCCTTTGGCAAGCGAAACCGATGACCATATTGCTACCGGCGCCACCGGTTGCGAAGCTCAAGTCATAGATCCCACTTGAGTCCGGTCACCTCACGTGACGCACATTTTACATTTGTAATGCATGACATTGCGGTTGAGTACTAGCATGCACACCATTACTACTTTGGATGTGCCTAATAGTGTGTCACGTTACAGCATTTTTTGCAACATCTCATATGTTCTAAGGAGTAAAGCAAATCGTTCAGTGGCATGAACGTTGCTTTGATCTTTGTCCGGGTGAAGCTTTACAGATAGGTGAAGATATTGCTTGCGGATGTTAGCTTTGTTTGTAGCCCCAAGCAATTGCATGCCAACCTCAAAATTGTTCTTGTCCAAATATTCATACATTGCTGGATATGAAGCAATGGGGAGATCAAGTAGGCATTGTACTTTGGTCATGTTGGATGATGATGTGGTGTCTTGGTTTTTTTGTGGTTTGCGCTTATGGGGAGGTTTAGGTTGTAGATCGTCATGGGGCCGTTTTTTGTCGTGGTTCTTCTTAGCTCGCTTTGTATGTAATCCATGCTCTTCATCGTCATTGGTGACAAGTTTCGGTTGATGACCAGTTGACTCATCTTGGTGAATAGCATGTCTTTTTTTCCTTGGGGGTAATGCATAATCCTCATCATCACTAACGATGGTGTGTGGTGGAATGTTGGTTGTTTGCTTTTCGTTGAGACCTTTCTGTGAGGAACCCTGCACGGGATGTATACCTTGCCCCTTGCCTTTCTCATGTTTGTCAAGTTGATTGAAATTTTTTGAAGCAACACAAGAAGAACAACGCTTTTTGGTACCAAGTTTCCATTGGCTCTTTGTAAAGTCTGCACGCAACCGCTGAAGGCCACAAGAGAAGCATTGTAGTGCATCTTGCAATGAACGCTTGGTGGGCTTTTGTTGTTTTTGTGAGCAATGCATGCATCTCCTGTTGCTCCCTAATGCTATTTGGGTAGCGGTAAAGGATGTTTTTGGCTTTAATTCATTGCACGAAGCGCATTGTAGTCCCGCAGCTTGACAATGCACACATCTTTGGTCAGCACCTCCGGCATTGAATTTACAAGGCATTCTTTCAAGATTGCAACATGGGCAGCAGATAGTTCTACAATGTTGGCACGTTGCATGTTTACCAAATTCGGAGTGCACACGCTCTTGTTGGCAAGAAGGACAAGTGATTTTGGTGCATTGCTGGCATGTCCCATTTGCAGTAATTTGTGATGCTATGTGCTCCTGTTGGCAAGAAGGGCAAATGACCCTGGTACAGCAGTTGCATGTACCCCTTGCACTCATTTCCGATGCCATGCGTTCTTGTTGGCAAGAAGGGCAAGTGACCTTGGTACATCGGTTGCATGTACCTCTTGCACTGATTTCTGATGCCATGCGCTCTTGTTGACAAGAAGGGCAATTGATTTTGGTACATCGGTTGCATGTACCTCTTGCACTAATTTCGGATGCCATGCGCTCTTGTTGGCAAGAAGTACAAGTGACTTTGGTGCATCGCTTGCATGTACCTCTTGCACTGATTTCTGATGCCATACGCTCTTGTTGGCAAGAACGGCAAGTGACCTTGGTACATCGGTTGCATGTTCCCCTTGCGCTGATTTCTGATTCCATGCGCTCTTTTTGGCAAGAACGGCAAGTGACCTTGGTACATCGGTTGCATGTTCCCCTTGCACTTATTTCTGATGCCATGCGCTCTTGCTGGCAAGAAGGGCAAGTGACCTTCGTACAACGGTTGCACGTACCCCTTGCACTGATTTCTGATGTCATGCGCTCCTGTTGGCAAGAAGGGCAATTGATTTTGGTACATCGGTTGCATGTCCCTCTTGTATTAATTTCGGATGCCATGCGCTCTTGCTGGCAAGAAGCACAAGTGACTGTGGTGCATCGGTTGCATGTACCCCTTGCACTAATGTCCGATGCCATGCGTTGTTGTTGGCAAGAAGGGCAAATGACCCTGTTTGCCACTTGTTTGCAACATTGTTTGCAACGGCGCTTTTCAAAAGGCATTTGCCAGTTGGAAGGAGAAAAGCATGGCATTGGCTTGGGGAGTCCACATTTGTTGCAAAACTTCATTGTTGTGACATCATGTGCACAATCATCACAAGCGAAAGGTGGGGGATTAGGTAGATCTGATGCTCCAATATGATGGTAATCTTGGCAACCACACTGCATACACGTTGCAGCAACCTGCATTGAAATAAGATGCCTTGTGGTGATGTAGGTCAGAGTTTTTTCACGGAGTCACTTTAGAAGGAATGTAGGACCAAGCGGGTCACCAAGTTGGAAGATTTCCTTTGGAAAAAGACGATAGATGAGCAAAATCTGAAGAGGATCGAACCCGACTAAGTGCAACATAGCACAAAATAGGGTCATCTGCTATCAAGTCTATTATGGCAGCATTTAAGGTTTGACCTTGCGAACTATGGCAGGTAATGCCAAATGCAGGACCAATAGGAAACTGGCGGCGGCTAACACTTAAAACGGGGTTCTTCTTGTTCTTATCGAGGTACCATATCTTTGAAGTCGGAACAATCGGGTAAAGGCCTGGTCTGGTCAAGCCTGGGACTATCCAATTGGCATCCGGTACTTGAATGAAAAGCACGGCGGGTACATAACGTAGAATACGTACACCGGCTTTCTCCGGCACAGAGTTCTCGCGTGGGTCTAGAATCCACCTATCAAGAAAGGCCTCCGTCCCATGCAACAAATTCTTTTGGATAGAGCGGTCAACATGTTCGGTTAATGCAATTGGCAATCCTTGTACTAGCGGTAACATGCCATATAAGTTTGCAGTCCAACGATCATGGTATTGCAACCAACGTATACGGGTGTCCGCATCCGTTTTGGTGATGCTGTCTGTGGTTGGTTGATCAAATGCTGGACACCAAGTTAGATGCTTTTTATTTGAAGAAGCGTAAAGAATGGCGCGTTGCTTGTTGATTGCGTATTTTAGGTCATTTGTAGCCACAATCATTTTTGCACCATAAAAATGGTCGGTCGTCAAGCGGGGATCATCAGGCCCACAAAGAACGAATTGCATGAGCCAGTCGTATGTCTCATTACGTAGTTTACCATGACGGCACTCTTCCAAGGCAGCTTGGAAGCGAGGGTCTCCTTGAAACCGCATGTTTTGGATTAACTCGGTCATTCCTTGAATGCCTTGGGATGCGTCGCCCCATAAGAGGTTGAGTCCATGGGATGTTAGGGCATCAGGGTTCTTCTTCGTGGGCTCAACAATCATGGATGGTGGCAGTGACATGAGAGAGAAGTCCTCCCCAGGTGGTGGTATTTGCCAAAAATCACCACAAAGAATGATGTTGAATCCCCAAAAAGGACGTATTGTCCCATCCGGATCACATTTGTATGTTCCCGCCTTTTGGGTGTGTGTGCGGAGTCGTTCCTCAAATTTTGCTAGAAGGCGAGGACTTACCATACTAATTTCGTCAATAATGATCCACCGTAGAGTGCAATGGCGGAGAAATAGGAAAGTTGATTTTCTTTCGAGGCATCGTTCCCAAATAGGTTCATGGCACCAAGTTGATGGAGAGTGGAACCACCAATCAAGCGTGCCATCTTCCCTTGAAAAGCCCCAATCTCAAAATGCTTGTCTTTGACATAACCAAGCAATTCAAAGAATTGAACTACTATACCCAGCGCTTTGGACTTCCCTGTGCCCGGGCCACCATGAAGCATCCAACGTAGAGGCTCACTACTACCATGCATTCCATTAATGTCGTCAGTGACTTCCTCTTTAACACGGTTAGCAACCATTTGTAGGAAGATTTGTTGACCCTTATTCAATTGTGGAATGCAAATTGCTAGTGCAGCATCCACCTTGGAAAGGGATATTGAGGGTATGGGGTCAACAGTTGGCTCTAAATTAGTTTTGGTAGGGAATCCCTTTGAGGTGGTGGGCTCCGCACGTGCAGTGTTGCGGGCAGATTGTAGCAACTTGCGAAGGTTTGAGTATACTGGGGCGGGGCCGTTCGATTCATATTGGATGTTGGACAAATTCGTGGCACGCCATGCTTCGTGGGCGAGTTTAATACCAGTTACAGAGTCTGAGGAAATTTGTTTGTCCTTCGACTCATTGACACCTTTCTTTGCCGTTTTTGTGTTTAGTGCCGTGTCTAATTGTGTGTGATCTAGTTTCAAAGGTGGTATCGTCTTTGCTTCAGCAGTGTCTAGTATATCATCCTTGCAACGTACACGAGAAACACAGAGAAATTGTTGGATGACTCTTTTCATGTGCAGAGTCAGGATGTTCCCAGAAACATACGCCTTCCAAGAGCTATGGAAACCGTGTTTTGGATCACTCAGGGCATCAACATAAGGTACATGTTGCGAGGCCAAATCTTGATGCAAGCAATATGGGCGAAAATACGCTGAACACACTTTGGCAGTTTGCTCTTGCTCATTGTTGCGTGCCACAGGAGATCCTATCCACATGGGCACGAAGGGGCGTGGGTTGTACTCCATTACCCAAAGATGCCTAACTTTTTCTAGAGCGGGTAGATCTGGAAAGGGGATCCAAGTAGTGCCACCCGCGTTACGGATACGGAAATGTTTACCTGGATGAAATTCATAACCTTCGCCTTCGACATTTTGCGTACAAATGTATGCACGCCCTTCCGACGTAAGATCAGCATGGTACTTTGGATCACCATCCGCCAGTCTTGGGTTGATAGGAAAAGACACAGGAACTAGTCTCCAACGAGACACGAACTCATAAGGGCTTAGCCAATGTACTCGTGGGTCCTTCCCACGATAGCCGTACATCATTGCCAAATCCGGAACAGCTTGTAGTGAAGCAGCTTTACCTGTGCGCGAGACCCGGAAAACAACTTTATCTGCAATTCGTTTTGTTGGGCGATTTCCATTTTTGCGTTTTAACAATGAAACAAATTTGTTCCCGGCAAAAGTGGTTGTTATTGCTGTCTTCACACACTCCGCGGCGGTTACATCATCTTGACGACGATTGCACATCAAGTTCACAACATCAACAGCTCCACGTGCGGTGCCCCGGGCTAATGTGTCACTCAAGAAACGTTGCGTATGACGTCTTGCAATGTACTGTATGCTATTAGGACGCTTTGTTTGTTGAAGGTCATTGGATAAATTATCATGCCCATGCAACCATCTAGTAATCTCCTTTGTTGCAATAGGAGTTCCTTTTGCAACATAATCAGAGAAATACCCAATGGCACTGTCTTGTGCCAATTGAAGAGCAATTTCAATTGTGGTGTTGCTTGTTGCCAGTTCGTTCAAACATGTATCTGGAGTAGCGCAAAATTTGGAATGGGTTTCGGGGCAAATAGGCAAGCGACAGAGGACTTGAACATCACTGTTACAACGGAGCAAAGAGGTTAGGAGTGGATGCGTGCCATTCAGCCAACCACAGTTTCGCGGTCCATGCAATGACCCTAATGCATTACGTTGACCCGTCACCTTCAACCCAAATTGACAAGCCAGTCCGTAGCACAATATGGAAGCTTCGGGCACGAGCTCCTTGTCACGGGGAAAGCGATGCTTGCAAACATTTGGTTCACCTTTACGGACACACCCTGCCAAAAGTCGACGAGCCTCTGGGTCATCAGTGTTAGCCAATGGATGGATATGGTGGTTCCAATGTTCCAAATTTGTTTGTACTTCCTTGCAACAGTGAACGTCCCATAAATGCACCATAGCCGTATCATCCGATGTTGTATCCGTAACCAACGAGCATAAAGGAGAGCGGAAAAGGAATGAGAATGTCGAGTCATATTCCGGCCAATCATCTTCTAGTATTTTCCTGCGCATGTGAAAACCACATAAATCATGATATACCTCTTGACAAACGTAACTTTTGTAAGCAGTGTATTGCTTTACTAACTTTTCGCCTTCTTTTTTGATTAACAAAGAGATGTCGTGTATTGAGGAGAATTGACTAAGACATTGGGGCCATAACAACCAATGAATGTGTAGAACCCCTTCTTTTTGGTTCTCAATGCTCCCTAAACAAGCATCTAACCTTCCAATGAATCCACCTTCGCTCGAGGCAACCGAACCAAAGATGTTTTGGCATGCCGATTTTCCCATCGGAGAGTTGCACCGTGGACAACAAAGACACACACGAACACCAAAGATGGTGGACATTGCCAAACGCACTATAATGCGAAATGCGGACATGCAAGCCAGGGGGTCTTGGGAGAGCATGAGCTTGCGTTGTTCATATGATGGCAAAGCCGAAATCAATGAGTCAATTGGTAATTCCAGAGATGGATGTGCATGCCTTTCCCATTGTCTCAACCATGGTTGAGCTATGCAAACCGGATCATTTCGGCCTGTCCTTGATAGGCGGAGCATGAGCGTGTTGTGTCTCTCATTTGGAGAAAATGTGACAATGAGAGGGGCTCCATAAAAAACACGGAAGGCTTGGATTTCATGTCGCATCAAGCGGCGCACCTCATGTGTGCCTTCTATGCGCGTAGAAACGTTTTGTACATTTTGCAAGATGTCTCTAGCCAGGGGGGTAAATTGGGCACAAAGGGAACTTTTGACAAGTCACCATTTACTTGGCGAAGAGAACCATCTGTGGTGAGGTAGCTTCCGGTCAAACTTGCTGTTATTGCTTTGCTTGCATTACAATATTGTTCTGCTGTAATTTGCTCACACTCCAAAGTAGTACCATCACAAAGCCTTCCTTTGAAAATGTATCGAGAAAGATTAATCACGGATCGGAAAATCAAGTTCCACGCAGCAAACACAAAAATCCAATCCCTCCTAAATTGACCCTCAATACGACGCACTAAAGCTGCCGCGAATTGTGGGAAGTCAACTCGAGGTGCATTGGAGTCACGTCTCCATTGCGAACGATTGCGTAAATCGGGGCTACCAACACCAAACTCAAATAAGAACGCAAACGCGATTATTATAAAGCTTGGGTGTAGTTGGTCTTGCATGGTGGTTCCTGTTCGAATGCAAAAGGAATCAATGCTATCTGGCAGTGTCTCACTATCAACTGGCTGATCACCAGTGGTGTTGGTTGGTTTGTTCCCACCCTGGCTTCTGTGTGTAGAAACATGTGTCTTTGTGGAATCCACACTTTGCATTTCATATTCTTCCCCCGACATGGCACTCTTTTGCGAAGAAAGGTTTGGAGGAATGGGACTTATGCTTTCCACTTCATCCTCGTCTGATGACATGCCATCTTTCGCGGTAAGGAACTTCAAGGCTTCTTCAACGGATTGGATACGCTGTATACGTTGTTCATTGATGTCAACAGCGGAATTGGAGTATCTATCCAATTGTACGCCGTTAACATGGGACAGAAATATGTTGCCATCAATGGAGCGTCCGTGCTCGTGAGGTAACGCCGCCTTTCCGTCATGAACGTCAGGGCCATTCTTGCGAGGTACTATGACCCGTATGATCTCGGGAGGGATGCCATCAACCGGAAGGAGTGTTGATCGTTGTTCAACATCAACCATATTTATACCCACGTACGCTGGGTGGTTGCGCTCAATCGTACATGCTATCAAGTGTACGACCATAGCACGACACACGCGCCCGTGCTGTACAACTAATTGAGTGTCATCGTGAGTGTGACTTTCGACAACCACTTGCACGAGGCCAGCCAAATCCTCACCTAATCTTGGTAAATGATTCTTTCCACCATTTTGGGAAAATGTTTGGAGGATTTCCTCCCATGGCAGAGAAAAACAAGTGACATTTCCCTTTGCGCCAAGGCGTGCGTTTGACAAATGAGCTAAACTTGAGCCACTTACTCGGTCATTAAACCTTTGTAATGTCAAGCTCAACATTGCAGTGTTCACTGGACTGGCACACAACAATTCAATGTATGTAACTTGGTGCTCATAGATGTACTCATTAATGTACCCTATCCACATTTCATTTGCCAAAGCAAATGGAGGCATTTTTGGGCGTGGGCGGAATAATTCGTCGAGCAAGATGCACATATTGGCAATTCACATTTTGGACATAAGGGGCAATTCATGTCGTGTATGCCACATGCATTACTAGGACATGCAACACAACGACGATCTTCGGGACAACATAGGACTTGAATAATACCATCTGTGAAAGGAACATTGAGGCACCATTTGGTTTGTACTTGTTGTCTCATGCCACTGTCTTTGGTTCCGTAGGCATTGAAATATGTGGTGAGACCAAGTAATCTCTCCGTGTCTTCTTTGCACATCCCAAAAAAGGATCCTCCATTGTTGGAGTCGAATGGGGAATGCCATTGAATTGGTGGCCTTCCATGACATTCAAAATCCACACTATGAATTTGTGCACAAATGCTACACACGAGTGATATTATGTTTGCATCTCCGTAGCGCTGCGCGAATGAAACAGTAATGCGACGGTCAATTGCAAAATCAACCAAGGGCATGCGCTGACGTTCAATGTGGGCAATGGCTTCTTGGTACAAATGGTATGCATCTTGCATTGTGATACAAGCATGTGTTAATTGGTCAATGTGGGCAAAAGATGCTTTGTGGTGGCCCGTCACATGTTCGATTAAGCTAGCTTCGTCATCTCCTTGCCACGTGCAACTACGAAAAGCACAATGCTTTTGTGGTAGAACAATTCCATTAGATTTCAATTCATCCAAACAATTTTGGAAAGCCCATGGTATTGTGGGAAATGGCGACAGTTGAGCACATAAAACGTGAATGAAGCATTCCACTTTAGCCAGTGGGGATGGTGATAGCGATGAAGGAAGAGTTGCTAGCATAGTGGTGAATTGAAAGTTGGATGTTTGATCCGCATTAGCTGGTGACCTCGACCTAGTACTGGGCACAGACATTTGTGTGCTTCCACTTTCATTTGAGTCATCGGATGTAGTTGTTGTGCAATGCGACGTGCTGGAACAAGTATCATCTTGATCATTGCAAATGTCATCGGATTCATCAGACAAGTGGTCAGCCGCACTCATTGCGCAGTCATGCATTGACTCATCATTCACACGTCTGCTTTCTTGACCAGTGCAATTGTCACTCAACATGTTGGACATGTGCTCGGTTGCAATGAATGTGCAATCATGTACCGATTCAGAATCCTTGTTGGACATTTGGTCAAGTGCACTCAATGTGCTTCTATGTATGCCCTTTTCGTATAGATTGGTTTGGATACCTTTGTCACTTGGATGGGCATTGTTCAAATCTTGAATTGTGGTTTTGAACATATACATGTATGGTGTGAAGTGGTCATTGTTGAGAAGCCATTGATTGGGCGTCTCAACAAGTGTGACACCTTCATCGTCACAGGCGTACCACAAACCTTTCCGTTGAGTCAAGCACACATAATGACCCGACAAGGTAGAGCTTCCGCGGTGTAAGATGATACTCAGCAACTGCAAATGCAACACCTTATTTGGTGAGCGTACGAAACAATCTTCAATAGTAAAATGTGATGGGCACCCATAAAAACATTGTAGCTTTGAAGGTTGTTGAGTAGCTGCATTGAAAGTGAACAAGGACAAATGTATCATGATATATTGCGATGCCATTGTCAATTGCTTTGGACGTTTCAAGCACGCCATTCCCGAACAAGCCGTACAATTTCCAACATTACTTTCTGTGGCAAATAAACTTTGCAGAGCACCTTGTAAACCTTGTGTATTACTTACACCGACCGTCCAAGAAGAAATGTCCATGCATACTTGTAAATTGCCATATTGACAATTTGAGCATGAAATGGAATGTAAAACTTGACAGCCTAATTTAGACATGGCTTGTGGTACAAAGGGGAATTCGAGAGTCGACGCCTCTACTTCCGTGCGAACGTCTGCACTTTGCAATGGCAATACAAGTTGCCAAATCCATGCTAATAGCAAGCCCAGAAATTCATGCACATCTTGTTGCCGGTTGTGTTGTGGATGGAAATGAACTAAGTACTCCGCAGCATGGGCAACATGAATTCGCAATTGTTGGTGACAATCATCACTATTCCCGAATGTGTATGGCGATTTGGGTGGCAGTTCTCCATTGCCACATTCCATCAAAGCAATCAAAAGGTGTTCCACTGCAAGACGGATTGGAGAGTCTGTCTTATTGGATTCTAAGTCAGTGCTGACGCAATCAACAAAAAGTGGGATTGTGCCAAGGAATTGGAGACTGGATGCAGCAAAGCAGCTGTTGTTCATCCAAAGTAGCCCATAATGCGTTGTCATTCTTTATGGACTGGATGGTAGTTGGTCAATCGAAGATCAAGGCAAAGTTGATAGAAAAGTGCAAGAGCGCCCTAAGACAAAGATCCTGAAAGAACAAAAGACACAATGCATGATAAACATTCTTGAGCAATACATGATCAGTGAAGGGCAGAGGAAGACACGTTTAAGGTAAACATCATGCAACCTTCTTTGGAATGTCTTTGGGATTATTTGGGTCTACCTATTGGGTGCAGTAGTGATCACATACGGCAAGCACACAAACTCATCAAACAGCAAAGGTGAATCAAGTTCAAAGTTACGTGCAGCATGTCCTCTGGGTAGAGGTGTTATAGCTCTTATAACTTATGTAAATGCCATAGGCCCTGTTGGTGCTATAGGTGCTATAGGCCCGGTACTTGTGATAGGTTGTGTATGTCCTATATGCCCTACATCTCCCATAGGTTTAATTGGTCCCGTAGGTTTTTAGGTGCTACATGTCATATAGGTGGGTGGGTCTCATTGGTGCCATAGGTTGCTTTGGTCATATGAGTCCCAGGCATTTCATGGGTGCTATAGAGCCTATGCGTGATATGGGTCTTATAGGTACAATAGGAAATATAAACCCTACATCCGCAATACACATGGGGTCATAGGTGAAGGGCCTCGTCCTCACGGTTGGGTATCCGGCCTACGAGGTTAACCTTCATAATTTTGCACCGGTCCGTAATAAGAACACTTTGATGGTGTAGTTAACAAGCTAAAAAAAGCCTCATGGCAAGTAACCTAGGGAAATGTGCATATCCATAATATGCCAAACAAAAAGTGTTCTTATTAGGGATGACAGAGGGTTAGCTCAAATGGTGGTGGAGCTTCGCAATGTGGATCTCAGGACATTGCCATATAACACCCAATGGGGAT
This sequence comes from Eutreptiella sp. 'Long Island Sound 2002', assembly GCA_964036045.1. Taxonomy (NCBI): domain Eukaryota; phylum Euglenozoa; class Euglenophyceae; order Eutreptiales; family Eutreptiaceae; genus Eutreptiella; species Eutreptiella sp. 'Long Island Sound 2002'. Next base: position 679,479 of record OZ038382.1, read on the forward strand.
GAAAGCTGGTTCACACAATGGAGATCCAAGCTGGTTCACACAACGGAGATCCAAGCTGGTTCACACAACGGGGATCCAAGCTGGTTCACACAATGGAGATCCAAGCTGGTTCACACAACGGAGATCCAAGCTGGTTCACACAACGGAGATCCAAGCTGGTTCACAAAATGGAGATCCAAGCTGGTTCACACAACGGATATCCGAGTCGTTTCACAAAATGGAGATCCAAGCCGGTTCACACAACGGAGATCCAAGCCGGTTCCCACAACGGAGATCCAAGCCGGTTCACACAATGGAGATCCAAGCCCGTTCACACAATGGAGATCCAAGCTGGTTCACAGAACGGAGATCCAAGCTGGTTCACAAAATGGATTTCCAAGCTGGTTCACACAACGGAGATCCAAGCTGGTTCACACAACGGATATCCGAGTCGTTTCACAAAATGGAGATCCAAGCCGGTTCACACAACGGAGATCCAAGCCGGTTCCCACAACGGAGATCCAAGCCGGTTCACACAATGGAGATCCAAGCCGGTTCACACAATGGAGATCCAAGCCGGTTCACACAACGGAGATCCAAGCCGGTTCACACAACGGAGATCCAAGCCGGTTCACACAATGGAGAACCAAGCCGGTTCACACAACGGAGATCCAAGTCGGTTCACACAATGGAGATCGAAGCCGGTTCACACAATGGAGATCCAAGGCGGTTCACACAACGGAGATCCAAGCCGGTTCACACAATGGAGATCCAAGCCGGTTCACACAATGGAGATCCAAGGCGGTTCACACAACGGAGATCCAAGCCGGTTCACACAATGGAGATCCAAGCCGGTTCACACAACGGAGATCCAAGCCGGTTCACACGATGGAGATCCAAGCCGGTTCCCACAATGGAGATCCAAGCTGGTTCACACAATGGAGATCCAAGCTGGTTCACACAACGGATATCCGAGTCGTTTCACAAAATGGAGATCCAAGCCGGTTCACACAATGGAGAGCGAAGCCGGTTCACACAATGGAGATCCAAGCCGGTTCACACAATGGAGATCCAAGCCGGTTCACACAACGGAGATCCAAGCCGGTTCACGCAGCGGATTCACACAACGGAGATCAAAGCCGGTTCACACAACGGAGATCCAAGCCGGTTCCCATAACGGAGATCCAAGCCGGTTCACACAATGGAGATCCAAGCCGGTTCACACAATGGAGATCCAAGCCGGTTCACACAACGGAGATCCAAGCCGGTTCACACAACGGAAATCCAAGCCGGTTCACACAATGGAGAACCAAGCCGGTTCACACAACGGAGATCCAAGTCGGTTCGCACAATGGAGATCCAAGCCGGTTCACACAATGGAGATCCAAGGCGGTTCACACAACGGAGATCCAAGCCGGTTCACACAATGGAGATCCAAGCCGGTTCACACAACGGAGATCCAAGCCCGTTCACACAATGGAGATCCAAGCCGGTTCCCACAACGGAGATCCAAGCCGGTTCACACAATGGAGATCCAAGCCGGTTCACACAACGGAGATCCAAGCCGGTTCACACAACGGAAATCCAAGCCGGTTCACACAATGGAGAACCAAGCCGGTTCACACAACGGAGATCCAAGCCGTTTCACAAAATGGATTTCCAAGCTGGTTCACACAATGGAGATCCAAGCCGGTTCACACAATGGAGATCCACGCCGGTTCACACAACGGAGATCCAAGCTGGTTCACACAATGGAGATCCAAGCTGGTTCACACAACGGAGATCCAAGCTGGTTCACACAACGGAGATCCAAGCTGGTTCACAAAATGGAGATCCAAGCTGGTTCACACAATGGAGATCTAAGCTAGTTTCCACAACGGAGATCTAAGCTGGTTCACACAACGGAGATCCAAGCCGGTTCACACAACGGAGATCCAAGCTGGTTCACACAACGGATATCCGAGTCGTTTCACAAAATAAAGATCCAAGCTGGTTCACACAACGGAGATCCAAGCCGGTTCCCACAACGGAGATCCAAGCCGGTTCACACGATGGAGATCCAAGCCGGTTCACACAATGGAGATCCAAGCCGGTTCACACAACGGAGATCCAAGCCGGTTCACACAACGGAGATCCAAGCCGGTTCACACAATGTAGAACCAAGCCGGTTCACACAACGGAGATCCAAGGCGGTTCACACAATGGAGATCCAAGCCGGTTCACACAATGGAGATCCAAGCCGGTTCACACAACGGAGATCCAAGCCGGTTCACACAATTGAGATCCAAGGCGGTTCACACAACGGAGATCCAAGCCGGTTCACACAATGGAGATCCAAGCCGGTTCACACAACGGAGATCCAAGCCGGTTCACACAATGGAGATCCAAGCTGGTTCACACAACGGAGATCCAAGCTGGTTCACACAACGGAGATCCAAGCTGGTTCACAAAATGGAGATCCAAGCTGGTTCACACAATGGAGATCTAAGCTGGTTTCCACAACGGAGATCTAAGCTGGTTCACACAACGGAGATCCAAGCCGGTTCACACAACGGAGATCCAAGCTGGTTCACACAACGGATATCCGAGTCGTTTCACAAAATGGAGATCCAAGCCGGTTCAGACAACGGAGATCCAAGCCGGTTCCCACAACGGAGATCCAAGCCGGTTCACACAATGGAGATCCAAGCCGGTTCACACAATGGAGATCCAAGCCGGTTCACACAACGGAGATCCAAGCCGGTTCACACAACGGAGATCCAAGCCGGTTCACACAATGGAGAACCAAGCCGGTTCACACAACGGAGATCCAAGGCGGTTCACACAATGGAGATCCAAGCCGGTTCACACAATGGAGATCCAAGGCGGTTCACACAACGGAGATCCAAGGCGGTTCACACAACGGAGATCCAAGCCGGTTCACACAATGGAGATCCAAGCCGGTTCACACAATGGAGATCCAAGCCGGTTCACACAACGGAGATCCAAGCCGGTTCACACAATGGAGATCCAAGCCGGTTCACACAACGGAGATCCAAGCCGGTTCACACAATGGAGATCCAAGCCGGTTCCCACAATGGAGATCCAAGCTGGTTCACGCAATGGAGATCCAAGCTGGTTCACACAACGGATATCCGAGTCGTTTCACAAAATAAAGATCCAAGCCGGTTCACACAATGGAGAGCCAAGCCGGTTCACACAATGGAGATCCAAGCCGGTTCACACAATGGAGATCCAAGCCGGTTCACACAACGGAGATCCAAGCCGGTTCACGCAACGGATTCACACAACGGAGATCCAAGCCGGTTCACACAACGGAGATCCAAGCCGGTTCCCACAACGGAGATCCAAGCCGGTTCACACAATGGAGATCCAAGCCGGTTCACACAATGGAGATCCAAGCCGGTTCACACAACGGAGATCCAAGCCGGTTCACACAACGGAGATCCAAGCCGGTTCACACAATGGAGAACCAAGCCGGTTCACACAACGGAGATCCAAGTCGGTTCACACAATGGAGATCCAAGCCGGTTCACACAATGGAGATCCAAGGCGGTTCACACAACGGAGATCCAAGCCGGTTCACACAATGGAGATCCAAGCCGGTTCACACAACGGAGATCCAAGCCGGTTCACACAATGGAGATCCAAGCCGGTTCCCACAATGGAGATCCAAGCCGGTTCACACAATGGAGATCCAAGCTGGTTCACACAACGGAGATCCAAGGCGTTTCACAAAATGGATTTCCAAGCTGGTTCACACAATGGAGATCCAAGCCGGTTCACACAATGGAGATCCAAGCCGGTTCACACAACGGAGATCCAAGCCGGTTCACACAACGGAAATCCAAGCCGGTTCACACAATGGAGAACCAAGCCGGTTCACACAACGGAGATCCAAGCCGTTTCACAAAATGGATTTCCAAGCTGGTTCACACAATGGAGATCCAAGCCGGTTCACACAATGGAGATCCAAGCCGGTTCACACAACGGAGATCCAAGCTGGTTCACACAATGGAGATCCAAGCTGGTTCACACAACGGAGATCCAAGCTGGTTCACACAACGGAGATCCAAGCTGGTTCACAAAATGGAGATCCAAGCTGGTTCACACAATGGAGATCTAAGCTAGTTTCCACAACGGAGATCTAAGCTGGTTCACACAACGGAGATCCAAGCCGGTTCACACAACGGAGATCCAAGCTGGTTCACACAACGGATATCCGAGTCGTTTCACAAAATAAAGATCCAAGCTGGTTCACACAACGGAGATCCAAGCCGGTTCCCACAACGGAGATCCAAGCCGGTTCACACGATGGAGATCCAAGCCGGTTCACACAATGGAGATCCAAGCCGGTTCACACAACGGAGATCCAAGCCGGTTCACACAACGGAGATCCAAGCCGGTTCACACAATGGAGAACCAAGCCGGTTCACACAACGGAGATCCAAGGCGGTTCACACAATGGAGATCCAAGCCGGTTCACACAATGGAGATCCAAGCCGGTTCACACAACGGAGATCCAAGCCGGTTCACACAATTGAGATCCAAGGCGGTTCACACAACGGAGATCCAAGCCGGTTCACACAATGGAGATCCAAGCCGGTTCACACAACGGAGATCCAAGCCGGTTCACACAATGGAGATCCAAGCTGGTTCACACAACGGAGATCCAAGCTGGTTCACACAACGGAGATCCAAGCTGGTTCACAAAATGGAGATCCAAGCTGGTTCACACAATGGAGATCTAAGCTGGTTTCCACAACGGAGATCTAAGCTGGTTCACACAACGGAGATCCAAGCCGGTTCACACAACGGAGATCCAAGCTGGTTCACACAACGGATATCCGAGTCGTTTCACAAAATGGAGATCCAAGCCGGTTCAGACAACGGAGATCCAAGCCGGTTCCCACAACGGAGATCCAAGCCGGTTCACACAATGGAGATCCAAGCCGGTTCACACAATGGAGATCCAAGCCGGTTCACACAACGGAGATCCAAGCCGGTTCACACAACGGAGATCCAAGCCGGTTCACACAATGGAGAACCAAGCCGGTTCACACAACGGAGATCCAAGGCGGTTCACACAATGGAGATCCAAGCCGGTTCACACAATGGAGATCCAAGGCGGTTCACACAACGGAGATCCAAGGCGGTTCACACAACGGAGATCCAAGCCGGTTCACACAATGGAGATCCAAGCCGGTTCACACAATGGAGATCCAAGCCGGTTCACACAACGGAGATCCAAGCCGGTTCACACAATGGAGATCCAAGCCGGTTCACACAACGGAGATCCAAGCCGGTTCACACAATGGAGATCCAAGCCGGTTCCCACAATGGAGATCCAAGCTGGTTCACGCAATGGAGATCCAAGCTGGTTCACACAACGGATATCCGAGTCGTTTCACAAAATAAAGATCCAAGCCGGTTCACACAATGGAGAGCCAAGCCGGTTCACACAATGGAGATCCAAGCCGGTTCACACAATGGAGATCCAAGCCGGTTCACACAACGGAGATCCAAGCCGGTTCACGCAACGGATTCACACAACGGAGATCCAAGCCGGTTCACACAACGGAGATCCAAGCCGGTTCCCACAACGGAGATCCAAGCCGGTTCACACAATGGAGATCCAAGCCGGTTCACACAATGGAGATCCAAGCCGGTTCACACAACGGAGATCCAAGCCGGTTCACACAACGGAGATCCAAGCCGGTTCACACAATGGAGAACCAAGCCGGTTCACACAACGGAGATCCAAGTCGGTTCACACAATGGAGATCCAAGCCGGTTCACACAATGGAGATCCAAGGCGGTTCACACAACGGAGATCCAAGCCGGTTCACACAATGGAGATCCAAGCCGGTTCACACAACGGAGATCCAAGCCGGTTCACACAATGGAGATCCAAGCCGGTTCCCACAATGGAGATCCAAGCCGGTTCACACAATGGAGATCCAAGCTGGTTCACACAACGGAGATCCAAGGCGTTTCACAAAATGGATTTCCAAGCTGGTTCACACAATGGAGATCCAAGCCGGTTCACACAAGGGAGATCCAAGCCGGTTCACACAATGGAGATCCAAGCCGGTTCACACAATGGAGACCCAAGCCGGTTCACACAACGGAGATCCAAGCCGGTTCACACAACGGAGATCCAAGCGGGTTCACGCAATGGAGATCCAAGCCGGTTCACACAACGGATATCCGAGTCGTTTCACAAAGTGGAGATCCAAGCCGGTACACACAATGGAGATCCAAGCCGGTTCACACAATGGAGATCCAAGCCGGTTCACACAATGGAGACCCAAGCCGGTTCACACAACGGAGATCCAAGCCGGTTCACACAACGGAGATCCAAGCCGGTTCACGCAACGGAGATCCAAGCCGGTTCACACAATGGAGATCCAAGCCGTTTCACACAATGGAGATCCAAGCTGGTTCACACAACGGATATCCGAGTCGTTTCACAAAATGGAGATCCAAGCCGGTTCACAAAATGGAGATCCAAGCCGGTTCACACAATGGAGATCCAAGCCGGTTCACACAACGGAGATCCAAGCCGGTTCACACAATGGAGATCCAAGCCGGTTCACACAATGGAGATCCAAGCCGGTTCACACAACGGATATCCGAGTCGTTTCTCAAAATGGAGATACAAGCTGGTTCACACAATGGAGATCCAAGCCGGTTCACAAAATGGGGATCCAAGCCGGTTCACACAATGGAGATCCAAGCCGGTTCACACAACGGAGATCCAAGCCGGTTCACACAATGGAGATCCAAGCCGGTTCACACAATAGAGATCCAACCTGGTTCACACAACGGATATCCGAGTCGTTTCACACAATGGAGATCCAAGCCGGTTCACACAATGGAGATCCAAGCCGGTTCACACATTGGAGATCCAAGCCGGTTCACACAATGGAGATCCAAGCTGGTTCACACAATGGAGATCCAAGCCGGTTCACACAACGGAGATCCAAGCTGGTTCACACAACAGGATCCAAGCCGGTTCACACAATGGGGATCCAAGCCGGTTCACACAAGGGAGATTTGCTTACCTGGTGTTACTCCACAGCTCATCTTGGTGCATTTGATACACCCTAATGCTCCAGCCTTGTAACCTAGAGTGGCGTGTTCCCGCCAAGGCAAGACTTTTTTTGGTGTTTTTGGCATTTTTTCCCGGACAAGCGTTTCTCTTGTGTTTGGCTTTTTGGCCTTGGCGGAGCTTGCCGGTTGATTTTTTTTCGTTTTTGGCCCATATGGGTATGTTTTTTTGTTTTTTTTTCTTTTTTGCCCCGGCTGGGGTTCTTTTTTCATCAAGTTGACTTTCCGCAGTTAAGAAGTGAATGATGTGTGTGGGAACCAATGACTTCAAATGTCCTGGGTCTATACTAAGTGCTGTAGGCTAAACATAGTTCCATACCCACAACAACCTAGTGACATTCCGAACAATCCCGGAGAAAGAAATAGTCTTGCGTATTGGAACCAATGACATGGGATGTCCCAAGTGTATACCAAGTGTCGCAGGCTAAACATGGTTCCATACCCAAAACAACTTAGTGACATGTGGAACATCATTTGAGAGTATATATCACTTCATTATACTCCACGGAAGAGGCAATTGAAACTTTGTAGCAGTGGGGAAATTTTAACGAAATGTTTTGGGAGGCGTCAGTTGAAATCATGTACATACCAAGCGTTGTAGGCTAGACATTGTCCCATACCCACATAGCATCCAGTATGCACAAAGTTTTTTGGTAGCACGTGATTGCACATTTTGTCACAGGCAAATCGCATTGAAGTGTTGACATATCGCCAACTAAGATGTGCAGTGGATGTTCCATGCTTTAGGACATGCCGTGATGAGCACATTTTGGCACCATACCAATTTGTCACAGCTACAAACGTACACTTGTGCCCTAATGTTTGTCCCTCGGTTTGCAGTCCCTTTTGGGCCGTTTTGGAGCGGGGTTTGTAATGTGGCCTTCAGGCTGCTTTCGTGTACTTGGGAAAATATGAGGTTCACTTGCAGTTGCACCTTCTTGTTCAACATTCACATCCTTAGAGGTTTGGTCCTTTTGAAGGCTCTCACCGTCATTCTCATCGGATCCCTCATCACCGGACAAAATTGGAACGGACAGCAAATTGTCCTTGGTCGTCTTTTTGCAGGCCCCTTTGGGGCTCTTTGGATCGGGGTCTGCAATTTGGCCCTGCTGCTGCTTTTTTGCCTTTGGCGAAAGCTGAGGTTCACTTGCAATTGCAACTTGTGGTTCAACGTCCACGTCCTTAAAGGTTTGGCCCTTTTCAAGGGTTTCACTGTCAATCCTATCAGATTCTTCATCCCCAGACAAAATCGGAGTGGACAGCAAATCGACTTTTTGAGAGGAGGACGTTTCTTGGGCAACCAAGCTATCAAAAGAAGGACCCAAAGACTTTGGGTTGAGATTGGCGAGGTTCATCTTGGTGCTTTTGGTTGGAGTGGGTGTTGTATTTTGTGGGGACGATGCCGGCAAAGCAAGCTCAAGGCGCTGATCTAACTTCTCTTGGATCCATGTTTGCATGGCAGGTTGGGTGAGGTTTTCACTCATCTCAAGCAGTGCCATTGTACGTGTTTGGGGAGGAAATTGAGCAATGTGCGTCTCAATAGAGGCCATTAGCATGTTTGTAATGCTTCCAGAAATTCCAAAGCCGTCGTCACTGGTGGGATTGTCTATCTGAATATCTGTTAGCAAATCCATCACCTTCTTTGCATCACCCAACAATGAACGCATGTGCGTGTTCCACATGCCCTCCAATCGCTGATGTACAAGTTTCCTTGTTTTTGGGGTCGACGCAGATTTGAAAAACCGAATGGCCGTTTCAAACTGGCTCATGACTGCAGGTTGCGTTGTTGATTCGAGACGCACCGGAGTACATGGTGACATCGTTGCATCCATGACTTCATCTTGTACATCTTTGAAGTGCGTCAAATAGAATTTGTTTGCTTCCTTGCCACTTTTGTTTGGAATTTTCCGAACATAAAAGTCGAAGAAAACTTGCTTGTCCATGAAGCTTTGCAACATTGCCTGCACTTGGTGCGGTGTGGTTCGGTAAAACAAACGAAACTTTCCTGCTTGCATGCCAAATAGCTTTTCACCTAATGCGTTAGTTCCCACACCTGCAACTTGCGTACGACACATATCCGTTGCATGCAACGTAATTTGTGGCTTGAAAATTGCGATTGCCTTCACCTTTTGTCCGCATTGGCAAGTGTAATCACGTTCAGTTACATCCGATTCTCTTTCGCAAACTGGACAACCATCAACGACAAGTCCACGCAATTCGATACCTTTTATCATGCCTGCCAACCTCCACCAACCATCAAAGGGCCATGTTTCGGTGTCGTTGAACTTTGCCCAATCAATATGTGTCGCCATTTTCTCGGGCAATGGGAGCGTGGCCAATGTACAAGTTGGGACCCAATTTGCTACTTTTGTGTAAGAATGGTCAGGAATGCTATTACGGTCTGCAATTCCACGTGTATGTGCCATGAGCTTGCCTTCTGTCCAACTGCAGGCAACGAAACCAACCACTTCATCTTGCTTGTAAGACTTTTCAGCATGGTCACCCCAAATGGTAACAGGCAAGCGAAATGTAGCATCAGGGTGTGGCAAGGTGATTTCCAAAATATTTCCAACGTTGTCCTTGATGAATGTATCGAAAGTCTCAAAGATGAGATGATTTTGTGGGAAGCCTGCCCCATCAATGGCAATCCAATTGGAGGTTCCTCTCGTTGACAAGAACCACTTTTTGTGCGAGTAGAACCTTTCCTTTCCAATAGGAATGGGATTAACCTCCAAACCACTCCACCGATATACATCTCCAACTAACAATGTCTGTCGTTTTTGGAAGGCAATCTCGGTATTGTTGCACCAAATTGTTACATTTACCCGGTCTTGCTGGCCATCCATTATGACAACGTCAACAATTGCTCGTTCCCCGTATTTCGTGGTGATCAACTTATTTTTCTCCGCGACATCCACCAAGCGGCCATCAATGGACACGGTCTTTTCCATGGCGGTGATTTCCGAAATGAACATCTTGTGCGGTGTACCTAAGAGGAAACAGAATTAGTTGGTAAAAACAACAAGATTGCTATACTACTTACTTACCAAGATAATGATAATATGGCTTTGTCGTGCTACGTATGACATTGTGGTGCTACGTATCATTGCAAATCAAACCGTTGTTTGGAAACTTGATTTGTTGATAGACCTTTGCTGATTTCGAAAATCCTCAAACTACTTCATTTTTGTCTAGTCATCCCTTGATCACTAGAAGCATAGCTTTGCTAATTTCAGAAAACGTAATTGTATCCAAGTACATTTTTTTGTTTAGTCATCCCTTGATAGCTAGAAGCATAGTTTTGACTTTATAAAAAACTAACCGAAGACCCATTCTACTCATCATGCAGTCATGCTACAAAGCACCCATGCACCGGGAAAAACAAATGGTGGCAATAGCAATTTGATTGTTCAATGCATTGTTTGATGGCAAAAAAGTAACATTCGACACACCATGATTTATTGTACAACACATGTAGTGAACACACAGTCATGCTACAAAGCACCAGTGCAAAAACAAACATGTTTGTGGTAATAGCTATTTGATTGTGCATTGCATTGTTTCATGGCAACCAATGAACATATGACACACCATGATGTATTCAAGTGATCAACCACAACCACACACTTCTGCTCAAAGAGTGGAGGTTGCAAATGACGATCCAAGCCAATTCACACAGTCGAGGGCGGTTGATGAGCGGAAGAGATTTGTACTGTGTACTGGCAATCCAATGTGTTCGATCAAATAAAGAATCTAGCTGGACTGATTGGAATGCGAGGTCGTTTGCAGTACAAGAATCCATACGTTGTTGGACAACAGAGATCCAAGCGTGTTTACACAATCCAGATACAAGCCGGTTCCCACAAAGGAGATCCAAAGCACATTACACAATGGAGATCCAAGGCGGTTCCCACAACGAAGATCCAAGCCGGTTCCCACAATCAGAGATCCAAGCCGGTTCCCACAACGGAGATCCAAAACGGATCTCAAAGCACATTACACAATGGAGATCCAAGGCGGTTCGCACAACGGAGATCCAAGCCGGTTCCCACTATGCGTAATTGCCCCCGGTGGGTGACCTAAGACCCCACCCACCCCTGTGTGAAGAGAGGTGCCCGGCCATTGCCTGGAGGGTCCGCACAGTATACAAGAGGACAATAAAGAGGGGAGTAGTGGTAATGGAGATCCAAGCGTGTTTACACAATTAAATCCAAGCAAGTTCCCACAACCGAGATCAAAGTCCGTTTCCCAAAGATCCAACCCGGTTCCCACAATGGAAATACAAACCGGTTGTCAAAGCACATTACACAATGGAGATCCAAGGCGGTTCACACTATGCGTAATTGCCCCCGGTGGGTGACCTAAGACCCCACCCACCCCTGTGTGAAGAGAGGTGCCCGGCCATTGCCTGGAGGGTCCGCACATTATACAAGAGGACAACAAAGAGGGGAGTAGTGGTAATGGAGATCCAAGCGTGTTTACACAATTAAATCCAAGCAGTTTCCCACAACCGAGATCAAGGTCCGTTTCCCAAAGATCCAACCCGGTTCCCACAATGGAAATCCAAACCGGTTGTCAAAGCACATTACACAATGGAGATCCAAGGCGGTTCACACAACGGAGATCCAAGCCGGTTCCCACAATGCGTAATTGCCCCCGGTGGGTGACCTAAGACCCCACCCACCCCTGTGTGAAGAGAGGTGCCCGGCCATTGCCCGGAGGGTCCGCACAGTATACAAGAGGACAACAAAGAGGGGAGTAGTGGTAATGGAGATCCAAGCGTGTTTACACAATTCAATCCAAGCAACTTCCGACAACCGAGATCAAAGTCCGTTTCCCAAAGATCCAACCCGGTTCCCACAATGGAAATCCAAACCGGTTGTCAAAGCACATTACACAATGGAGATCCAAGGCGGTTCACACTATGCGTAATTGCCCCCGGTGGGTGACCTAAGACCCCACCCACCCCTACGTGAAGAGAGGTGCCCGGCCATTGCCTGGAGGGTCCGCACAGTATACAAGAGGACAACAAAGAGGGGAGTAGTGGTAATGGAGATCCAAGCGTGTTTACACAATTAAATCCAAGCCGGTTCTCACAACCGAGATCAAAGTCCGTTTCCCAAAGATCCAACCCGGTTCCCACAATGGAAATCCAAACCCGTTGTCAAAGCACATTACACAATGGAGATCCAAGGCGGTTCACACAACGGAGATCCAAGCCGGTTCCCACAATGCGTAATTGCCCCCGGTGGGTGACCTAAGACCCCACCCACCGCTACGTGAAGAGAGGTGCCCGGCCATTGCCTGGAGGGTCTGCAGAGTATACAAGCGGAAAACAAGGAGGAGAGTAGTGGCAACAAAGATCCAAGCGTGTTTACACAATTAAATCCAAGCAAGTTCCATCCATCCCATGCAAGCAAAGTAGCGGCTTGCACATTGCATGCAAATCAAAACTTTCGCTACAAATTTGATTTGTTGATAGCCCTTTGCGAAGTTCAAAAATACTAATCTTATGATCAGAGGCTTGCAAATTGGATAACATGTTTCCATGTGATGCTACATACCATTGCAAATAAAAACTTTCTCTGCAAATTTGATTTGTTGGTAGCCCGTTGCGATCTTCAAAAATTGTAATCTCATCGAAATATGGGGTGCGCCGCTGGAAGCGCTCCGCTGGAACCCCCCCCTTCTAGCAGAAATTTTGATCACATCTTGGTTTCCCACACAAAACCTGTTGACTTGACCTAATGCACCCCCAAATGTCTTACACTATGACCCCCTTGCTAGTACAAATCTTGGCCGTTCCCGGTCACCCCGCCTTTGTGGAGCATTGGGGGGCACAAAAAACGCTGGAACCCCTGCTAGAACCCCCTTCTAGCTTAGGCGTCACAAGTTGCCCACCCCCCACCTGGCGCTATGGCCCACGGAAGTCCATGTTGTAATGAGGGGAAAAGTATGTGAAAAGGGGTGTTACTTTTTGGGTACCCAAACCCCCCTGGTGGCAACATGCAAAAACAAGGTGTGTATTTCAAATATATGCCATTATTTGCATTTCTGGAAACACACAGATTTTCAAAATAAAGACATTCAATCACCAAAATATAGTGTTGTTTTACATTTAGACCACTGCATTCCAGTGTGTGTGTGTGGGGGGGGGGGGGGCTGCCTATTTTTCTCTCCCCTTTGTTCGAGGTTGATCACAAAACCCCCCTATACACCACAGATGAGGGAACCCCAAACATACCTTTCATTGAAGCACACAAAAAACTATCCCAAAGCATGTACTTGTATTTCCTATTTTAACCAACCTGGCCGAAATTTCGGCCAGCTCTTCGAAAAAGTCCAAACACATGGTCCTATTTGACAGACAGGCCTAAGCTGGCCGAAATTTCGGCCAGGTCCATCGAAACTCCGAATATGATCACTGAAATGGGTACCTAAGACAGTAGACATGAGCAAGGAACACAAGAGCAGTGACATTTGAACAGGGTGTGCAACATAATATACTCAATTACAAGCAAATACTTGCCACCTGACGAATCAAAGCAGACTTTTGCAGTGCCTATGGGGAAACACAATAATAAAAGGCTGAAGAGGCTGAGGACTGCATGCTGGCCGAAATTTCGGCCAGACTTCATGCTGACAGGCAATATAAGCAGCAGGACTGGCATTAGCGCTTGCGCAGACCAGACGCACGGGGCTTCTTAGCACCTGTGTTAGCAGGCTGCTTGGCAGGGGCTGCAGCACCAGACTTGGCAGTGGCAGAGTTCTGTGACTGTGTGTTTCCGGCCTGGGATGGTGAAAAATGATTCACAAAAGTATTCATACCTTTGCCAGTAGGGGCAACAGTGCCTGAGGAGGAAGCTCATCTAGTCTGCCTCTATTGGACGATGTGGCTAGCATGAGTCCAAGCAACGTCTTCTCCATATGGATGACCTTGACCTTGCGAGGGAGGATAGACCCAACCTGAAGGCTGTTCCCCTGCTCCAAAAACTTAATGAACGGCAGGAACGCCCTGTAGATCAATTCAACGCAATACTTATAGCTATGCCATACTCCGTACACCAAAGGAAAACCCAACAGTAATTGTGGTACATTCCAGGGAACATAAGCAGCACCATAACACAGCTTAAGTAGGGCAAAGTGTATTTTCATGTCCACAAGCAGCGGAACACAGTGTCTGGTGCGGTGTTCCACACATGACAAATCAACCACGAGTTGCAAAAGCTCTTTGTGTGTGCCGGAGCGGAGCTCAGACAGGAAAAAGGGTCTCCAGTTGAGGGAACGAACATCTTTTCTGGCAATATCCAAAGGAGCACGAACCCAAACTCTCTGAATACCTTGGTTGGCAACATCAATACGATCAAACAATGCTCTATGTGAGCGAAAGATGTCATCAGCAACCTTTGGTACCCTGGCCTCAATTTCGGCCAGCTCCGGCAGACCCCGGTATGCAGGTAGGGCAGTAGTGTGCAAAACAGCAACAGCTGTACAGTTTAGGGTTAAGTCGGGTGAATGGGGATCAGCTCCCGACCTGTAACGCCTCAGGTTATCAAACCATATACAAACTTGCCTACGGTGCATGGTGTTCCACAAGTTGTGTGCTGCTAGTCCAGCAGCACGATGGTGAATGGACTCCTGCTTAGTGTTACACTGACCAAGGACTCCTAACTTACGGCGTTGGCGGCAGGACATAATACCCCAGTTGTAACCAGACCCACAGCTAGAGTATGGGAGGGCCATACGGCGCAGCAGGCAGTATAGGGCGTGGAACTGTGACAAAAATGTCATGTACCATCGTGGGGGCTTCTTCTCAGTGGCGGCGGCCTTCAACTGTGTCAGGGAGTGCCGGCTCCTGCGATTCTTCCGCAACAAGAGGCAGAATTGCAAAAGCTTTTGCGGAGTCCCACCACGTAATGCATTTCGCAACAGCCCTTTGGCTGTAGTAGCAAAAGCACCAGTAACTGCAGCATGTACAACATTGACAGTAATAGCAGAAGACATTAATGCTGAGACAAGAAAACAGTTATGTAGGAGTGTATGGTGTAATACTCATGAACAACGACAATTGCAAGCTGGCCGAAATTTCGGCCAGGTGTGTTCAAAGGGGAAATAATTGCTTACATGTTCAAAAATAGGAAAAGCTGGCCGAAATTTCGGCCAGCCCACCCAAAAACCAGAATATAAGTGCTTGAATAGTGAACAGACCAAAAAGCTGGCCGAAATTTCGGCCAGCCCTAAGAAAAATGAAAATAATCATGCCTATTCACCAAGAAACCAAAAAGCTGGCCGAAATTTCGGCCAGAAGGGTCAAAAACTGCATACACACATAGTTGTTTGCAATGTTACCCAAAACCTGGCCGAAATTTCGGCCAGCTTCAGAAAAACGTCAAATACAACACACTAGAAGACGGGGATACACAAGGCTAACACATCAACACGTATTTCAACGGGTGTCACACAGCTCTGCCAACAACTTTGGTCACATACGTCAAATAACATACTCAAAGTAGAAATGTAGAATATTGTCAAATCGCGCGTATACGGGGTCCTAGAAGGTGGGCAACTTGTGACGCCTAAGTCTAGCGGGCTTCCAGCGACTTTTTAGGCCCCCTTCTAGCGTTGGAACCCCCGCTGGAACCCCCTTCCAGCGCCCCCTTCCAGCGCTGGAAGGGGGTTCCAGCGGGGGTTCCAGCGGGGGTTCCAGCGCCGGAACCCCCCCTTCCGGCACATACCCCAACTTCACAACAACACGGATTGGGGGCACAAACACATTCAATGTGGATTGACTTGTTCAGCACAACATCCTTGCCGATCAACGGCGTTGTCGTTTGAAAAATGCATGACCCTTGCGTGCCACATAGGGACGCAAGCCAATTTGCATGGTCTCCATGTTGAGGACATGGCGCAAGCCCCGTTTTGACACACGGGGCTTTTGCAGCGACCATCCACGCATGGAGTTTTACACCTGTACCTTAAATCGGCGGTGCCGGTGTTCGGCCGGCACACTTGAAAACAAATATAACGTGCGATATTTGGCAAGGAAGTAGTGGGAATGGGCCACAGTCCAATGGACCCATGGTGTGGGCTTCCAACCCAACGCTTGCCAACATGTGCCAATGCTTTGGCACAAAGTTTTGGCAGACGCCACCTCAACATCTGTTAGGGGTTCCTTCTTACGCCATAGCTTTTGAAGTGCACAAAAATCGCTCAAAAAAACAGCAACTAGAACATACATACATACACCGTTGCAAACAATAGTTGGAAAGTGGGTTTGGAGGGCGGAGATAAGCCGTTGTTGAAGCCGTGGTCGGTCCAAAAAAAGTCGAGCAGTGCTGATGTCAAACGTTCCCTCCTTTGCCTTTCGAGGGAGAAGCTCCTTGCGCTCCGCGGCAGGAGTAGAGCGGGCCTCATGCAGCAATTCGGCCCAAATTTCATGAAATTCGCGAGCCATGGCACGCTGGCCAACTACACCAACCAACCACCGTGCAATATCATCAGACAACCGTTTTTTGAAAGCGTTGGTCACTCGGCAAGCACCATGGACCACATCTCCTACCCGACGATCCGTCTTGATAGTGCGCAAGAATGAGCCGCAGCGAACATTCGCAAGGATATGATCCAATGGAACTAGAATAGTCACATCGTCACAACACCAACATTTCCCCCCGCCGTTGGTTACTGCCATTAACTTCCCATCCCCAGACAAGAACACCACAAACCGCCAGGACTCACCATCAATGAACACAGTGGTGTCCCTTTGCAAAGCAACCACTTGTTCATTGAGTTTGCCAATGTCATCGATAGCCAGCATGCACCCGGCATCGTCCGGCCCATCCATGCACCACCACATTGCCCAACGGGCAATGTGGCCAGCCGCTTTCACCCCCTCCCCCCAAACATGGACGAACACGTCCGCTTTGGAAACACTAGTTTTCCACAAAGGGGTTGCATCGGGCACCACAACCACCCAGATGCACTTTTCAGTCCCATTATGTTTAAAATTCCCCTCCGCTATGGCAAGTTGAACTTGGTTTACCGCCACGTCCTTCAATTGCGTCACGGCTGCGCTCCTCTGGTGCATGGAGCCTCCACTGACGGTCAATGTTTCCGCCGTGTAGCGGGTCAAACGTGTCCTCGTGTCGGCAAGGTCGCGTTGCGTGCAATGCCGCGGCAACCGTAGTGTTTGCCGGATTGAGAGGTTGGAGTCCAAGGCGTACTTCCACACCCGAATGGCGGCCCGGTACGCGTGGCTATCCTCCCCCTCAGCGTCAGCCTTGCTGCGCACGAACAGCCAATCTACGGTTTCTTGGACTAGCGGGGTGTCCTCCACAAGAAGGGCAGCTAGAACTTTGGCGATGTGCCCACGCCGCTCATGTCGGGCACGGTCCTTCAGTTGGGAATAGGCCGACAGCGGTGGCAATGAATGCAGAAACGCTGCTACAGCCTTTTCCATGGGGTCCACCTAAAGACCAGGAATGGGTGCTAGAACTCCCGCTGGAACCCCCTTCCAGCGCTGGAACCCCTGCTAGAACCCCCGCTGGAACCCCCTTCCAGCGCTGGAACCGCCCCCTTCTAGCGCTGGAACCCCCCCCTTCCAGCGCTGGAACCCCCCCCCTTCCAGCGCTGGAACCCCCCCTTCCAACGCTGGAACCCCCTTCCAGCACCCCTTCCAGCAGTGAACCCCCCCCAACCCCTCTTGCACCTATTGCGAACCATTCCGTCCCCTGGCACGCTTTGCACAAAGAAAGGCTTAGGACAGTATTTTGGTCAATCTTGCAATTCGTAGTTCGTGATTCGTAATTCGCAATACGTAATTTGCAATTCGTTTCATGAAACAACCCCCATACCATGGGACGTTAGGAGCATGGACCTCCGCCCGCACTGCAGCGCCGGCACACATCGCGCAAGGCGAGTAGAAGTGCTTTGTAATTTGTCAAAAAAGTCTTTGCCACACAGAGTGCAAACTGTGGCCTCGGCGTTAAATCAGTGGATCAAAACATAATAATAAAACGGTAGGAGCATGCACCTCCGCCCGCACCGCAGCGCCGGCACACATTGCGCAAGGCGAGTAGAAGTGCTTTGTAATTTGCCAAAAAAGTCTTTGCCACACAGAATGCCAACTGTGGCCTCGGCGTTAAATCAGTGCATCAAAACAGAATAAGGGCAACACTGGCAGCGGCAGTCTGGAGACGCGCATGCTGTACCAAGCGCATTTGCCCCCAGTGGCCAGACTGACAAACACCGGTACCACCAAACAAAAATAGCCTCCCTACTTCCGCTTCTCCAAAATGGTGAGGTACTTGGAGGACCGCTCCTTCTCCTCCTCCCACTTCTCTCGCATGTGCTTCAGCTCACCCTCTACCTCTATCTTCTGCCTCTTGCTATCCTCAAGTGCGTCCTGGAGGTCCTGTGCTCGCTTCTCTGCGGCCTTTGCCTGACTCTTGGCTACGGCCAGTTCATTTTGAAGCTTCTGCATTTCACGGGTCGCCCGGGTTGAGGACTCTGTCTTCATGGCCTCACGAGCTGCCGCGGGCAGAATATCCCGCAATGCGGACTGCACATTTCCCTCCAACGTACGCATCACCCCATCAGAAATGCCACGAACCGTCTCCTCAATGGGGAAGGGGATTGGGTCGGGGGTCGCTGGTGGGGCTGTGACCTTCGCTGCTGGGGCTGTGACCTTTGCTGGTGCCTTGCCCTTTGGTGTGGCCCTTGGTGTAGACTCCTGCTTGACAGCGGTCCTCCCCTTGGGGGAACCATCAGACTTCACAATCTCAGTATCATCAGCCTCATCATCGACAACCATGGGGTCAGCCTTGTACCCCCGCCCTGTCAACGGTTCAGCCACCCGCTCAGCCACCCAATCACCGACACGAGTCTGGACGTCGGCTGGAACCCGTGCACCACCGACACCGCCAAACCGCTTCAAAGAGTGCCAAACCTCCCACTCATTCGCCTCAGCATCCCACAATTGATAGGTGTATGACCTGTGTTTCGTTGCAGTGGCAGCAGCACACAAAAATAACTCGCGCCGTGATGGAGGACGCAGGTCTGTGATACGCAAAGGCAAATGCAAAATCAGCACATGTGGAGGCTGCGTTTTAACCCGCAAACTTAGGCACCGGTACCAATTAGTCTGCCCCTTCAAAAACAAGCTCTCCGACCAATCCTCCGGACTCAAAGAGGCTGTTGGTGGCCACGTAATTGGCTGCGTATCCACTTGCCCACCGATCTCGCTGGACACCGCCTTGGGCTTCGCAACCACGCCCGTTGATGAAACCGGAGCCTTGGCTGTCTCATCGGCCTCCTCAGGGGCACTGCCCTCCGTATAAGTCACCGATGGCCAGATGTCCAGTGTGGCCTGAGGCACAAGGGGAGGATGGTCAATTGACTGGGGGGATGGAATGCACCGCTGGAACCCCTGTACCCAACTGCTAGAACCCCCTTCCAGCGCTGGAACCCCTGCTGGAACCCTCGCTGGAACCCCCTTCCAGCGCTGGAACCCCCCCCCCCTTCCAGCGCTGGAACCCCCCCTTCCAGCGCTGGAACCCCCCCCCTTCCAGCGCTGGAACCCCCTTCCAGCGCCCCTTCCAGCAGCGAACGTGGGACAAATTTCATTCTCGAAACGACACCAAACAGGCAAACGTAGTAATAAACGACAGTAGTGGTCGGCTACCTGCTGGCATGCGCACCAATACTCGCCTGCCTCCTTGGGATTCTCCACCACTAGGCCTGCCTGCACTAGGATCATGGGGTCAACGACGTTTGGGGTCTCCAGTGGTACTTGATCCCATCGCAGCACGCGGAGTTCATCACCATCTGGGTCCCCACAATAGGCCGTACCGTCAAATCTTGCCGAGCGGATGACGAGGATGGTGCCGGGGTTTGTTCTGGGCAGTGGGTAGCAGGCACTAGGTTGTGGAAGGCGCTCCTCCTCGTGGGTGTGTGGACCAAAAGGGCACTTCTCCGGGAGGCATGGTGTTGCTTCTACGTCAACGGGCTGTTGCGAGGTGATGGGCTCCGGAGGCTGTGGTAGGTGTTGTGTCAAGAGGACAGTGTTTCCGAGCGGCATGAGGCAAGTGGCGGCGAAGCTGCACACAGAAACGTCTCCAACAGATGCTGCAGAGCCTGCAGAGCCTTGTGATAGTCCACGAAGGGGTGAATCCGGAGGAGGTGCTTCAAAGAGTTCGGGCGTGGGGGCAGTAAGTGTGGCGTCGCAGACTGAACAAGTACCGCTTGCATGGTTGGGGCACAGTGGGACCTTCTGACACATGAAGCATACGGACGGGGGCTGTGCGACCTTCTTGCGGCAACCGGAATGCCCACATTTCACCGAGTCTTGCACCTCCGATTCGGCATAGGCCCACGGTGGGGGGGAAATGGGGACGGTGTTGTTGTAGTGCACGTTGTAATTTGCCAGCGAAATGAAGGCAATTATGCGAGGAGTGCCTGCAGGCAGCCCAACGGGAACAACTCCTCCAGCGTGGATCAACTCCGACGTGAAGACGGTCATATCCCCAACCTCCATATCCATCGGGCACTCGAACCAGGGCTTAGGCACCCCCTCATGGGACAATGGCACGTATCTACCACAAGAGGCGTCGGCCGGGATGTCCACATTGCACGGCACAAATACTGAAAGGGCTCGGCCCTTAATTTTGTGTGTCAAGGGGCGATCGCGGTGCCAGTGTTGCCGCTTGTTGTTTGTTGCCCGAACATAGCCGGCCCGAACAACCACAACATCCTCGAAGTCCTTCACCTTTTGAATCTCCCACTGCACCTCCTTGGCAAGGGCCTCCAAAGCAGGCAGGTCGTACCCCTCTCCATCTGGTAGTGGCAATCCCAAACGACTGTAGCAGGCACTTCTACCGGGGCTGTCTTGTGCACGGCCTGGAGCCGGCGCATTGTCGTTGAAAATTGATCCCCACTTCTGTCCCAGAATGGTCAGGCACTCGTCCTTGGCGGCACTGTGGACCGGGGAGTCGACGAAAATACCACGGTAGCGGCAAAGCCCAAAGTCCGAGATGGCATTGGGGTTCTCGTTCGTGGAGGTACCAGTTGCAGGGCCAGGAACAACCTTCTCGTTACTGCCAATCAATGGAAGGGGGTGACACATAGGAAAGGGTAGGAAGGGCTCCGCATCGGTAGTGGACATCATGGTGGGAGTGGTAAGGCCAAAGCGGTCGTCAGGTTTCCATTGCAATTGCTTGGACGTGGGCAAAGAGTAGATTGGGATCTGCCTGTGTGCGTCTTTGAGGGAGAGGAAGCGGAGCGTGTGGGTGGTCGGTTGGGGGAGTAAATAATTGTCCTTGCCCAGCTTCTTGCTCGTGGGGCGCCTCCTAGCAAAGAGGACGTCACCGGACTGGTCGTCCCCCACATGGAGCTTCACAGTGCCGTTGGAGTCGGTGGGGAGCCTGCAGGTGATGCTGAGGTCCAAATCCTCTTGGTCCTTGGGGGAAAGGGTGAACTGGAAGATGGGGACGTGGGGGTTCTTGCCCATGACCTCGGCGATGTAATCGCTCACCACGCGCGGCTGCCGGTCATGCATGATGGACCCCTTGACGTGAACACGACCAACGGTGGTGGTGGGCTTGAAAATAACGGCGGCACCTGTGGTTGCGGCTGTGAGGGATTCTAGTTCACAACCAACAGGGGCTGCATATCCACGCGTCCCCACGAAGCCCTTGGCCTTGTCAAGCCATGATGCAAGGACCGGAAAGTCTGACCACTTCATGATGAAGCTATGCTGACACAACAATCTGAGAAATGTGGTGCACGCATGAGGGCAGTGGATGTACTGCGCCTAGGGGATGTAGTGTGCCTAGAATCGGTGCTGGAACCCCCGCTGGAACCCCCGCTGGAACCCCTTCCAGCGCTGGAACCCCCCGCCTTCCAGCGCTGGAACCCCCCCTTCCAGCGCTGGAACCCCCCCCTTCTAGCGCTGGAACCCCCCTTCCAGCGGAGTGCTGGAAGGGGTTCCAGCGGGGGTTCCAGCGGTTTTGAGCCTACCTTAAATTAAGCACCCGGGCAACGGCACACCTTGTTTCCACCACAAACGAACACCATACACAACATATTTGCACCCCGAGTGAATGTCTAATGGTAACCTCCACCCACCATGTGTGCCAAAATGGGGGGGGGTTCCAGCGGAGCGCTTCCAGCGGCGCACCCCATACCTGATCACCAGCATAGCTTGGACCCATTGTACTGAACAACAAGAAGCACAAAGCACCAATGCAATGCAAGCAATTATTGATAATGGCAATTTGATTGATTGCTCAATGTAATGTTTGATGGCACACAAGTAACATTGGGCAGTCGTTCCACAAATCACCAATGCAGGAACAAAACCAATTCTTGGCAACAACAATTTGATTGTGCAATGCATTGTTTGATGGCAATCATGTAACATTGGACACACCATGATGTATTGAACAATAGATATACATACCAAAGCGAGCAAATCCTGTGCATCAACCAAACCCACACAATGACAATACAATGTATTGTTTAAGGGATTATCCCATTTACCTACATACAATTGGCAATTGCCGCCAGTATGTCCGGGACGGAAGATGTCTCGTGCCCACCCAAATGATGGGCTACGTGTGCACTGTTGAAGCGCATGGTGATGTTCCCACGGTGTGCTGTCCTTTGCTGCACGTCGTGCAGAACAGCGCGGTTGAAGAGCAGCATCTCATCATCGACCAGCGGTACGATCACTTCTTGGCCGTCGTGCCGCATGCGGCTTTGGTCCACACCTCCAACGGTCACGGAACAAATTAGGTCTCCCAGTGCTTCTTGATCCTTGTGATCTGCAATATAGAATGGCATAGTGAGTAAATCGTATTAAATGCAATGCAAGTGTAAACATATTTGTTGTGCAAGCGAGGGTACATGGAAAATGAGGTAGTGTACATGAAACAATACCAGGAAGAGGGTGGAAATCATAGTACTCTTGGTCCATCAAATTCCTTGGTGTTGCTTTGATCGCAACGTTTGCCACCGTAAACAGGTGCTGGATCATTACCTAGAGAAACATACGCCATTTCATGAAGTATCAACAATTCAACTTCAACCACCAAGCCACTCTATTCGATTCTTACAGCAGAAAAACAAACAACGGCCTACCTGTATGTCCGGGCACATGGTGCTGGGACGCACAGCATAGAAGGTAAAAAATGGTAGGAAAATGCTGAGCATATTGCTCAGGATATTTGGGGATGCTCAGCATTCATGCTCAGCAAATGGGACTCATATTGCAGGGTTGATCTCGGAAGTCCCAGCCAAAATTTCTTCCGAGCTCCCCCGGCACAGTCGGCTGGGAAGCCCATGGAACATTCCTACCGATATCGGTTGCGTTTTGGGACCCGATCTCGCTGCCAAAACTTCCGAGCATCTTTCCGAGGGATTTCAAAAACTTCCAGGCGCTTTTCCATCGGTTTTTTGTACAATGACCTACACCGTTCTTGGTTCCCAAATCCCACACCTCAGCAAAGAAACACACAAAAAGACAAGCATGACCGTTCACTTACGCTTGAAATGTGAATGCTCGGTGCCTTGCCTGTTCATTTCAGCTTGAACTGTGAATGCTGTACTCTCCTTCGCTGAGCATCTGCACAGGACAGCCATCGCTTGACATGGCATCCACATCCACCACCACACGGCGATACTTCTTTGGTTGAGGTTGGGGTTCAGGGTTGTCACTGGATGATGAGGAAGAATCTGAGGCACTTACTGCGGAGGCACCAGATAGGTGCACAGCATCATCATCCGAATCATTATCATCGGGTTTGCTACTGCTCCCACTATCACTGCTGCTGCTGCTGCTGCTGCTGCTGCTGTTGCTACTGTTACTGCTGTTACTGCCACTGCCACGAGGGCACACAAGTTGCTGCTCAATGTCGCTATCAACAATGGGTACACGCGCCAACTCCGTACGTCTCAGGGGTTGAACACGCTGCTGCTTGTTCAAACCCGTAGGACCTTGAAATGAAGCAGCACTGTCCTCGCCCTCCGAAGGGGGTACAATGTGAACTGTCGCAGGGTTAGAATCTCGGCATTGAGGGATGGGCCCCACACGTCCCTTACCCTTTCCCTTGTCCTTCAGCGCCTTACGGCGTGCAGCACAGGACTTAAATGTGGCACGGCTCTTCGAACCCAATTTGGGCCACTTGCAGACAGCTTCCCTGTCCAGTGGTACCCATTGACGGACACCACGCTTTGAGCCACAGGTCCCACACACACATACCACATCACTCTCGGGATTTGCACCTGGAAAGGCGCATTTCACCGAACGGGTGTCTGGGTGCATATATTGGGAGCAACCACCTCCATCCTGGAAATGCAGCAAATGCTCTAAGAGGCGTTGGAAGACCACATGCCACACGGCATTGGCAGCAACCATGCACGCCTCCAGAACAACGTTTCGTTGCACGGGCGCCCAAATTTTGGCACAGGGGATCTTCTTTTTTTTCTGCACGAACTTCTGATACGGCTCATGCTTCAAACTTTCACTAATACTGGCATCTTGCCTGGTACTAGTGACGGGGGCATATCTCTTGGCCACCTTCAGATCCCGCTCGCCGGCCTCATCGGAATACAGCATGGGTGTCCGTGGATTAAACCATGTGTGGGACCACCCATGCATATATAAGGTTGCAGTGCAACCTTCTTCAGCAAACTCGGGGATGATGTGCACAATATATGTGTACAACATCCCCATAGCTTGCCATGTGACAGTTGCCAGGTTATTACAACCATAGCATAGATGCACCATGTGGCAAAATGCCACCACCAGTGAATGGAAAGGCAGGGGGAGCACCATACCCCCTGCTAGTCTGCCCATGACTGTGCGGGCCTCGCGACCTGTGAGGCTAATGCCTGCCTGGAATCTACCTCGTACGTGACGCATGTGCCGCCTGCTATCAGGTGGCAAAGATCCAGGATCATACCTCCTTGCCACATGTGCTATCACCTGGAGTAGCTCATGGTTGTAGGGCGCTGGTAGTGTTCGACCTATGACACCCAGGATCCTGGAGGCTGCTCCTTTGGTGTTGTGCAATACAGGTTGCACAATATATACCTCTTCCAGGTTAGAAACCTCCTGAAACTTATGGGACCCACGCACTCCATTGAGACATCCCCCTTTGTGCAAAAAGAGTTCTCCCGCCCCATCCTTATTCACCCAGGGACACGCCACACAGCCCTTTTGCCGGCACTCAGAACACAAATGGTGGTGATCGGCAGTGATTGCCCCGAGCCTTATCTGCAGGGTGGTGTTGTACACTGCACCAGCATACTTCATACGTTGCTTAAATTTACAAGAAGGCAGGGCTTGTAAGGCCTCTGCACGTTTGGGTAGCCACTGGCAATCACTGACCTTGGGAAGCTCTTGCCAGGTCAACATGTCTGTGCACCTAGGCACATTGCCAGACATTGGGAACCAGTGTCCCTGGAAATCAATTATACTGATTTTTGTGTTAATATTTGGACGGCCCCGGGGCTGGTAACCGTCGGCGTAGAGGCCTAAGGTCAGGGTGGCATGGGGTGGTGGGGGTTTCTGCCGGCCTTGGGCAGCCAATGAGCCACACTTCTGTAGAAGTAGGTGGCACAGCTGTGGTAACAACTTCCTGTTGTCCACGGAGTAGTCCACTGCAGGAAGATGCAGGTCCTCCTGTTGCCTTAAAGCAACCATTGACCAACCAACCCCTGGTTGGAGATGGTCTAAGGTGCGCAAGACAACGGCTGGCACCACATGCTCATGGCGAAGGCGAAGTGCAGCAGCCTGGCACTCTAGTGCGTGGGTGACTGATGTGGCCTGTGTGGTAGGCAAAGGGCCAAGGGACCTACGCACAACTGTGAAGGTGCCACTTGGGGGGCGCTGTAGCTGGTCTAGGTCCTTGGCCTGCAAGGGGGTGGCCGTGGGGAAGTTCATGGCAAAGGCTGACACCATGAATTGATCGGCTGGAATAGGGCATATGCTGGCAAATGCCTCCAGCTTGGAGATCTCCCCCTTCACCCATATAGCATGGTTGTTCACAACAAATTCATGGTGAAACATGGTGCCTGGGAAACAGAAGATTGCAGTAGGCCACTGTTTTGGTTGGTTTCAAAGGAACCATGTATGGAAAGCCCCAACCAATACCTTTCACCAGAACCTTTTTTTGCCAGGATTGCTCCAACCAGTTTCGAGATCCAAGGGTCCAAAGTGTGCTCAACTATCCGCCCCCTCCCTCTGCGCCACTGTTTTGGTTGGTTTCAAGGAAACCATGTATGGAAAGCCCCAACCAGTACCTTTCACCAGAACCTTCATTTGCCAGGATTGCTCCAACCAGTTTCGAGATCCAAGGGTCCAAAGTGTGCTCGACTATCCGCCCCCTCACTCTGCGCCACTGTTTTGGTAGGTTTCAAGGAAACCATGTATGGAAAGCCCCAACCAGTACCTTTCACCAGAACCTTCTTTTGCCAGGATTGCTCCAACCAGCTTCGAGATCCAAGGGTCCAAAGTGTGCTCGACTATCCGCCCCCTCCCTCTGCGCCACTGTTTTGGTTGGTTTCAAGGAAACCATGTATGGAAAGCCCCAACCAGTACCTTTCACCAGAACCTTCATTTGCCAGGATTGCTCCAACCAGTTTCGAGATCCAAGGGTCCAAAGTGTGCTCGACTATCCGCCCCCTCACTCTGCGCCACTGTTTTGGTAGGTTTCAAGGAAACCATGCATCGAAAGCCCCAACCAGTACCTTTCACCAGAACCTTCTTTTGCCAGGATTGCTCCAACCAGCTTCGAGATCCAAGGGTCCAAAGTGTGCTCAACTATCCGCCCCCTCCCTCTGCGCCACTGTTTTGGTTGGTTGCAAGGAAACCATGTATGGAAAGCCCCAACCAGTACCTTTCACCAGAACCTTCTTTTGCCAGGATTGCTCCAACCAGTTTCGAGATCCAAGGGTCCAAAGTGTGCTCGACTATCCGCCCCCTCCCTCTGCGCCACTGTTTTGGTTGGTAGCAAGGAAACCATGTATGGAAAGCCCCAGCCAATACCTTTCACCAGAACCTTCTTTTGCCACGATTGGTCCAACCAGTTTCGAGATCCAAGGGTCCAAAGTGTGCTCGACTATCCGCCCCCTCCCTCTGCCCCACTGTTTTGGTTGGTTGCAAGGAAACCATGTATGGAAAGCCCCAGCCAATACCTTTCACCAGAACCTTCTCTTGCCAGGATTGCTCCAACCAGTTGCGAGATGCAAGGGTCCAAAGTGTGCTCGACTATCCGCCCCCTCCCTCTGCCCCACTGTTTTGGTTGGTTTCAAGGAAACCATGTATGGAAAGCCCCAACCAGTACCTTTCACCAGAACCTTCTTTTGCCAGGATTGCTCCAACCAGTTGCGAGATGCAAGCGTCCAAAGTGTGCTCGACTATCCGCCCCCTCCCTCTGCGCCACTGTTTTGGTTGGTTTCAAGGAAACCATGTATGGAAAGCCCCAACCAGTACCTTTCACCAGAACCTTCGTTTGCCAGGATTGCTCCAACCAGTTTCGAGATCTAAGGGTCCAAAGTGTGCTCGACTATCCGCCCCCCGCCACAGGCACAACAAGCACAAGCTGGGCAGTTCATGGCCGACTGGCTGGTGGTGTTGAAAAACACCGTAAATGTTCACTTCCTCAGGCGTTGCCGAAGAGCTGGAAATTGGAACGTCTCGCCGAAGTCTGGGGTCGCTGCGGGGGGGCTTGCGCAGGGAGCAATGACCCACACTGGGGCCTCTGCGGTGGGGGGGCGGACTGAGAGGCTCGCTGCCCGAGCAACGAGCCAAACTGCGGGGTGGGGCACGGCCGCTTTGGGGCGGGAGCCATTGGGAGTAGTGAGGAACGGCGGTGCCTGCTATATTGGGTCAATGTCACCTGATCACTGGCTCGAGGGGGCGGTGGCCGGCGAGGAACGGGTTGAGGGGGCGGCTTGGGGATAGGAGGGTGTTTTGGGGTAGCACACAGCACTTCAAGCACCACTGCTGCATGCTCCTCGTCCCTGTTGAGGAAATGCGAACGACTAATTCGCATTCCCTCCTGCCACACCCGCAGGTGGTTTTTCTTGGGCTGCTGAACCGCAAACCGATACATCGCTCGGCGGTTTAGCACCCCATCAACAAAATACTGTACCCCACCCCCGTGGTTGTCCCGGATGAGCTGCAGTGTTTTGGCACTGTAGGGCCCGTGAACAGTGGGTTTGGAGGGGGTGGGGGGGTCTTTGGGTACGTACTTGGGGGGTCGTGGGGGGGATGGCGGTGGCACGGCAGTGCACATCAGGGCCTCCTCCAGGGCTTCGAGGGCGACCTGGTATGGGGTTGAGTAGGGTCTGGGCAGAGGACTTGGAGAGGTTGGTGCGCGGCTGGGTGGAGGGGGAGAGGGGGGCGGTGTGGGCAATGGAGGTTGGGGCGAGGCCAGTTCGCTGAGAAACTTCTCAGCGTCAGAGTCCCACGGTGGCGACGCGGGTTGGTCTCCGAACCGCAGGAGCTCCGGCAAATCTCCCCAGCCGTCCCGGAAGGAAGGGCTGGAGGGGACAGAAGAGGCCACGCTAAGGGGGCTAGACGACATGGCGAGCTGAAAAGCTGGCGAGCTGAAAAGAGAGGGTCACGGGTGCCAGACGCCTACTTGGCGGGAGGGCGCGGGGCTGGGGGGGGCGGGGGAGCACTCAAGGGTTTGGGCCAGTACCTTTCACCAGAACCTGTCTTTGCCAGGATTGCTCCAACCAGTTTCGAGATCTAAGGGTCCAAAGTGTGCTCGACCATCCGCCCCCTGCCACAGGCACAACAAGCACAAGCTGGGCAGTTCATGGTACCATTCATGGCAATTCATGGTGGTGTTGAAAAACACCGTTGGGCCCGTGGAGTGCTGGGGGCACACTACAACACAGGCGGAGGGGGTGGAGGGGGTGACGGGGCCCGGGGATATTGCGCCCACTGCTGTAGGAGGGTGGCCAGGGCCGCACGGGAAGCGGCCCGGACAACTGCCTGCCGCTGAGGGGCTGGGATGTCCCTCCAAAGGGCTCGACTGACACCCAAGTGGAGGCTGATGACACCTTGTGGGCGATCACCGAGGTCTAGCACCGACATGTTTCCCTCCGCACGTCTCGCCCGAACGTCGTACATGTCCTGGGCGAAGACGTCCATAGGGAAGGCTGGGATAGGGGCGGGTGGTGCAGGTGGAACCGGGGGGGGGTGCAGCAGGGGCCGGAGCAGGGGCAGGAACAGGGGCGGATAGGGCAGAGGAGGAGGCTATCTCTTCGTCCTCGACCTTGACCTTGGGGTCCTTGGCCTCCTTCGGCTCCTCCTTGGGCTCTCTCTTGAGCCTGTCCCTCTTGCCCGGTCCTTCCGCTACTGCTTCTCTTTCCCGCTTCTTGTCCCCTTCTTCTCCAGATTCGCGCTTGTCAGACATTAACAGAAACCTGACAATCAGACAATTGGGAGTTGAAATACCAACTACCTTGTGTGGTCCGACCCTTCGAAAATTCAATAGTCTTTGAGCAATGCCCACATCCCAACTGTCTTCTGTGGTCCGACCCTTCGAAAATGCAATACTCTTCGATCAATGGCAAGCCCCAACCAGTACCTTTCACCAGAACCTTCATTTGCCAGGATTGCTTCAACCAGCTTCGAGATCCAAGGGTCCAAAGTGTGCTCGACTATCCGCCCCCTCACTCTGCGCCACTGTTTTGGTAGGTTTCAAGGAAACCATGTATGGAAAGCCCCAACAAGTACCTTTCACCAGAACCTTCTTTTGCCAGGATTGCTCCAACCAGCTTCGAGATCCAAGGGTCCAAAGTGTGCTCGACTATCCGCCCCCTCCCTCTGCCCCACTGTTTTGGTTGGTTTCAAGGAAACCATGTATGGAAAGCCCCAACCAGTACCTTTCACCAGAACCTTCATTTGCAAGGATTGCTCCAACCAGTTTCGAGATCCAAGGGTCCAAAGTGTGCTCAACTATCCGCCCCCTCACTCTGCCCCACTGTTTCGGTTGCTTGCAAGGAAACCATGTATCGAAAGCCCCAACCAGTACCTTTCACTAGAACCTTCTTTTGCCAGGATTGCTCCAACCAGTTTCGAGATCTAAGGGTCCAAAGTGTGCTCAACTATCCGCCCCCTCCCTCTGCGCCACTGTTTTGGTTGGTTGCAAGGAAACCATGTATGGAAAGCCCCAACCAGTACCTTTCACCAGAACCTTTTTTTGCCACGATTGCTCCAACCAGCTTCGAGATCTAAGGGTCCAAAGTGTGCTCGACTATCCGCCCCCTCCCTCCGCGCCACTGTTTTGGTTGGTTTCAAGGAAACCATGTATGGAAAGCCCCAACCAGTACCTTTCACAAGAACCTTCATTTGCCAGGATTGCTCCAACCAGTTTCGAGATCCAAGGGTCCAAAGTGTGCTCGACTATCCGCCCCCTCACTCTGCGCCACTGTTTTGGTAGGTGTCAAGGAAACCATGTATGGAAAGCCCCAACCAGTACCTTTCACCAGAACCTTCTTTTGCCAGGATTGCTCCAACCAGTTTCGAGATCCAAGGGTCCAAAGTGTGCTCGACTATCCGCCCCCTCCCTCTGCGCCACTGTTTTGGTTGGTTTCAAGGAAACCATGTATGGAAAGCCCCAACCAGTACCTTTCACCAGAACCTTCTTTTGCCAGGATTGCTCCAACCAGTTTCGAGATGCAAGGGTCCAAAGTGTGCTCGACTATCCGCCCCCTGCCACAGGCACAACAAGCACAAGCTGGGCTGGAAGCATGAATGGATGCCAACAGGCAGTTCAGGTGCAGGTGCAGTTCATTTCAGTGCCTCGAATGGGAATATATACCTCCCTCTCACTCCTCCCCCTCAGACTCGGGCTCAGGCTGAGGCTGTGCCTTGTGAGAGGCCTCGGCCTTGGTCTTAGGGGGCACAATGACGAGAATCAACTCCCCTGGCCCGGAATCACCCCCATGGATGAGGGGGAAGGACCTCATCCAATTGCGAGGTCGTGGTCAGACCCCTTCACATAGTCAATGACAGTCCTGACCTGTGTGACTATGCGAAGGGGCAGTGACCCCTGGTCCCCTGGTCCCCCTCCACTCCAGCCTACATATGGGCTGCGGCTGATCTTCTTCCTCCTCTTACCTGAAGGGGCCCCAGAGTCAGGGGCCGCCCGCCCTCTCTTCACGCCTGTGGAGGAAACAGGCACCTTGGAATCTGAGTCAGATGACTCAGGGGCCACCTGCCCTCTCCTCACCCCTGTCGAAGAAATAGGCACGTCTGAGTCAGATGACTCAGAGTCTGAAACCACCACCTCCTCCTTCCCCTTCCCCTTCCCCCTCCCCTTACCCTTACCCTTCTCCTTCCCCTTCCCCTTACCCACTGCAATCTCTGGGGCAGAGTCTGAAGAGTCTGAATCACCCCCCCCTTCCCCTTACCCTTACCCTTCTCCTTCCCCTTCCCCTTACCCACTGCAATATTCTGGGGCAGAGTCTGAAGAGTCTGAATCACCCCCCCCCTTCCCCTTCCCCTTCCCCTTCCCTTTCCCCTTACCCACACCAGGGATAGCAGGGCCAGAGTCAGGGTTCGCGATGCAAAAAAGTACCACAATGGGTACCATGTTGCCGGAGAGGGGGGCAAAGGGGACAGGCCCTTTGCCCCCCCCAACTGGGGCCAGCTGCCCGGAGACTTCTTTCATCTCCTTCAGGGCCGCAGGGCCCCAGCCAGTGCGGCGGCACTTCCAGCTCCCTTTCACCTGAGCCCATGCCAGGGTTTTGTCCAGCAACTCCCGGCACTGGCGCCCCCACCTGGCAAAATGGCTCAGGGCGGGGGGGGTGTCCCAAACACCCATAGGGTGGCTCATGTGCCACAAAATTATTTTAACCGCCACATACATGCAGTTGTGGCGGTTGCAGGAGTCGGGGGCGGTGTGCATCCTCGCCGAAACCCCCCTGTCCCTCAGCTTCTGGGTGCACGACCTTGAAACAGCCGTAGCTGCAAGGTCGTACACCTCCCGACCCCCAGGATGCCCTGCAAAAACCACCCCATGCAGGAGCTCCTCCTGGTGTCCCCCTGTTACCTCCCATTTCCCAAAGGGGGGGAGGGTGCTGGGGGGCATCTTGGGGAGGGGGGCCTTAAGGAGGCGGCGTTTCTTTGCCTCCTCCCAAGCCCCCCGAATCTGCTCCAGCAGATCCTCTGCCCTTCCCTGCTGGGCAGTAGCTGCTGCCCGCAGCTTTCCCTCCGTGCTCTTCACCCCCTGCCCCCCCTGCCTCTTCCCCCCCACCCCCTCCCGGACAGCCTCCTCAGCCTTCTTGAAGGACTGGCAGGCCTGCTCAAACTGCCCTCTCCACTTGGAGTACCGATCGGCTGGTGATCAGTACTCCTTGAGGACCAGTTTCCTCAACTGGTCCGGAACCCCCAACTCCCCACACACTGCCACACTCCGGTCGAAAATGGCCAGGTCCAGAACCACCTTGGCCACGTTTGGGGGCGTCTGCCCAATTGGAGCACGATGCTCCACTTGCCTGCGGGAGGTCACGGCCCCCCGAGTGACCCACACCATCACCCCCTCCCCCTCTGGCCCGTAGCGTGCCCCGGCCGCGAACCAGGACACTGTCTTCTTACTCAGCTGTGCAAGCACCATCTGGACTTGCACAGCTGCAACAGCCGCCAGCAAAGCTGCGCAGTGGGCAGCCTGCATGCCCTTGGGGTCCTCCGCATCTTCTGCTGCGGCGGCGGGCCCTGCTGCTGCTGCTCCTGCTGCTCCTGCTGCTCCTCCGACTGCTGGCGCCTCCCACAAAGCGGGGGTGGCTGGCGAAGGGTTGCTGGCACCGGCACTGCTACCGGCGCTGGGGTTCCCACTCCCAAGTTCGGCCAGTCGACCCGAGGAGATGGGGACGGCGGCAGGAGCTGGTGGCTGGGCGCGGGCAGCCAGGGCAGCAGAGATGGAAGACATCAGAGCAAAAAAGAGGGCTGATGAAGACCCAACACAGTGCATCCCCAGCTTAGGCAGGGGGGGGGGCTTCTGCGGTCCCAACCTGGCCCTGGCCCTCACCCTTGGCCTGCAACCATGCACCTAAGATGGTAAGTCGCTGCCGCTTTGGTGCGCCCTCGGAAGAAGGTTTGGGGGCTGGGGCCAAAAGAAACTCAATGCCCCACAAGACACCGTGCGCATGGTACGTGGGTTGCTGGTCTGTTCTGAAAACCTCACCGTCGGGGGGGGGGGGGGTAACCACCTTTTCCCACGTGCCTGAGGGGGCTTGGTCCCACACCCGCCACCCGTCCTTTTCCCCGAAAACCTCTACCACATGTGCATCTGTGATGGTGGCTCTGAGGGCGCTGTGAATCGTTGCATGTGGGGACTCGCAGAAGGCATCGTTTATGATAACCCTCAAAACCTCGAACGGAACATGAATAAATGAGAGGGGGGGGAACTGCACGTTGCAGGAAACTACTTTTTTGGACCGCTTCTTGATCTTGGCCTCTTTGAACCAAGTAACTACATCGCTCTGGGTCCACTTTAACTCGCGAATGGTACTGTCCGGGTGTGTGGACAGTATTGATTTCAAGTACATGTAATGTACACGCAGCCTCTCTTCAGATTCCTCCGCAAAGGTCCGGTCCGTGTTGTATTTCGGATCCGGACCAACAATGCAGAGGTTTCTGTATTGTACACCGTACGAGGTCTCATGTTTGCTGGGGCTTGTCTTGCCCACAGCCTCCCGTGTCGTCAAGACAGGGATTGAAAAATGCTTATGTTTAAGCATAGCCAGCAAAGTATCCTTGGGCTGGATGCGGTATGCATCAGGGACGACCCTGTCCAAAAAAACCCTTAGCATTCTGGGTTCAATGGTCTCTGACGGCTTATGCCGCAGGCACAGTGCTGCTAGGGCGTGTTGGAGGCGCGATTGTGTATCACCCGGTTCGGGAACTTCGGTATTGGCTGTGTCCGCGTCAATGAGCTCGCCCTCAAACTCGAAATCTGGTTCCGGGAGCTGCTGAACGGGCTGGGGGGGCTGAGCGGGCGAAGACGAGGCACTAGCGGCACTGCCTTGACTACCAGACATGTCTGTTGCAGGTGACAAAAAGTGTTCTGAGCACAAAAAGGGAATACATTAGTGAGTCTACTCAAAAGGGGCCTAGGTGAGAAAGCGACACACATGCAAAAAGAAAACCACAAAAGCAGGCACAAAGCATCACAAGGCACAAAGGGCAAACATTCATAAGCTTGAGTACAGTGTTCTCGATGCAAGTTTGTAGGCAAAGCAGCCACCAAGGATCAAACTGGCGTTGCACATGTCAAAAGCAAAAGTCCAAATTCACAAAGGAGCACAAAGGGGAAGCAATCATAAGCTTGAGCACAGTGTTCTCCATGCAGTTTTGTAGGCAAAGCAGACAAAGGGTAGACAAACATTAGCTTCAACGTGCTGTTCTCCATGGCATCTTGCAGGCAAGGTAGGCACCAAGCATCCAACCAAAATTCCACCGGGTTCGGGCTAAAAAATTTCTTCCGAGCTCCCCCGGCACGGTCGGCTGGGAAGCCCATGGAACATTCCTACCGATATTGGTTGCGTTTTGGGACCCGATCTGGCTGCCAAAACTTCCGAGCATCTTTCCACCAAGCATCCAACCAAAATTCCACTGGGTTCGGGCTGAAAAATTTCTTCCGAGCTCCCCCGGCACAGTCGGCTGGGAAGCCCATGGAACATTCCTACCGATATCGGTTGCGTTTTGGGGGGCCGATCTGGCTGCCAAAACTTCCAAGCATCTTTCCAAGGATTTTCGAAAACTTCCAAGCGACGGACCGAAGCATATCGCATGCACGTCGGTAAACATTTCCTAAAATTGCCACCGGTAACCGGACAATATTGGTCTCTCTTTCAATGTTCTGTGCTGGGCACCGGTGGTACATGTGGTGGTTGCTTAAATGTGCTCGCTCCGGCGCTCGGATTGTGCCATGCCGTTGGTTATAGAATCGCTCCCCGAGTTGTATCACAAACCGTCTATGAGTAGGAGTAAGAAATGAGCTTCAATACCAAGACAAGACATAACGTAACACTTTGACACAACAAGCATACCCAACTATCATTACGAACACGATGCAGAACGTCACACTTTGACACAAAAATCATACCCACAGCCAATTTGTTGCCACTCAAACTTGGAGGATAAGTGGTTGGCCAATTGGAAACAAACCAATTGTGCTGCACTTGACAATTTGATACGAAGCAAATTCGGACCGCAATGATCAAACAACAACCTGCACACATCATGTGTCGCAACTTACCATGAATAAACTACCCGGGTGCACCATGCCGTTCCATCACACAGAGCAACAAAATAAGTTGAAAGAGCTATTCCTATGATAACACGGTCACATACCTTTCAACGTCACAATTGTGGTGATGGTTGGCACTCCTCATGCCTTCATTGGTTGTTGAAAACCTAACAACGCACACAGAGGGTTTGGCACGTCTATAATTGGTGCTCAATAATCACAACCATGATACCAAAACAACAATGAAGAAAAAGCAAGCGTGAAATTCCTACCATCTACATCCACACATACCTTTCAACCTCACGATGGTGTTCATGGACTGTGGATCCCATTCCTTCATTAATTGTTGAATCCCTAACAAATCACATAAAAATTGGCAAACCCATCAATGGTGTTCAATAACCACGACAATGATACAAATCCAACTACAAACAACACACAACATTGCACCATTCATCAAATATTATGTTACAGCATCACAAAGAGCAACTACCATGCCAGAGCAAAAAACCAATTCTATTCACATACCATGCTACAATCCTTCGGCTTGGCACAGGGTCATGAACTGCCAGTTGAAATCTGGCCCGTGCTTGCTGGTTCACACGGTTCGCATACTTGCGATGTTTGTTATGGGACATTTTAGGCATGGTAGAGACTGAAGAAAAAGACATAAGGAAAAGCAAAACAAGCCCAAGCCATCAATTTGATACAACAGCTACTTAGAGTCTCTTTAACGGTAATATCTACATCACATGTGCAGCTACTTGGAGTCTCTTTAACGGTAATCTACATCACATCACCAAAAAAATTACCGCACGCACCACAAAACTTCGAGACCAATCTACGTCAAACAATGACGTTCCAAACTTAAAGAAAACATGAAGATCCCAGCTAGCTCACCCAATGGAAATTGCAAATCAAGATCCGAGCCAATTCACACAATGAAGGGCCAGTTCATACAAATGAGATATATGCAATGGCAACCCAATATGCATTCAACCCAAGAGACAATGAAGCCAAGCCGAATGGGAATGCAACACAATATTAGACAATGCAAATGTTTACACAAGCGAGATCCGGTTCCCACAAATATTAGACAATGCAAATGTTTACACAAGCGAGATCCGGTTCCCACAATGCGTACATGTTGTCGGATCCCAATGCAACAAAGGTGTACATGGCAAAAAACCCTATGTACCATATGTACCATTTACCATATGTACCAATCCATTGGTTGTCTGCCTTGTGTGTTGCGCAACAACATCGACCAATATAGGGTTGTAAAACAAACAAACAAACGAACAAAAAGAACACCCCACATTGCACATTGTGTACCGCAATTCCACTCCCGGGTTTCCACAACGGGCCACCAAACGTTGGTGGCCACGCAGTTCCACGCTGCGCCCACACTCATTGCTGAGTGGGGCACCACTAGCGTAGCAAGGCTAGCGGCTCTGCTTGAGGAGTAGATGGATCGGACACAATGCTCAATGTGGGTGGCAGCTCCCCGCGCCAGGGGCCCCTTGTCCGCGGGCTGACGTTTGCAGTTAACATTTGCCACGGTGACGATTGCATTGAACAAGTGTCACCCGCCAGTGAGGAGAAATCCATGGCTCCCAATGCTTAGCACGGGGACAAAATCAGAAATGGCCAACATGTGGGTATATTGGCTATCTGACCCTGGCCCCAAGGTTGACACCCCGTAACGTAACCCATGCCTTCTCGAGGTCCCCATTGAGGGCCTGCCTTGTGTGTTGCGCAACAACACCGACCAATATAGGGCTGTAAAACAAACAAACAAACAAAAATAACACCCCAGATTGCACATTGTGTACCGCAATTCCACTCCCGGGTTTCCACAACGGGCCACCAAACGTTGGTGGCCACGCGGTTCCACGCTGCGCCCACACTCATTGCTGAGTGGGGCACCACTAGCGTAGCAAGGCTAGCGGCTCCGCTTGAGGAGTAGATGGATCGCCAAGGGCCCCTTGTCCGCGGGCTGACGTTTGCAGTTAATATTTGCCACGGTGACGATTGCATTGAACAAATGTCACCCGCCAGTGAGGAGAAATCCATGGCTCCCAATGCTTAGCACGGGGACAAAATAAGAAATGGCCAACACGTGGGTATATTGGCTATCTGATCCTGGCCCCAAGGTTGACACCCCGTAACGTAACCCATGCCTTCTCGAGGTCCCCATTGAGGGGCTGCCTTGTGTGTTGCGCAACAACACCGACCAATATAGGGTTGTAAAACAAACAAACAAACAAAAAGAACACCCCACATTGCACATTGTGTACCGCAATTCCACTCCCGGGTTTCCACAACGGGGCATCAAACGTTGGTGGCCACGCGGTTCCACGCTGCGTCCACACTCGTTGCTGAGTGGGGCACCACTAGCGTAGCAAGGCTAGCGGCTCCGCTTGAGGTGTAGATGGATCGGACACAATGCTCAATGTGGGTGGCAGCTCCCCGGGCCAGGGGCCCCTTGTCCGCGGGCTGACGTTTGCAGTTAACGTTTGCCCAGGGTAACAAATTGAATAAGCGTGATGTGTACCAATCCCTTAGGAAACCCCCCCCCCCCCGGCCCCCCGCGACCTAGTACCCAAAAATGGTGAAAAAGACGTAAAGACGGCCTAAAACATGCTTTACATAGCTTGGATGGTCATTTTGGGTGATGATGATACCAAAAGAACCAGTTTCAAAAACCTCGATTTTTGGGCTGTCCAAGGAGAAAGACGGCATAAGCAGGTTGTGTACCAATCCCTTTGGAGGACCCCCCCGCCACCCAATACCCAAATAGGGGACAAAACACCCAAATACGGCCTAAAACATGCTTTGCATACCTTGGATGGTCATTTTAGGTGATGACAATACCAAAAAAACCA
Organism: Eutreptiella sp. 'Long Island Sound 2002'; assembly: GCA_964036045.1. Taxonomy (NCBI): domain Eukaryota; phylum Euglenozoa; class Euglenophyceae; order Eutreptiales; family Eutreptiaceae; genus Eutreptiella; species Eutreptiella sp. 'Long Island Sound 2002'. The sequence goes on from OZ038382.1 coordinate 717,727, forward strand.
GTTTCAAAAACTTCGATTTTTGGGCTATGCGGGGAGAAAACCTGCATAAGCAGGTTGTGTACCATTCTTTTGGGAGACCCCCCCCCCCCCCCCCCCACCCAATACCCAAATAGGGGACAAAACACCCAAATACGGCCTAAAACATGCTTTACATAGCTTGGATGGTCATTTTAGGTGATCAGAATATCAAAAAAATAAATTTCGAAAACTTCGATTTTTGAGCTGTCAAAGGTGAAAAACTGCATAAGCAGGTTGTGTACCAATCCCTTGGGAGCCCCCCCCCCCCCCCCCACCCCTCCCCCCCGGACCTAATACCCAAATAGGGTGAAAAACATGTAAATACGGCCTAAAACATGCTTTACATACCTTGGATGGTCATTTTGGGTTGTCACAATACCAAAAAAATAAGTTTCAAAAACTTCGATTTTTGAGCTGCCTGGGGTGAAAAACTGCATAAGCAGGTTGTGTACTGGCCCATTCACTAGGCCATTATTGGTGGAAACAGTCATTTCGCGTCTTTGGCACGGGTTGTGGACGGCCCCAGGCAAGGCTAGAGACTGCAAAAAACGTCCTTCCGTATCCTAGTAGGCATATACTGTCACAACATCCCCACTTGCACCCCTCAGAGTAGGTACCACGGGGTCACCGAGGTCGACGAACATAGCAAAAATGGCTGAAAAGTGCATAAACTGCATCAGCGCTCGTCCCACTCCGCCCCATACAAACCCCATAGAGTCGGGACCCGGAAAAACTTTTTCGGCTCAAAATCGAAAAAAACCAAAAGATTCATGATTTTCGACCCAAAAAAAGGGGGGGTCATTTTTTGACCCCCCCCCCCAACCCCCCCCCTCCCTTAAAACCTGAAAAAAGTGGGTTTCAAGTGGGGGGCGTCTGGGGGGGTCCGGACCAAAAACTCATTGGGGGGTGCGTTTATTGGACAAAATAATGATTTTACAAAGGGTTAAACTAACAATTCAACCCCTTGGGGTAGGGTACGCGAATAGCCCCAAAAAGGCCAAAATGGGGGGGTATGTGGCGTTTTCCCCTATATACGCCTGCCTGGCTTTGATCTAACAACCTCTGCGAGGGGATTTCCATTTTTGAGCTGCCGAGGCGGGAAACCTGCATAAGCAGGTTGTGCCCTAGACTCCTTGGGAGCCCCACCCCCCCCCCCCCCAACCCCCAAATAGGGTGAAAAACACATAAAGAGGGGCTAAAACATGCTTTACATAGGATATTTGACCATTTTGGATGGTCAAAGTATCAAAAAAAATCAGTTTCGGAATTCTATTGCCTTCGGCAAGTCCACCTCGCAGAGAATCTACACCGAGCAACACTCACCCAAAATAGGGTGAAAACTACATAAATACGGCCTAAAACATGCTTTACATACCTTGGATGGTCATTTTGGGTGGCCAAAATATCAAAAAAACAGGTTTCAAAAACTTCGATTTTTGAGCTCTCCGAGGTGAAAAACTGCACCAGCAGGTTGTGTACCAATCCCCTAGGAGACCCCCCCCCCACCCAATACCCAAATAAGGTTACAAACACGTAAATACAGCCTAAAACATGCTTTACATTGCTTGAATGGTCATTTTGGGTGATGACAATATCAAAAAAACAAGTTTCGAAAACTTCGATTTTTGAGCCGTCCAAGGTGAAAAACTGCAATAGCAGGTTGTGTACCAATCCCTTGGGAGGTCCCCACCCCCCCGGAGGTAATACCCAAATACCCAAAATTGGGTGAAAAACATGTAAATACGGGCTAAAACATGCTTTACATACCTTGGATGATCATTTTGGGTTGTCACCATATCAAAAAAACAAGTTTCGAAAACTTCGATTTTTGAGCTGTCCAAGGTGAAAAACTGCATGAGCAGGTTGTGTACCAATCCCTTGGGAGGTCCCCACCCCCCCGGAGGTAATACCCAAATACCCAAAATTGGGTGAAAAACATGTAAATACGGGCTAAAACATGCTTTACATACCTTGGATGATCATTTTGGGTTGTCACCATATCAAAAAGATAAGTTTCGAAAACTTTGATTTTTGAGCTGCCCGGGGTGAAAAACTGCATAAGCAGGTTGCGTACCAATCCCTTGGGAGACCCCCCCCCCCCCCCCCCGGACCTAATACCCAAATAAGATGAAAAACACGCAAATACAGCCTAAAACATGCTTTACATACCTTGGATGATCATTTTGGGTTGTCACGATATCAAAAAAACAAGTTTCGAAAACTTTGATTTTTGAGCTGCCCGGGGTGAAAAAACTGCATAAGCAGGTTGTGTACCAATCCCTTGGGAGCCCCCCCCCCCCCCCCCCCCCCGGACCTAATACCCAAATAGGATGAAAAACACGCAAATACAGCCTAAAACATGCTTTACATACCTTGGATGATCATTTTGGGTTGTCACAATATCAAAAAAACAGGTTTCAAAAACTTCGATTTTTGAGCTGCCCGGGGTGAAAAACTGCATCAGCAGGTTGTGTACCAATCCCTTGGGAGACCCCCCCACGGACCTAATCCCCAAATAGGGTGAAAAACACGTGGATACGGCCTAAAACATGCTTTACATACCTTGGATGGTCATTTTAGGTGGTCACAATATCAAAAAAACAAGTTTCGAAAACTTCGATTTTTGAGCTGCCAGGCTGAAAAACTGCATAAGCAGGTTGTGTACCAATCCCTTCGACCCCCCCCCCCCCCCCCCGGACCTAATACCCAAATAGGGTGAAAAACACGTAAATACGGCCTAAAACATGCTTTACATACCTTGGATGGTCATTTGGGGTGATCACAATATCAAAAAAACAAGTTTCGAATACTTCGATTTTTGAGCTGCCCAGGGTGAAAAACTGCATGAGCAGGTTGTGTACCAATCCCTTGGGAGGTCCCCACCCCCCCGGAGGTAATACCCAAATACCCAAAATTAGGTGAAAAACATGTAAATACGGGCTAAAACATACCTTGGATGATCATTTTGGGTTGTCACCACATCAAAAAAATAACTTTCGAAAACTTGATTTTTGAGCTGCCCGGGGTGAAAAACTGCATAAGCAGGTTGCGTACCAATCCCTTGGGAGACCCCCCCCCCCCCCCCGGACCTAATACCCAAATAGGATGAAAAACACGCAAATACAGCCTAAAACATGCTTTACATACCTTGGATGATCATTTTGGGTTGTCACGATATCAAAAAAACAAGTTTCGAAAACTGATTTTTGAGCTGCCCGGGGTGAAAAACTGCATAAGCAGGTTGTGTACCAATCCCTTGGGAGCGCCCCCCCCCCCCCCCCCCGGACCTAATACCCAAATAGGATGAAAAACACGCAAATACAGCCTAAAACATGCTTTACATACCTTGGATGATCATTTTGGGTTGTCACAATATCAAAAACACAGGTTTCAAAAACTTCGATTTTTGAGCTGCCCGTGCCGAAAAGCTGCATCAGCAGGTTGTGTACCAATCCCTTGGGAGACCCCCCCCCCCCCCCCCCCCGGACCTAATACCCAAATACGGTGAAAAACACGCAAATACAGCCTAAAACATGCTTTACATACCTTGGATGGTCATTTTAGGTGGTCACAATATCAAAAAAACAAGTTTCGAATACTTCGATTTTTGAGCTGCCCAGGGTGAAAATTTGCATAAGCAGGTTGCGTACCAATCCCTTGGGAGACCCCCCCCCCCGGACCTAATACCCAAATAGGATGAAAAACACGCAAATACAGCCTAAAACATGCTTTACATACCTTGGATGATCATTTTGGGTTGTCACGATATCAAAAAAACAAGTTTCGAAAACTTTGATTTTTGAGCTGCCCGGGGTGAAAAACTGCATAAGCAGGTTGTGTACCAATCCCTTGGGAGCCCCCCCCCCCCCCCCCCCCGGGACCTAATACCCAAATAGGATGAAAAACACGCAAATACAGCCTAAAACATGCTTTACATACCTTGGATGATCATTTTGGGTTGTCACGATATCAAAAAAACAAGTTTCGAAAACTTTGATTTTTGAGCTGCCCGGGGTGAAAAACTGCATCAGCAGGTTGTGTACCAATCCCTTGGGAGACCCCCCCCCCCCCCCCCCCCGGACCTAATACCCAAATAGGGTGAAAAACACGTAAATGCGGCCTAAAACATGCTTTACATACCTTGGATGGTCATTTTAGGTGGTCACAATATCAAAAAAACAAGTTTCGAATACTTCGATTTTTGAGCTGCCCAGGGTGAAAAACTGCATAAGCAGGTTGTGTACCAATCCCTTGGGAGACCCCCCCCCCGGACCTAATACCCAAATAGGATGAAAAACACGCAAATACAGCCTTAAACATGCTTTACATACCTTGGATGATCATTTTGGGTTGTCACGATATCAAAAAAACAAGTTTCGAATACTTCGATTTTTGAGCTGCCCAGGGTGAAAAACTGCATAAGCAGGTTGTGTACCAATCCCTTCGACCCCCCCCCCCCCGGACCTAATACCCAAATAGGGTGAAAAACACGTAAATACGGCCTAAAACATGCTTTACATACCTTGGATGGTCATTTTAGGTGATCACAATATCAAAAAACCAAGTTTCGAATACTTCGATTTTTGAGCTGCCCAGGGTGAAAAACTGCATAAGCAGGTTGTGTACCAATCCCCTATGGGAGACCCCCCCCCCCCGGACCTAATACCCAAATAGGATGAAAAACACGCAAATACAGCCTAAAACATGCTTTACATACCTTGGATGATCATTTTGGGTTGTCACAATATCAAAAAAACAAGTTTCGAATACTTCGATTTTTGAGCTGTCCGGGTCGAAAAACTGCATAAGCAGGTTGTGTACCAATCCCTTCGACCCCCCCCCCCCCGGACCTAATACCCAAATAGGATGAAAAACACGTAAATACGGCCTAAAACATGCTTTACATACCTTGGATGATCATTTTGGGTTGTCACGATATCAAAAAAACAAGTTTCGAAAACTTCGATTTTTGAGCTGCCCGGGGTGAAAAACTGCATAAGCAGGTTGTGTACCAATCCCTTAGGAGACCCTCCCCCCCCCCGGACCTAATACCCAAATAGGATGAAAAACACGCAAATACAGTCTAAAACATGCTTTACATACCTTGGATGATCATTTTGGGTTGTCACAATATCAAAAAAACCAGTTTCAAAAACTTCGATTTTTGAGCTGCCCGGGGTGAAAAACTGCATAAGCAGGTTGTGTACCAATCCCTTGGGAGACCCCCCCCCCCCCCCCCGACCTAATCCCCAAATAGGGTGAAAAACACGTAAATACGGCCTAAAACATGCTTTACATACCTTGGATGGTCATTTTAGGTGGTCACAATATCAAAAAAACAAATTTCGAAAACTTCGATTTTTGAGCTGCCCAGGGTGAAAAACTGCATCAGCAGGTTGTGTACCAATCCCTTGGGAGACACCCCCCCCCCGGACCTAATACCCAAAATAGGGTGGAAACTACATAAATACGGCCTAAAACATGCTTTACATACCTTGGATGGTCATTTTGGGTTGTCACAATATCAAAAAAATAAGTTTCAAAAACTTCGATTTTTGAGCTGCCTGGGGTGAAAAACTGCATAAGCAGGTTGTGTACTGGCCCATTCACTAGGCCATTATTGGTGGAAACAGTCATTTCGCGTCTTTGGCACGGGTTGTGGACGGCCCCAGGCAAGGCTAGAGACTGCAAAAAACGTCCTTCTGTATCCTAGTAGGCATATACTGTCACAACATCCCCACTTGCACCCCTCAGAGTAGGTACCACGGGGTCACCGAGGTCGACGAACATAGCAAAAATGGCTGAAAAGTGCATAAACTGCATCAGCGCTCGTCCCACTCCGCCCCATACAAACCCCATTAGAGTCGGGACCCGGAAAAACTTTTTCGGCTCAAAATCGAAAAAACCAAAAGATTCATGATTTTCGACCCAAAAAAAGGGGGGGTCATTTTTTGACCCACCCCCCCACCCCCACCCATCCGCCCCACCCCCCCCCCCCTCCCTCAAAACCTGAAAAAAGTGGGTTTCAAGTGGGGGGCGTCTGGGGGGGTCCGGACCAAAAACTCATTGGGGGATGCGTTTATTGGACAAAATAATGATTTTACAAGGGGTTAAACTAACAATTCAACCCCTTGGGGTAGGGTACGCGAATAGCCCCCAAAAAGGCCAAAATGGGGGGTATGTGGCGTTTTCCCCTATATACGCCTGCCTGGCTTTGATCTAACAACCTCTGCGAGGTGATTTCCATTTTTGAGCTGCCGAGGCGGGAAAACTGCATAAGCAGGTTGTGCCCTAGACTCCTTGGGAGCCCCACCCCCCCCCCCCCCCGACCCCCAAATAGGGTGAAAAACACATAAAGAGGGGCTAAAACATGCTTTACATAGGATATTTGACCATTTTGGATGGTCAAAGTATCAAAAAAAATCAGTTTCGGAATTCTATTGCCTTCGGCAAGTCCACCTCGCAGAGAATCTACACCGAGCAACACTCACCCAAAATAGGGTGAAAACTACAGAAATACGGCCTAAAACATGCTTTACATACCTTGGATGGTCATTTTGGGTGGTCAAAATATCAAAAAAACAGGTTTCAAAAACTTCGATTTTTGAGCTCTCTGAGGTGAAAAACTGCACCAGCAGGTTGTGTACCAATCCCCTAGGAGACCCCCCCCCCCACCCAATACCCAAATAAGGTTACAAACACGTAAATACAGCCTAAAACATGCTTTACATTGCTTGAATGGTCATTTTGGGTGATGACAATATCAAAAAAACAAGTTTCGAAAACTTCGATTTTTGAGCCGTCCAAGGTGAAAAACTGCAATAGCAGGTTGTGTACCAATCCCTTGGGAGGTCCCCACCCCCCCGGAGGTAATACCCAAATACCCAAAATTGGGTGAAAAACATGTAAATACGGGCTAAAACATGCTTTACATACCTTGGATGATCATTTTGGGTTGTCACGATATCCAAAAAACAAGTTTCGAAAACTTCGATTTTTGAGCTGTCCAAGGTGAAAAACTGCATAAGCAGGTTGTGTACCAATCCCTTGGGAGGTCCCCACCCCCCGGAGGTAATACCCAAATACCCAAAATTGGGTGAAAAACATGTAAATACGGGCTAAAACATGCTTTACATACCTTGGATGATCATTTTGGGTTGTCACCATATCAAAAAAATAAGTTCGAATACTTCGATTTTTGAGCTGCCCGGGGTGAAAAACTGCATAAGCAGGTTGCGTACCAATCCCTTGGGAGACCCCCCCCCCCCCCCCGGACCTAATACCCAAATAGGATGAAAAACACGCAAATACAGCCTAAAACATGCTTTACATACCTTGGATGATCATTTTGGGTTGTCACAATATCAAAAAAACAGGTTTCAAAAACTTCGATTTTTGAGCTGCCCGGGGTGAAAAGCTGCATCAGCAGGTTGTGTACCAATCCCTTCGACCCCCCCCCCCCCCCCCCCCGGACCTAAAACCCAAATAGGGTGAAAAACACGTAAATACGGCCTAAAACATGCTTTACATACCTTGGATGGTCATTTTAGGTGATCACAATATCAAAAAAACAAGTTTCGAATACTTCGATTTTGAGCTGCCCAGGTGAAAAACTGCATAAGCAGGTTGTGTACCAATCCCTTGGGAGACCCCCCCCCGGACCTAATACCCAAATAGGATGAAAAACACGCAAATACAGCCTAAAACATGCTTTACATACCTTGGATGATCATTTTGGGTTGTCACAATATCAAAAAAAACAAGTTTCGAATACTTCGATTTTTGAGCTGTCCGGGTCGAAAAACTGCATAAGCAGGTTGTGTACCAATCCCTTCCGACCCCCCCCCCCCCCCCCCGGACCTAATACCCAAATAGGATGAAAAACACGTAAATACGGCCTAAAACATGCTTTACATACCTTGGATGATCATTTTGGGTTGTCACGATATCAAAAAAACAAGTTTCGAAAACTTCGATTTTTGAGCTGCCCGGGTGAAAAACTGCATAAGCAGGTTGTGTACCAATCCCTTAGGAGACCCTCCCCCCCCCCGGACCTAATACCCAAATAGGATGAAAAACACGCAAATACAGTCTAAAACATGCTTTACATACCTTGGATGATCATTTTGGGTTGTCACAATATCAAAAAAACCAGTTTCAAAAACTGCTATTTTTTAGCTGCCCGGGGTGAAAAACTGCATAAGCAGGTTGTGTACCCTTGGGAGACCCCCCCCCCCCCCCCCCCCCGACCTAATCCCCAAATAGGGTGAAAAACACGTAAATACGGCCTAAAACATGCTTTACATACCTTGGATGGTCATTTTAGGTGGTCACAATATCAAAAAAACAAATTCGAAAACTTCGATTTTTGAGCTGCCCAGGGTGAAAAACTGCATCAGCAGGTTGTGTACCAATCCCTTGGGAGACACCCCCCCCCCGGACCTAATACCCAAAATAGGGTGGAAACTACATAAATACGGCCTAAAACATGCTTTACATACCTTGGATGGTCATTTTGGGTTGTCACAATATCAAAAAAATAAGTTTCAAAAACTTCGATTTTTGAGCTGCCTGGGGTGAAAAACTGCATAAGCAGGTTGTGTACTGGCCCATTCACTAGGCCATTATTGGTGGAAACAGTCATTTCGCGTCTTTGGCACGGGTTGTGGACGGCCCCAGGCAAGGCTAGAGACTGCAAAAAACGTCCTTCTGTATCCTAGTAGGCCATATACTGTCACAACATCCCCACTTGCACCCCTCAGAGTAGGTACCACGGGTCACCGAGGTCGACGAACATAGCAAAAATGGCTGAAAAGTGCATAAACTGCATCAGCGCTCGTCCCACTCCGCCCCATACAAACCCCATAGAGTCGGGACCCGGAAAAACTTTTTCGGCTCAAAATCGAAAAAAACCAAAAGATTCATGATTTTCGACCCAAAAAAAGGGGGGGTCATTTTTTGACCCACCCCCCCACCCCCCCCATCCGCCCCACCCCCCCCCCCTCCCTCAAAACCTGAAAAAAGTGGGTTTCAAGTGGGGGGCGTCTGGGGGGGTCCGGACCAAAAACTCATTGGGGGATGCGTTTATTGGACAAAATAATGATTTTACAAGGGGTTAAACTAACAATTCAACCCCTTGGGGTAGGGTACGCGAATAGCCCCAAAAAGGCCAAAATGGGGGGGTATGTGGCGTTTTCCCCTATATACGCCTGCCTGGCTTTGATCTAACAACCTCTGCGAGGTGATTTCCATTTTTGAGCTGCCGAGGCGGGAAAACTGCATAAGCAGGTTGTGCCCTAGACTCCTTGGGAGCCCCACCCCCCCCCCCCCCCCCCCGACCCCCAAATAGGGTGAAAAACACATAAAGAGGGGCTAAAACATGCTTTACATAGGATATTTGACCATTTTGGATGGTCAAATCCAAAAAAAATCAGTTTCGGAATTCTATTGCCTTCGGCAAGTCCACCTCGCAGAGAATCTACACCGAGCAACACTCACCCAAAATAGGGTGAAAACTACATAAATACGGCCTAAAACATGCTTTACATACCTTGGATGGTCATTTTGGGTGGTCAAAATATCAAAAAAACAGGTTTCAAAAACTTCGATTTTTGAGCTCTCTGAGGTGAAAAACTGCACCAGCAGGTTGTGTACCAATCCCCTAGGAGACCCCCCCCCCACCCAATACCCAAATAAGGTTACAAACACGTAAATACAGCCTAAAACATGCTTTACATTGCTTGAATGGTCATTTTGGGTGATGACAATATCAAAAAAACAAGTTTCGAAAACTTCGATTTTTGAGCCGTCCAAGGTGAAAAACTGCAATAGCAGGTTGTGTACCAATCCCTTGGGAGGTCCCCACCCCCCCGGAGGTAATACCCAAATACCCAAAATTGGGTGAAAAACATGTAAATACGGGCTAAAACATGCTTTACATACCTTGGATGATCATTTTGGGTTGTCACGATATCCAAAAAACAAGTTTCGAAAACTTCGATTTTTGAGCTGTCCAAGGTGAAAAACTGCATAAGCAGGTTGTGTACCAATCCCTTGGGAGGTCCCCACCCCCCCGGAGGTAATACCCAAATACCCAAAATTGGGTGAAAAACATGTAAATACGGGCTAAAACATGCTTTACATACCTTGGATGATCATTTTGGGTTGTCACCATATCAAAAAAATAAGTTTCGAATACTTCGATTTTTGAGCTGCCCGGGGTGAAAAACTGCATAAGCAGGTTGCGTACCAATCCCTTGGGAGACCCCCCCCCCCCCCCCCGGACCTAATACCCAAATAGGATGAAAAACACGCAAATACAGCCTAAAACATGCTTTACATACCTTGGATGATCATTTTGGGTTGTCACAATATCAAAAAAACAGGTTTCAAAAACTTCGATTTTTGAGCTGCCCGGGGTGAAAAGCTGCATCAGCAGGTTGTGTACCAATCCCTTCGACCCCCCCCCCCCCCCCCCGGACCTAATACCCAAATAGGGTGAAAAACACGTAAATACGGCCTAAAACATGCTTTACATACCTTGGATGGTCATTTTAGGTGGTCACAATATCAAAAAAACAAGTTTCGAATACTTCGATTTTTGAGCTGCCCAGGGTGAAAAACTGCATAAGCAGGTTGTGTACCAATCCCTTGGAGACCCCCCCCCCGGACCTAATACCCAAATAGGATGAAAAACACGCAAATACAGCCTAAAACATGCTTTACATACCTTGGATGATCATTTTGGGTTGTCACGATATCAAAAAAACAAGTTTTGAAAACTTTGATTTTTGAGCTGCCCGGGGTGAAAACTGCATAAGCAGGTTGTGTACCAATCCCTTAGGAGACCCCCCCCCCCCGGACCTAATACCCAAATAGGATGAAAAACACGCAAATACAGCCTAAAACATTCCTTAAATACCTTGGATGATCATTTTGGGTTGTCACAATATCAAAAAAACAGGTTTCAAAAACTTCGATTTTTGAGCTGCCCGGGGTGAAAAACTGCATAAGCAGGTTGTGTACCAATCCCTTGGGAGACCCCCCCCCCCCCCGGACCTAATCCCCAAATAGGGTGAAAAACACGTAAATACGGCCTAAAACATGCTTTACATACCTTGGATGGTCATTTTAGGTGGTCACAATATCAAAAAAACAAATTTCGAAAACTTCGATTTTTGAGCTGCCCAGGGTGAAAAACTGCATCAGCAGGTTGTGTACCAATCCCTTGGGAGACACCCCCCCCCCCCGGACCTAATACCCAAAATAGGGTGGAAACTACATAAATACGGCCTAAAACATGCTTTACATACCTTGGATGGTCATTTTGGGTTGTCACAATATCAAAAAAATAAGTTTCAAAAACTTCGATTTTTGAGCTGCCTGGGGTGAAAAACTGCATAAGCAGGTTGTGTACTGGCCCATTCACTACGCCATTATTGGTGGAAACAGTCATTTCGCGTCTTTGGCACGGGTTGTGGACGGCCCCAGGCAAGGCTAGAGACTGCAAAAAACGTCCTTCTGTATCCTAGTAGGCATATACTGTCACAACATCCCCACTTGCACCCCTCAGAGTAGGTACCACGGGGTCACCGAGGTCGACGAACATAGCAAAAATGGCTGAAAAGTGCATAAACTGCATAAGCGCTCGTCCCACTC